>VXBW01003903.1:224182-256995 GCA_013400375.1 Thinocorus orbignyianus
TCCGATATTTCTATCCCGACACCGCCACTCCCCCCACTCACCCCCCCCAACTTTCCTGTTGTTGTCCCTCTCCTCCCCAGCCCGCTCCCTGCCGCTCCCTGCTGCCCCTGGGCCTGGTGCACATGGGATGGAATAGCTGTGCCCTCACAGAGCCAGGGGAGAATTAACCCCATCCCTACCGGAAACCAGGACAGCGGTAAAACACACAAAAAGCCTCCCAAAGCTCGTCCTCAACTCACAAATAATTTTCTAACGTATGATTAACTTGTCATTACCTAAAAACAAACAAACAAAAAAAATAAAATTGGTATTTGAGGTGAAAACTGGTTTGCAAAATGTGAATTTTCAGCCAGGCTTATTTCAGTGACTTGATCACGTTAAAGAAGGGCACAAACTTCCTTCCAGTTGTTTATCCCCTTTATACACGTCCCTTCTGGTCACATAAAGCATTTCCCACTGACCTGTATTACCCTTCTGGTTTACTTGAACTTTCAAGGATGCTGAGGTGAAAGGGCAGCTGGACATCATAGGAACCAGCACTAAAAAAAAGTCTAAATAAATACTAAAAAGAAAATTTAAAGGTATCCAACTGCAGCCTGAGCAACTTGTTTTATCTTGAGATATCTGCAGTGCTTTCAGTATTTTTTTTGCTAACATTTTCTATTGTTATTCAAGGAAATTTTCACCACAGCTGTGCAGTGAGTGAAGTAACAGCACAGTAAATCTTGGGGACTGGGTTTGGAGCAGGGCAATTGGGAAAATTGATCCCATGCATGTTCTGAACAAGAAGAAACATGAGATGGGAAGGTGCCACAGATCTGTATTTCCAAAACATAGGTGCTGCAGTCTACGTAAGAGCTCAAAGGTGGGGAGTCTGAAGTGGAAACTGAAAAAGGTGCATGTCAAACCCTGAAAGTCAGGCACATGTCAAACCCCTGCCATGACCCCTCTTAAGCCTGACTAGTGCCTCCTGCAGATGTGAAAATCCAAATCTTTGCAGTTTACAGGCTTTTTCAAGTAAAGATGCAGATCACTGCAGGGTGCAATGTGTGCCAATAGTGGGCTTGCTTTACTTAGTTACCTTTCATATACCCATGGACAGCAGTGCTGAGGCCTTAACTTTCTAGATCAAAACTGATAGTTTGCTGCTACAATACAGCAAACTCTCTCCATTCCCATTCACCTCTTATACCTTCACAATACCCTACGTTGCCCGGTTTGAAGCACTAACAGGAACTTTTCTCCTCTAACAGCTCTCCTTCCTAATTACAAGCTTAAGATGTCTCACTATTTTTTTAATTGTTTTTTTTTCAAATCCCCACCTCAAATGAACTTAAATATCACAGTTGCTTTTGCCATCCCTCTCTGCTGCAAACAGTGGACACTAAGTAAAACCTCAGTGGTGTGTACAAGACACCTGAAGTCATCATTCAGTACACTTCAAGCCTGTTCATAACTTCCCCTGCAAGACACCAGCTCTCTGAAGAAAACACTCACAATCCAGTACAGCTGAAAACACATGGCTCTGCTACTATGCATCCACGTAACCTTACGCACAGCACCACTACACCAGGTGATCAAGACCCATTTCAACTCCCCGGTAGCCTTTGGAGAAAGCACTATCATTTTCCTCTCCCTGATGTGGCTCTGCAGGTGTGAAGTACACTAGTAAGCAATGCAGGGACTTAAAGCCAAACACAGGAAGAAAAACTGATTTTTCTAGTCGCCCAGGGTACTCTGTTCATGTACTCAATACCTGTTAAGATCCCTGAAGAAGAAACCCATTTTTGATCTTGTTGTGGTTTGACCTCTGACAAAGAACCATTTGGCATGGCAGCCGCGCTTTCAGACCAGCCCTCCACCCTGGCCCCTAGCAGTAAGGGGAAAATCGGAAGAAAAAGACAGAACTCGTGGGTTAAGACAAAGGCAGTTTAACAGAACAGCAAAAGGAACAAGAAAACAACACCACCACTGAGAGAGGAATACGCAACCCCGACCACGACACTACCGCCTGCCCACCGCACCCGGGACGCCCCAGCCCGGTCCCCTGTGGTGGCTTCCTCCCCCTGCCCTTCCCGGTCAGCTCCTGGGCACCCCCTGGGCATAGCTCACAGGGGCTGGGATACCTGTGCCCCTGCTGGATCCTGGGGGCCATTAACCCTAGCGCCTCCAGACCTAGCACAGATCTAACCCAGACATCCAGTTAATTTATCACTGTGCACTTAAACACCTGCCTCTAAGAGGCTTTAATCATAGAAGGTTGGAGTTGGAAGGGACCTTAAAGATCATCAAGTTCCAAATCCCCTGCCAGGGGCAGGGACACCTCTCACTACAGCAGGTTGCTCCAAGCCCCATCCAGCCTGGCCTTGAGCCCCTCCAGGGATGGGGCAGCCACAGCTTCTCTGGGCAACCTGTTCCAGTGCCTCACTACAGCAACAGGAAATAATTTCTTCCTAATATCTAACCTAAATCTCCCCTCTTCTAATTTAAAACCATTACCCCTTGTCCTATCACTACAATTCCTGACAAAGAGTCCCTCTCCAGCTCTGTCTTTGTTTAAGTCCAGGTAGATGACGTCCGTTCCTCTGCCTTTGTCCACCAAGTTAATCAAATATTAGATTAATTGTCAAATATTTCAGACACATAAGCTGCAATTTATCACTTCCTCTGAAACAATGGCTTGTATAATTATATTACTGGATTAGTAGTACTAAGACAACATCACTTTTTAGAAGGTTTTCCTTCAAATTGTGTAACAAAGATCTACCATTGTATGCTAGGGGAGAAAGAATGGTTTTAAGCTTTGATTTTGTTGTGCCAGGTTACAGCAATTTGGGAGAGGCACAGAGGCACGAGTCTTTGCAGATAAGATCCTTATTCCTGATTCAAAAGTACAAGAATTTTCCTTCTTAGTTAAGAAGAAAATCAGTCAAAATACCTGTTTTCATTAGCAATGATGAATAAAACCTTTTTGCACTATCAAGCCAATTTATAAAATTGCCATTGTGCTTGGAAGAACCACTACCAAATGTGTCTGCAGGCCCTTTATGAGCTTGGTTGGACATTTCAATAGAAAGCTCTGGATCTGGACCATAGACAAAGCAATGACCGTATTAGTAGTCAGCTGTAAAATGCTCTCTGAAAGGTTTGGCAGCTCCAATATACAGCAGACTAGTAGTCATTAGTTCCAGATAATCTACTCTTCCAGATGTAGAAGAGGTTCATTTCAAACTATTTTAATTCAAGGGGTCTCCTCATAATGAAAAGGAAAAGCCTGAGGTGAGAGCTGTAGAGTTTATGACTTCACTCTTCAGTTTTTATGGTGTCACAGCCATTTCAGCATCACAGCTGTGTTAATACTTTATGTTTCATTGAAGACTCTTTGAGAAGGATCCTTTTAGGCTGCAAGTAGCTGCCACATATAGTATCTCTGTCATGTCTTGTATTCACAGAAGTGAAAATGTCACTTCAACATAGAGGACACCCAGAGTTGTA
This sequence comes from Thinocorus orbignyianus, assembly GCA_013400375.1. Classification (NCBI taxonomy): domain Eukaryota; kingdom Metazoa; phylum Chordata; class Aves; order Ciconiiformes; family Thinocoridae; genus Thinocorus; species Thinocorus orbignyianus. Next base: position 227,678 of record VXBW01003903.1, read on the forward strand.
GTGCAGAAGACTTTGGATTTGTCTGAACAGACAGAAGATAAAGAGTGTACTCAAAAGCGCTGATGAAGGACAAACACTCAAAAGCACTGATGAAGGCCAAACACACAAACACAGATACCTCAATTTTCCTCCCTATTTGCTTTACGTATAGGGAAAATGTACACTTATCACTGTGCAAATCCTGCCATACTGGAAACCAAGTTCTGTAAATGAACAGTAACTGATTGCAATCCAAATAACAGCATACAGTAGCAAATGCTATAAACATGGAAGTGCCAAATTTGCAAAGTTTTGGGTTTACTCGATGATCAGCCCTGAAAAAAGAGTTAATTATTAAGTAGATCTTTTTGAAAGTATATTTTGTTGTCCCTTTTTAACCAACATGGTGTATTTGTACATAACCTCTTTTTGAAGTATTTCTTAGAAAGACTTTTATTTCTCTTACATACCTTAATGAATTCTTTTAAAGAGCTAGAAGTTATAAAAAAATTTCAAAGAAGCTCTTTGTTTAATATAACAGAATCCTTTTAAGTGTATGAAAAGAGCAAATATCACCTGAAATAATCTACTGCACTGAAGGATAGTGTAAATTTGGATGTGAGCTAGTTCCATGATTGTGTAAAAAGCTGATATGTAGACAGTCTATTTCCTTTAAAATCATTGCACAGTTCCAAGCTATATTTGCAACATTTGACAGCTAGGAAAGAAAATGCACTATATTCTCATTTATTCTCCAGGAATTCCAACATTAACCTTCTTGAAGCTATGAACATTCAAGGCCTGTTTCAAATAAATGCATGTGTGACGTCTTCTTAGTGAAAACATTGGTTCAATTGAGCAAATTGATTCAAAGAAACAACATTTTAAATGTAGACTCTGTGGTATTGCTGCAAAGTGAAATGATCTGGAATAGAAGCACCTGCTACATATCTGTAAGCCCAGGTATCTGTAAAATCCTAGGGAGTTTTGCTGAATCATTAAACTGTGATAGCATTTAAAAAACTGCTATGACCCACAGAGGACTGTTATTATGGGATTGTCATCACAGTGCCAGTCAATCAGTAATCTGAAGGCTGCATTATCACTTCTGGAGATGGTGTGCAACCGTGGAGCAAAACAATGAGAAAGCTGTTAACAGCAGCAAAGCTGTCATACAAATATAACTTCTCTCTCTTAGGCTTCAATCCAGATTCACATTATGATTTCACTGTGAGTAAACAAGCTATATTGCCCTCTACATGACTCGGACAGGCCAGTTTTTAGGCCAAAAGAAGTCATGACTACAGAGAACATGAACCTGAAAGAGGCATTCTTTGGAAGGGCAACGCCTTTCTACTGACAGCTCCATCTCAAAGAATTTTCATCAGAGGTCTAAAAAGCTCATCCCTGGAACTATCTTGTTTCTTTGTCCCAAGTACTTGCACTGAGTGGCCGTTCCTGAAACTTGCCACTGAGATAACAGGAACCTCCTCCTAATTTCTGAATTTTAAAAATTCATGGTAATCCTCTTGATTTTTTAACAGCTTCGTTCTTTGGCTTCATTGGCTTTTCTCACACTCTGGTGCTGCTGCATCTGAGATGTTTACCAAGTTAAATGGTGTTTTCCCAGTCTTTGTTTTGCCAAATCAAATTGCTGAGGTTATTGCTCTTTCCTCTCATGGATTCCTCCACCCTCCCCACCTCCATCATCATCTATTCAGTCCCTCTTTCATCAGATCCTGTCCAAGTTCATCTTTGACCAGAACTCTCAATGGAGCACTAGGTGCTCTTGCTGCGCCTTCCACAAATATCAACAATACTTATTGGTCTGTTAGAAATACTCTAGAAATAGAAATAGAAATGGTCTGTTAGTAGCAAATCGTCACCCTGAAAATCAACAAAGACTGTCTCCTCAGTAAACTCCATACAACAGTCTTTCAGTGTATCTCTTTTAGGAAGACATCCTGGTCAGTGTAAATGATTTAGTAACAAAAATCTCACCGACTAACATCAGAACCAAGTTCTGTCAATGATAAATTTCCCTTAGCATGTGAGAATATGTATTTATTTCTTACCCTAGACCTTGTTCTGGCTGTGTATAAAGACTTTACTTATCAAAGTAAGTAAAGAACTTACTCTGAAACTCAGAGGCCAAAAATAGTTTCAAACAGTCTGAACGGACCAGAACAATTTTTCTTCACAAAACTTTATTTTCTTTCTACATGCTACAGGAAAGGAGGAGGAGTTTGGTGATATCAGAACCTTTCCTTTTATTCAAGACATGCTGGTGTCATCCTCCTCTGAAAATTCCACTGTAAAGAATTATTTTATATGTGGATCAGAAAAAACAAGCATTTCATCAATTATTACAAGAAAAGGGGATGTGACTCCTTTTCCCCACTTAACTTATATGGAGTCTGGACAATGACCGGGCAAAAGAACAGAACATTAAAGTTTTCCATTTTTCTTTCCCTCTGAAGACTCGTCCAGCCACTAAGTGAGTCTCAAATGAAGAGTAAAACCTGGAATTCAAGGGAATCCACTAAAATACTGAAGAACCTTTAGGAGTTCAGCTCAAAATGTTCCAGAAAACAATGTAGTATCTTCATATATTAGAGGGAGTAACTTAGTACTGAATTATCTAAAAATTTGGTTAGCTTCCCTTGCTTCATCAAAAAACGTTATTAAACATTAATGAGTAAAAATGGTGCAATAAAACTAATTAAATTTGTTTTACTAGTAAAATGTTTAGTACAGTTTGTTTTATAATATAATGAAAGGAAGATTATTGGTTTTCATAGTTTGGCATAAGTTTTCAGCTTGCAGTGAGGTCTACAAGTCAGGCTATCATGTAAACACTTGTTCACACAAGCAACCTTTCTGAGAAGAATCTCAGTGGTAAGAAAGTCAGTATGAAAAAAGTAAAGCACCTTCTCACAAGTGTTTACGGGCCCAGTGTACAGTGTAGTACACTAACTGTTTTGTCTGCACTTAGACAAAACCAAAATCTGATGGCAAATTGACTGCACAGATATTAAGCCATCTGTGATGTAGAAATGTGCTTGATCTTAATATTCCCCTCTAAATTATGGCAGCCTTGTAACCAAAGTACATGATAATCTGTAGCACAAACTCATAACTATGGGACTTTCCATCAAATGGCACCATTGCCTTATAGGCCCTCCTGGTTTCCCCTTGGTTTCTGCAGCATAAAGGAAGCCGAAATGTTACTTTTCTGGGAGCTCTCCTAGACTGGTTCTTTTTTTCTTAGAAGGATCATGTAGAATAATGGCAATAAATCCCAGAAGGATTTGTGTGTGGTTATGTTTATGCCTCCTTTGGGCATAAAGAAACAAAGTTCTTCCAAAGGTGTTTGCATTGGCTCTTTCAGGTCATCAGTGTAGTGCTGCCAACTACTGCTCCCTGTGCTAGCCATCTTGTCCAGTCTTTGGCGTGTCTTGACCAGTCTCAGAGGCTGAACTCATGTTCAGACTTGACTTCCCCTTTGCATTGGATGACAATGAATGTTTTGACACCTGCTTCAGAACATTGGATGAGTTTTTGTTTAGAAGAGTGCTGCTAGCAAGGGGACATTGCTTTCCCTGAAAGTGGCAATCACCTTGTTTGAGAATGCAGGAGCTTTGAGGAGATGGATGCTCACAACACCATGTCAACTTCTTGAGGTCAATCCAGGGTCACATTAGTAGGACAGGAATTGTGTTGAGGGACCTGCTGAGGCCCATGGGGGCAGCTTTTCTGGGCAAGGGTAATGAGTCTTGCAGAACCCTCATCTGCACCAGCTGCCAAAGGCTCAGCAGAAATACTGCAGTGCTCATTTGGCAAGAGACACTGCAGCCACCTTATCAGATAACCTGCTGGTGTCAGGGCACTCACATTTTGCAAGCCCTGGCACCTTATGGAGTGAAAACAAGAACATTTACAAGTATTACCAAAATAATTCAGGCACTGCAACTTCAACAAGATTTCTAAGGGGGTTGGGCCATCATCTCATATTGGAAATCCTTTTTTGTACCTTGAAATTATCTAGAAATTGAGCCCCACCCTTCAACTGCAAAATTTTAATCATTACATCCAACATTTTCTGCTAGGGACAGGCCAGGTATGTTTTCCAAAGAACATGGGCTCAGTTCAAATTTTTACAACTAACCTTTGAAAGCATGCAAGAATCGTGCTGCTAACATCATTGTTCAGTATTTCCTGCCTTGGGAAAATACCTGCTTATGCACAGGGACTGCACAAACTTGGTTGTGTTTTGGCTGGTGTTAGGAAGCAGATGTTTTTTTAAGTTATCAGTGTGATATGAACTGTCAAAAGCCATTATGAAATTATTTCCCCTTTGGACAGCGGTGCTTAAGTCAAATGCTCATAGCGTTGGAACTTAAAGGGTTCAGTGCACACCTTCATAATGGTATGAGGTTCAACAAGCCAGGTGCCGGGTCCTGCACTTGGGTCACAGCAGCCCCATGCAATGCTACAGGCTTGGGGAAAGGTGGCTGGAAAGCCACATGGCAGAAAAGAACCTGGAGGTGTTGGTCAACTGCCAGCTGAAGATGTAGTGTACCCAAGTGGCCAAGAAGGCCAACAGCATTGTGGCTTGTATCAGGAATAATGTGGTGAGTAGGACTAGGGAAGTGATCATCCCACTGTACTTGGCACTGGTGAGGCTCCATATTGATTACTGTATTCAGTTTTGGGCCCTTTACCACAAAAAAGACATTGAGGTGCTGGAACACGTTCAGAGGAGGGCAACAAAGCTGATGAGGGCTCTGGAGAACAAGCCTTATGAGGAACAGCTAAGGGGGCTAGAGAAAAGCTCCATAGCCTAGCAAAAGGGAGGTCGAGGGGAGACCTTATCGCTCTCTACAGTGGCCTGAAAGGAGGTTGTAGCGAGGTGGGTGTCAGTCTCTTTTCCCAAGTAACAGGCAATGGGACAAAAGAAAATGACCCCAATTTGCACCAAGAAAGTTTAGATTGGATATCAGGACAAACTTTTACACTGAAATGTAAAAGAGAATATGTATCAGTTTAGAAGTACTGCTATCTAGTAATATGTTTACTATTATAAATAGTGCTCCAGGGCTGAATTTTTTTTGCAGGTATGTATTGTACTAAGACAGGTTTCTATATATATATACATTCTATGTATATATATTCTATATACTGTAAAATTCTAAATACTGTAAGAACTCTTTGAAGCCTAACACTGCATAAAACAAACCAACTAACCATATATATACATCCCTCAGGAATACTGGCTGTTGTGCATTTTTCAGAGACCTCACAAACTATTTAAGGAAATACAACAGCCACATAGTATTTATTTCTACATAACACAACACAAATAAAGAACAGACCTCCACTCAAGCTGAGAGGAGGGTCTCTCCCTACTTGAAGGGAGAATAATTCCTACAGAGGACAATTTAGGTGGTCTCTGTGTGAGGCTCCTCCTATGAATTGATGGTTCCAAAAAAAGCCACTGTCCTGACAAGGCAGAAGGTTTAGCGAGAGCTAATAGCACAATTATCTGTTATACCACAATGCCTACCCTTAATGTCCTAAATTCACCCCCACAACATGGCATGGGGGATGTCGCGTACTCCATGCCAAAACAAGCCTTTTGCAAACTAAGCATCTCCGCAAGGATGCCATGGCAACCATATACTGATCTCTTGCTTACAAATGGGGAAGTTTGGTTTTCCCTTTCTTTAGGGAAGTGTGGAGCTGTCCAGGCTCCCATTTAGGACTTAGTTCACTGGGGGAGTAACTGGTGTTCCTACACACCCCTCTAGAACTGAAAGTGCACAACAATCCTTATACTAAAAATAGGATTCCTAGCTGAGAACTTGCTTACTGAAGCCCCATACTATGCTGTATTACCAGGAATTTTCCAGAACCCCATCCTGATGATGAATTTCCAGCCATCTTGCTAAAGATGAGGATCTGATGGATACAGTTGAGGTTTCTATCCAACATAGTGGAAAAAGGCAATTTTTTTACTGCATTTGTTTGGTGGCAAGAAGGGTAATATACCAGTGTCCTCAGGTAAGGAGCCTCATTTCCCTTGACAGAAATAATCAGCTACCCAAAGTGCTGGTTCGTAATCTCAGCCAGAACCTTCCTTCTTGTTGATCCTACCCGGCAACTTGCCTTGACAGCAATTACTTTGGGTAAATCTACTGAAATGTTACACTGTGGACTGGAGGATATGTAGTGCACAGGTGCAGGAGAATCATTCCTTACCCAAGAAGAGTTTCCAGTAATTAAGAAAGTATTTTTTCCCTCTGGCTGGGAAGGGAAAAGTCTTCTTTATGGTTGCCCCCACACACCTTATTTTTTATTTTAAATAATAAAACACACTTATATTTTACCCTACATTAAATATTAATGGTAGTCTCTGTCTTGTTATTTTGCCCACAAATTGATTTTATCAATTAGCCACTCCCTTCAGCTTTCTACAAATTCCCTCTATCACCTTATAGATTTTCCTCAAGTCTCTGACTGGAGCTTGGCAGCTTTGATCACAATAATACAAAGTGATTACCAACACACAGAGAGACAATATACATACATATATATATATATAAACACAATGGCTTTACTAGAAAAGGAAATTTCACAGAAACATGTAGATTAAACTAATATTTATCATACCTACAGAAAGATAAAATAAAAATTCCATATATCTAATACATATTTAACTACAGGGTTCTAATTACCTTTCTTTTTATACACAAAAGCTATGAATTCTATAGGATAATTACAAATCAGCCTCTTGTCCCTCAGTGCATTTCCCCAACAATCTGCTTTCACAGCTTCCTTCTCTACTCCTATTCCCTCCCCCACCCCCCATCTTTTAGTCTTAGACCATAATCATCTTCCTGAGACTATGATAACAAGTGGCCTTATCAAGCCTCCCACAGTTTATCAGTTTTGTTGTGCTTTGTTGGACTTCATTGACTCTCTCTCATTTGGAGATTTGCACAAACAGAGTAATCAAGTGGACACACAAATGTGTTAAAGCTGAAAATGCACACAATAGGTTTTGGAGCAACTCAGGCTGCACCAGTACTGGAATAGTTCTCTTGCCACAGAGCTTTGTGCATCACTGTTTTTCTCCATCATCTCCAAAAAGCATCATTCTTCAAATTGTGTATGTGAGTGATATTTTCCCTTATCAGCATCAGCAATGAACTTTGCTATGATCAGGTTTTGTTGTTAGCTAAAGATCACTGCAAATTGGATAAAAGTACAAGTAGCTTCCAAGAACAGTCCTGGCCGTAAAGGTCAGTTTGCTGCACTTTCCGTTTTCCCCAGATGCAGGCCAGTTGCTTTTGTGAAACAGGGAAGGAGTTTATACAACAGAATTCAAAGAAGCAGAGCAAATGTGGGGTTGGAGGGGAACCAGACAGAAAACAGGACTGCAACTGTGACCTGAACATTACAGCTACACTAAAGTGCAACACTGCTCCCAGCATACAGACAGAAATGTGTCTCAGTCCATACACTTGGCCATCATGCACACTTCTCTTCTACATTGTACCACCCACTTCTGTATTTACTGCCTCCAATAATGTCATCTTCTCACCATCTTCATCCCCATTGCTCTGCTGTTAACATACAAACCTTACCTGATCCAGTGACCCCCTTGCTCCTCTCATGAGCGCATATCCAAAGGCTCCTCTGTATCTATGATACTGTAACCACTTTCTCACCTCAAGTGAAGGGAAAACTGAAAAATGTTCATCCTGAGACGGACAGATGTTAGGCAACACCCACTGTCCGATCTCTGATGGGGCCAACAGCAGTTAACTGGCAAACTCGTTCTGGGCATCATCTCAAAGCATATGGAGGAAAAGAGAGCGATCAGAAGTAGTCAACATTGATTCACCAAGGGGAAATCATGTCTGGCTAACCTGACAGCCTTCTATAATGGCATGACTGGATGGATAAATGATGGGAGGGCAGTGGACGTTGTCTACCTTGACTTCAGCAAGGCTTTTGATACAGTCTCCCACAGCACCCTCACAGGTAAACTTAGGAAGTATGGATTCAATTACTGGACAGTGAGGTGGATTGAAAACTGGCTGAAAGACAGAGCTCAGAGTCATGATCAGTGGCACAGAATCTACTTGGAGGTCTGTAAAAGTGAGATTCCTCAATGGTCAGTACTGGGTCCAGTCCTCTTCAATATATGCATCAGTGACCTGGATGAAGGGATGGAATGTACCCTCAGCAAGTTTGCTGATGATACAAAACTGGGAGAGGTGGCTGACACATCAGAAGGCTGTGCTACCATCCAGCAAGACCTGGACAGGTTGGAGAGCTGGGCAGAGAGGAATCTGATGAAATTCAACAAGGGCAAATGTAAGGTGCTGCACCTGGGGAGGAATAACCTCCTGCACCAGTACAGGTTGGGGGCTGACTTGCTGGAGAGCAGCTCTCTGTAGAAAGACCTGTGACTCCTGGTGGACAACAGGATGACCATGAACCAGCAATGTGCCCTTGTGGCCCAGAAGGCCAATGGCATCCTTGGGGCGCATCAAGAAGAGTGTGACCGGCAGGTTGAGGGAGGTTATCCTCCCCCTCTACTCTTCCCCAGTGAGGTCCCATCTACCCAGAGAGATGGTGGAGTCTCTGCCTCTGGAGTCATTCAAAACCTGCCTGGAGAAGTTCCTGTGCAATCTACTCTAGGAGGAGCTGCTTTGGCAAGGCAGGGGTTGGACTAGATGATCTCTATAGGTCCCTTCCAACCCCATATCATTCTGTAGTTCTGCACAAAAGTTAAGAACAAGGCAAGTTGTAGTAGTACTTCCTCAAGCTATTCCCCTCACTTCCAGGAATTTGCAGCTGAGAGATTTCCTAGATGTTCCTTCTTCCACTCGCCCCATGCCTGCCCAGCCCTCATTTCTCTTACAGCACAAGTTCTCTACACCATGTCCCTGGAAGAGTCATTCACTTTGCAGACCTTTCACAGCCTTCTCATGCATATTTCCCTACTTGCAATTAGTTTTTCAGGACTCATCACACCTTTGCAAAGCTGGGTCCTGAGCTGATTTTCTCTTCCTTTTACTGTCACTACACTCTCTCTGTGCCCTCTCAGCTCTTTTTTCCCCAACCATCCCTTGTCTGTTCTTCTGGATGAGCTGATACAGCTTCAGGATTAAGTTTTTCACCTCTCCCTTTACAACACCTAGTAACAAAAGCTGTCCAAACTGAGCATGGAATAACATGGGCGCTGACATCAGGGACATGAATGTGTGCACTCAAGTGACACCCTTGTCTACCCATGACACTTCAGAGCAAGGAAAGGCTCATGGAAAACTTTTCTTGACAGATCTCCAAACCACCTGTTGAGTCAGGAAGTTTGGACCCTGGGACCAGGCAAAACATAATGTGAAGTAAATCCCATGGGATATGTGCAAAGGGGATGTGAAAACCCCCAGGGTTTACTCCTTCAGTTCATCCATCTACTTCTATCATTACCAATGCAAATGCAACCAAAAGTCAGTGATAAGTGGGGCCATTCCCACTGGTACTAATGCACTAGTCCCATTTACTCTGGCACTAATGTAGCAGAGGCAAGGGCAATATAGAAATAAGCTCAGACCATTTTTTTCTACTCCACTTTTCCTTTGGTTAGTATCTAACAAGTAGCCTTGAAAACACAGAACCTAATTTCAAGCCATTGTATGCAAGATGCATCCTAGTCTTTTCTCGACTTCTGTGAATAGAGTTAAACTAGCAAGCATGTTTGGTGATGGATTGTAGTCAGTTCCAGAGGCAGATCATCTTACAGTCTATACTTTTGGTTGCACTGTGATCACACCTTTCTTCCAGCAGACTGTCTCTCAGCTGGAAATAACTAGAAAAGAGGTAGGTGGAGGATGAAGGCAGAAAACCCAGGTAATACTCATGCTGTGTTTATATCATCTCAGTTTTTCCTCTCTATAAAGGGCAGTATGAGATATTTAAATTTTTGCACAACAAACATATCACCTTAACTGAATATAGTCTTCATTTGTAAACAAGTTGTGGAGCCTAAGGCTGAAGTCCTCCAAAGAAAATGGCCCAAAGATTTATAACCATGCTGCAAGAACTAGAAGCAATTTGCAACACTGCACACGAATAATGCAGAGTGAGAACAGGACAGGATGAAACCATTGAAAGAAAGGAAATTAAGTCCCCTTAATACTGGTACATGTAGAGGAAAGTACTTTAATTTGAATTATTTACCGGTACTGGTGATATTGAAGATCAGCAAGCATTTCAAATTCCAGGACAGCTCCGATTCTACCAATTCCATAAAAAACCATGCTTCCCCCAAAAGGCATTTAGGCCTATGAATATGCAAGGCAGCATGATAACGCATGGAATAGTACGTAAACTCTGTAACATGCAGCATCACTTTTACTAAGCTGAAGCTCAGATGCAAAGCCTAATCCAGTTCAAGGGACACCAGTAGAAATTCCCTTATATGAGCGTACTTAAAAAACAATCAAATGGCAACACAGATAGGGACAATTTCCAGTAGCACTACAGGCTACTGATTCAAGCATACTTTCAGCATTACTGTGTTGTACTACATTTTTCCACTCCAAGCGAGTTCATTGTAAAAAAACATTTCGGTGTCAGATACTTTGGTACAAAGTAAAAGCACTAAAGCAAAAGTAAATGTGTGGACTAAATAGGTCAGTGAATTGTAATAGACTGTGAAACCTTTAATGTTTGGGTGAAATTCAGGTAGAGTTACTGTGAGGGGAAGTCACTGTCATCCAACTGCTTTTTGAGGACTGTGCTGGGGGAAGAGCAGTGCTAGTGGCTCCATTCTAAGTCACAGTAAGCAGTTGTATATTCAGTCACAAGCTGTCATAGTTACCTCACTGTCAAAGCAACAAGAGATAGGAGACAGGCACTTTTTTAAAAAATTAGTGGTTTACCTTAGCTTAAGAAGTGATGTAGTTTAAAAGAAAAAAAGTTCATGTGCAATATCTTTGCTCCCAAATCAAATGTAAGAGTGCCTCAGCTCATATCTATTCCTCAGAAGTAGTATCTATTCCTCAGAAAGCAAATTAATTGCTAACGAGAAGACAGATTTTTAAAAGTTAACCAAGCCCTGCAGCCCTAGATGGGTGTGTGGTTGTATAGACAGATAATTCAATATAGCTGAAGGGTCACTTCCACAACTGCTTCAGCTGCCTCCAGGCAGACTCAATCAACTCCACACAATGTTCACAAATGTGGGTAGTGAATACATCCCTGAAAGTAGGTCCACACAAAAATCTATCCCCTGTGCTGTAAAGGTGGCTCAGCCTTCAGAAAGATCTGCCTGAGGAGTATAGCACAGGTACACGCCTGCTCAGATGTAGATCAACATCAGCTGCTGGTGAAAGGAGTAACTGCTGGTAGCGAGAGAAAGATAAAGCAAGTGAGAACTTCCTAAAGTGTTCCACATCTTGAAACCTCCTTGCAATTTAACTCCAGTTGGCAGATAAGACCCTTGTAGCCACTTGCTCACTCCCTCCAAATGCCTTTAAGGAAAGGATTTGGTCTTAAACAGTGCTATTCTCTTCTGAATAATTTCTGAATAAGGTCACATTTGGTTCAACCATGCTAAATGAGTACCTGGCCAGTCCTGATACTTAGACACAGCTACTTTCTGTAGGGTTTTGTTATGGTTTGAGAAAACCCATAACAATTTATTGTCGGGTAGACAATTATTCTGTCACCCGATGACCCCTCCCCACCCAGGAAAGGGGAATTCGGGAACGCAAAGAAACAGGAGGGTTGAAATGTAAATAGATTCAATAGAAGAAGATTAAATAACTAACAATAGTACTAAAGATACAGCATTAATCCTGACACTGACAAGATTTACAAGAAGTATACTCAGCCAATTCTATCAGCAGGCAGCTGTGCACTCCCAGCAGTGGACAACACATGTCAGACACTGTGAGTGCAGCAGCTTCAGGAGGAAAGGGAGGCCTCAGGGGCCCGGCACTGGGGCAAGGAGTTGTCTGGATCGTCGCCATCAAGGGAGAGAGGACCTACACAGCAAACTTTCCTAATTTATATTGAATGTGACGTTCATGGTATGAAATAATCCTGTTGGCCAGCTTGGGCCAAAACACCCAGGCCTTGCTCCTCCTCGGCCCTGCACCTGGCAAGGCTCGAAAACACTGAGACCTCGAGTCTCACAGAGCCTGGCTGGCTGTAAAGTCAATATTTTCATGAATTCAGACACTAGTCTCCTCCAAAAGTGTAATTTTCCCAGCATCCGAAGAAAAGTTAGTCCTGGGCCTCCCAACCCAGGACAGGTTTCTAGGATACAACTTTTCTTTTTTATCAAGAGGTGTCTAGAGTGAGCACAATCCACCAAGCATAATTGCTCCAGTTATACTGGAAACCATTTAGCAGGACTGTTGACATGGTAACCAAAACATTTCCTGTCTCTAAGCACTAGAGAAGGTATGGGCTATAGTTTTCTCATGGACCTGAGCAGATGACAACAGAAATCAAACATCCACTTTCAGGTATTTTGGCTTGTACAGAAGCAAACAAGTGAGATCCCTTAAGTAGCCTATGGACGGGCATCATTTGGTATTACAATATTAGAAGGTCAGACACAGCCTGGTCTGACGGTGAGAAAGAAGTAGAGCAGTGAGAGATACATCACTACATGGATATTTGCACAAAAATGTGTGTTTGTGGGAAAGTTGGGCACCTCTTTGCTCCCCAAAAAAGACCTGTCTGGCAAGTAAATTGTGCAGAACAAGATTATTCTAACCATCATCAAACATAGCTACAGACTTTTAAAGAGCTGCCCACTGTTTTTGCCAGTATCAGGAACTCCATGGAGTCATCCCTGTGAAAGAAAAGAGGCCATTCTTCCTCTCAGCATGGAATTTGCAAGCAGTGCAGCTGGGATGAAATAGTGCTCATATTCTCTACCAGATTTCCAGACACAGCAAGTTGTGGTATTTTTATTTCAATTTCTATTAGCTGAATATGTATTGGAAAGGTTCTGCTGCTTTTAAATTCTTAGAGTCAACACATAGAAAGGAATGTCATATAACCGCTGCCCTGCCTTTTCATGCAGTTGTCTACTGAAATCTGCTTAGAAAAGTAAAAGGTCATAGACTGTGAGCCATCTCATGATAGATGAGTTGAATGTGGAGAAGAGCAGATCAGAGCAAGAAGAACAGCAGAGAATGTCAAAAAAACTGTTTGTTTTTTTTTTTTTCCTTTTTCTGCAGATATTATTTATTGTCTAATAGTAGCCCAGCAAGGCAGCCCACTCAATTCCATATCACACTGACCATTTGCAGATTATATATTTTAATAAGAGGTAGTCACTGGATCTGGAACTAGTCAAGTAGTCTGAATATTTGCTTGAATCTATCATATAACAGTCAAAGCTAAATCAACATGTATTTGTGTGTTTTTCTTTTTGGGGAGGCTGCAAGAGTGCAGGCAGAGTAGATACCAAAGGGAATAGGAAAAAGCACAGTCTCCAGTAGCATTAGTTACTGTCTGATGGTAAGCATAAGAGAATGGCAAGTGCATGAGACCTCCTCAGTGAGCTTCCAGTTTACACTGATTTCTCATGTGACAGCAAACATTACAAAACCCATGCCAGAAAGGTAAAGAGAGAAAATAGCTGGCTTTGCCTTCATGAGAGTTGGAGGTAGACTGGATGAACACTGAGCTCAGATTCTCCCAAGCCCGTAAATCCTCAAATACTTTAAGTATCTGGATCTCAAAGACAGGCCAGAGGCCACAGAGGAAGTTTGGGTCAAACTAGAAAGTCAGGTTGCATTCCCAGCCACTGGACTGCAGTTTGCAAGAACTCCTTGAAATAAGCAACACGGAAACATGCCTGGTATTACTACTGCAGAGCCACTATGCATGGGAGGCACAGCCACAAGAATCAGTGTGTTTGGGATCTCCTCATAAGTGCCTCTGTTGAACCTGCAATAACAGGCACTACAGGCTCTCACATCAGGATAGCGGTATACTTGTTCTCTTAATGCCTGACTTCTACTACATGAACTGTAGGATGGTATAGCCTATTCATATAATCATAGAACTGTCTAAGTTGGAAGGGACCTTTCAGATCATCTAGTCCGACCATCAACACTGACAAAAAACATCACTAAACTGTATCTCTAAGCATTATGTCTATCTGTCTTTTAAATATCACCAGGGATGGTGACCCAGCAATTTCCCTGGGCAGCTGATTCCAATGCTTAATAACCATTTCAGTGTAAAAATTGTTCCTAGTATTTAATCTAAACCTCCCCTGGCCCAACTTGAGACCATTTCCTCTTGTCCTATCACCTGTTACTTGGGAGAGGAGACTGACCCCCAGCTCTCTATAGCCTCCATTCAAGTAGTTGTAGAAGGTTATACGGTCTTCCCTCAGCCTCCTTTTCTGTAGGGTAACCAAACCCAATTCCCTCAGCCACTCCTCGTAAGATTTGTGCTCTAGACCCCTTACCAGCTTCTTTGACCAGAAATTCCATTCCCCACATCTCGGATTGACAGACCTATTTGAGCAGATGGACCATTGCTGCAAAGTGTAGCATATAGGCTCAGCTGATGCGATGGGGACACTCTGACATGAAAAAGTCATGTGATGATAAAGAGGAAGAAGGGAGTTGGGAACACTTTTTGTTCCCATGTTTTGGGGCATATGCAAAGAAGCACATTGGGCTTTTTTCTCTGTTGCATTATTCAGCAGCTGTTTTCTTACAGTTGGTCACCTTTCAGCTGGGCTCTCCTCTGCAGGCTGGCATCTCATAAGGACGTAAACTTCTTATTGAAGTGCCGCATCATATCTGCTCCGACTTAATGGTCTATGTGGTAGGTGCAACTGGTTTGCAGTTCACCTAGTATCAGAAAGTCCTATAAACAATATTGCTTCATTAGCAGAAAAGTGCTTTGAATAATATTAGTGGTGATAGGCAGCTGTTCCATAAAAAAAAAAAAAACTGCATCAAGAGAAATTAATTCATTTAAAGATTGGGTAGGTTTTTGTAAAATAAAAAGAAAGAAATAATACAAAAGTTCTTTTTTCAGTGACAGATTTATGGTCATTTTCTGTGTGCCATTTGACTATCAAATACTTCAAAACCCTTTCACATCAATTAGTCTTCGATGCTGCCTTAAAACAACATGTTGTGAAGTAAGCAGGCAATGTAAAGAGATGGCATCAAAGCCTGTGTGTTACAGGATTACAGCCAGGTAGCAGTAACTGATTGTTGAATATGTAATTGTTACACTTCCAAGTAATACATATCTAGAAACGTGATCTTCCAAATAGGCAGCATTTCATGTACACTAAGTGGGATTACTTTTGGGAAGATATACTTGAGTATAGTTCCACATTTAAAACCATTATTCAGAAGCACAGTTCAGTTAATAGGATAAGAAATGGAGAAGAGGGAAATAAAACCCTCATTAGCTGGAATGACATAGCCTTTCCAAAGATTGTACCTTCTGAAGCTTTCCCTGGGTTCTCTTAAAGTCTTATCTGAGTTTGCCTGTGGATAGCTAATTAGTGTGGAAGACAAATTTGGAAGCACCACAGAAATTCAATTTACTTTATGCTCAAATCTCTTATATGCTATCTTAGGTACAGCAGTCCCAAGAATATCTGAATGCTTGCACACCTAAGGGCTGGAGTCAGGTGAAGATTAAAGTAAAACCTGTGCTTCTTTAATTGATCTCTTACAGCAGCAATGAATGGAACAAGCTTGAGATTTAACCCCAAACACAAGATTCTTCCCAGACTGACTACACAACTCATTCACCAGTGCAGGTAGGAAGCCCTGAGAATCTAGCCCTTAAAATACGGAGAATTTAGTGACAAATATTGGGCAGTGTTTTCTAAAGAGAGAACAGTAACTGATAAAGCAGCCTTTAATGTCCATTAGAAAGTTGTTTGATATTGAAAGTTATCTAACTTTCTTCCCTATTTCCTCCAATGAACAGTGTGAGATGACATTATCCAGCCTACTGAGCAGAGTCTTCCCCAGTGACCAGGGCTCATTTTGACTTAGAGGCATGGGATGATTTATTCAAGTTGCCGTTTTAAAAGCAGGCTGCCAAACTCAACATTCTGAGCTTCAGGACTCATTCAAGCACAAAAGTTACAAATCAAAAACCCAGAATAAATCTACAACTTGTATGTTTCACAACTCCGACCCCAAGTTATTCAGCAAGAGAGTATTTGATTGTATAAAGCCACAGTATCAATCTAAGGTTCAGTTAGCAACATTCCTAAAAACAACCCAACGACATAATAAATCCTTTTGGATTATACTTGCACACACAGCAATGAAAAATATTTATCATCTGATATCTGCATAGTTTGGGAAGAATGTAAGTCAAGACTGTAAAACACAGTAAAGCTTTTAAATCCGTATATGGTAGAGTTGCTGCAGAAGATTTATTACCAAAAATAGCTTCTGCTTATAGTGTCCCCTTAAAGCAGCCTTCCTCTTCCTAAAACTATGCATTCATAAGATTTTCCATGGGGAAAAAAAGCACGTTTTCCCAAACAGCTCTAGAGTAGAACCCCAGGAGATCTTATTTATTTATTTATTTATTTATCTTTCTTAAGGCAATGATTCATTACCTTTATTTTAATGAATCCATGATTCTTAGCCTGATACTGACAGTTCAAAAATACTGATCTTATTTCTAAACCCTAGAGCAACCAGCAACTCCTGAAGTTAACTGACTGAAAATGGAGCAGTCTTCCCTAAAAATCAGTCCAGGCTCATTTAGAACTTGCAGGCAATTAAATGACTTTAAATTATTTGCTCATTGAACAGATAATAACAAGAGAGGTAACATCTGACCACAACCCAAATAATCAACAAGTTTAACAACTTTAATATTAAGAAATTTAGTCAATGGCTGCTCACCGAGTGAAAAGCTTTAGAAGAAATACCTCTCTTTTGCTTAGTTTGTGTTAAAGAACAGGTTTGCAACAAGATTTGTTGATAAAATGACCTAACAGAAGCCCTAGGAACACCTTCTCTTGATGAACACTTTCAGCAGTTGTTTCACAACACTTACCCTGCTCACCTGCACCTTCTGCGTTGTCTGCCACACAGGTGCAGAAGCAGCACATGTTAAATGCACCATCAGTGAGAGGATGATGCTTGTGAATTTGTTGCAAACCAGTTTGTACAACAGGGAAAATGTTCGATATCTTCAAGTTTAGACAAGGGTAAGAAAACCACAAGCAAACAAAAGCAGCAAGTCAGCAGAAAGGACCATGAGGCAAGCAGAGTTTGGAGGACCTTGGTGTCAACCTTGTTTTAAAGTGAGAAACCAAAACACCAAGTCATAATAAAAGGGGGAGCTGTCATTCTGGACGAATGACCACTGGAGTGTTTTCAGTGAACAGTGAACAGACTTTCATAAAAATCTGAGACTACTTCTAGAAGACTAAACTGAAAGATGACTCCATATTTTGTTGTTGGGTTTTTCTCTTTTTGTTTTTTTTCCCCTCTTCTTCTTAACAGTCAAAATTATAGCAATATTTGCTTTAGCAGGCCCAAGGGAGCAGTCTTGTGCTTTAGGTGAAGTTAAAACGACACTGCTAGGAAAAATTACACCCTAGTAACATAAATCCTACTAAATTGCCTTTACCAAAGTTATTTAGGAGAAACTTCAATACTAGTTTGTTATGAAAAGAGCTACAAGAAAAAGATGACCCAAAACCTTTGTATACAAGACCCATATTTCTCTTGACAAAGACATTTAAAGAAATCAATACTAATTTTTTTTTTTCAAAACCCATACTTATCAAAAGAGAACAAAGCCAGTGATTCAGTTTTTCCTTTGTATAGTTTTGTATATTATATATACTGTCCCTGATGCACTTTTTTCTGGCAGTTTGAAAAGAGGGCAGAAGATAGAATGGATTCTGACAGACTGGGAGAAAAATTCTTCCCAGGATGTATACATGCACAGTTCCTACTGAAGTCTACTGAATCGCTGCGCATTGGTACTGATCAGTCACTGGCTTCTCATATTAAGACCCTGGGGCATTTAAGGCAACAGAACCAGATAGTATTCCCATGATTAGCAAAAATATCTGGTTACCTAGTACATGCTTTTTAAACAAACATAAAGGCTATTCCCTCACTCTTGGCAAGATCTACACTTACTTTCAGCGCCTTCCACCTGAGTGCCAAAGAAACTTCCCACATTATACAAATTACACTGTGCCATGTGGTCTTGCACTTTCATACTCATGCTGCGTTTGCTGAACTTTTGTAGTCAGTCTCACTCCCCCAAGATGTGAAACTGTACCAATGTATAGGTTATATTCTGATTGGAGGAACTTCTCCCAAGATACTGGGGGAAGCGGCAGTGTGGCAAGCACTAAATAAAGGAGAAATTGAGTTTCCACCTGGAAAATACCGGGGACAAAGTAAAGAAATAAAACTTTTAGGTACTTGCTGGATAGCAGGCAGTGCTGTAATTCCTCCAGACACCTTGAAAAAAATCAAAGAGCTACAAGGACCCCAAAGAAAGAAGGAATTGCAACAATTAGTGGGAACTTTAGGATATTGGAGGAAACGTGCCTGGATTTTCTATAATTTCTCATCCATTATACTCACTTTTATGGAAAGGCAAGTCCTGGGCGTGAAGATCAGAACATAGTGAGGCAATAAAAACTCTAATTGAAGAGTTAAAAACATAGCAGTCACTGAAACCACTGGGACCCTATGACCCTATCATAGCTGAATAGGTTTTGTGGAACATGCTACTTACTGTAATCTGTTCCAAGCTGGCCTCAATGGGCCAAAAAGACCTCTGTTGTTTAGCTCTACTGCATTTAAAGGAACAGAGCAATGGTACTTTGAATGGGAAAAAGTTAAACAAGTTGAGAAAATACACCAGGGACAACTTGTGCAAACTAGAGGATCCTTTAATTTACTAGAAGCAATCCTAAAGGAAACTGCTCCCCAAGAAGGAGAGAAAGGTTTCGCACAGAAACCCACTATCAGAAAATGGTATGCCTATCTAAGAGGAGTTGCAGAAAATGTGCAGTTAACTGAAGGACACACTAAAGTTTCCAAATTGCAGATGCCCATAAACAGCATTACAACTTTTTAAACCTTCACCCATTCTGGATGCACCACCCCTTTACCGGAATACTCTGACAGGAAACATTTGGTTTACAGATGCTTTGCAAAAAGACTGAATGGTAAATGGCACTATAAAGCTGTTGCATTAGGTATTACCTCTGGCAAACAAGTAATAGAGGAAGGTGAAGGCAGTGTACAAGTAGGAGAAATAAGAGCAGTCATTTGGCAGGACAGAACGGAGCAAAAATTATATATATAGACTCTTATGCTGTGTGGGCCGGTGCCACATAGTGGCTCTGTCAATGGGAAACCTTAAACTGGGAAGTAAATGGATCTCCAGTTTGGAGAAACAAAGACTGGCATTTATTGCTAGATATAGCCAGGAAGACACCTTTTAAGATTGGATGAGTTAAAGCCCATGCTAAGGACAATCAGCCAGTCACAAAGTGGAATCAGAAGGTAGATGAGCTAACCAGTATCAGGAAAGTCACTTTAGATTCAGACTGTTATTGACTGGGGGTTACATCAAAACTTAGGCCACACCAGTAAAGAAGCACTTTGCTGCACAAAGTAAAGTCTGTCCTATAAACAGGAATACTTGTGAAACTATTCTCACTGAGTGTCCCTGGTGTAGACAGATTGCAAAGCGATCATTCTGCTAATGCATCACCTCTGCGTATCAGTGAAGCGAAAACTTTATGGTTTACACAGCAAATTGATTATATTGGACCATTCAAATCCTCAGCAAGATACTGATACATCCTCACAGGAGTGGAGGTATTCTCTGGCTTGCTTATGGTCAGTAAGAGTCAGAGAGCTGATAGAAATAATACAGTGCATGAAACATGGCATGGTGGTTCACAAACTTACCTACTCCTATCCTGTCCAAAGTGATAATGGCTCACATTTTTCATGTAAGGAAGTAAAAATTGGGCAAAACAACAGGGAATTAAATGGGTATTCCATGCCCCATACCAATGGGATGGCAGAAAGAGCTAGTGGCTTATTGAAAAAGAATCTCAAACCATCTGAGGCTCAATGGGATACAAGACCTTCTAAAGTAGTCCATCAAATAAATAATCGATATACGCCCACTGGTAGTCCTATAAGCTGAGCATTCTTTGTAAAAACTGGGCTCAGTGCCCCATTCACTGAGGAAAGATAATATCTGACAACATTACAGCTAGGACAGCCTGTAATGACTAATTTATCAGACATAGGCACTGTGCCTATGACTTTAATTAAACCTCGTGGCCCACATGCTTTGGAAGCTACCAATAGCAGTGGTACAAACCACAGAATTAGTGCATGATGGAGTTTTCCTTCTTTTTAATGGGGTAACCTGTTTGGACTCTCCCCACCGAAACAAGTCTTGGTTCTCTCTTACAATACCCCACAGGATGCCAAATGGAAATGCTGTGTTTGTGCTAATATTCCAAAACTCAACAATGCTGCTCCTAACCTGTGGTCAAAAAGCTCCAGAATGGCCATGGTCTCAAGTTCATGTTAAGTACACCGGGAGTATAGGAATACACTTTTCCATTGTAGTCATGCATGGAAGCAAATTATACTTAGAAAATGAATGGAGCTGGGATAAAGATGGAGCTGATAGAGTTCTCCATCTTCAGGGAAAAGAATACAAATAGGGTGCCGGACGATCAATGGTCCCCCATGAGAAACCATCTCAGATTCCAGTGTACAACACAGTATCAGACACAATAATCAACGGTATGAAATGTTAGGCCTTTGAAAAATTGGACTATTGGTACAATTTTACCTTAGTAAAACCTGTTTTAGTAGTCTGTGTCTGGGCATAGTATGGGCCTACTATTTAAATTCAAAACAGACATTACCAAACCTCGTACAACAACATCCACATTGACTGTAAAGAATGAGGAAACTCTATCCCCACAAATTTCTGAAACTGGACTATAAGGGATCAAAAATACAGGCCAACAACGAGTATTATTTAATCCATCATGGTCTCTCAAACGAGTAGAATTACTGTTGCAAGTTAACATCTCTGCCGCCAAAACAGCCTGTTCATCATTCTTGAGTTCATCCTGTGCAGGATGGTTAGCATGGTTACATGGATGAACGCTCATGTCTCCAAGATGAACAAGGAGAGATATGACTGGTGTCATAGGGACAGGACTAAGAATTTTAAATAGTATAGGTGCTGAAGTACTTGCAAATAAACTGAGCGCAACAAAAAATGATTTAAACAAATTGGAACACCCATTGCTATCGCCCCTGGGAACTAACCAATGGCCCTTATCTGATATATTGCTTCAGAGGGAAAGAATTAATAAGAGGGAGCACCAACTGATTGTGGACACACTTGGTGCAGCCCAAACCAATGTTTCTCTAGCTCTTAGTTGTATTCAAGCTTAGCTGTGGATGCAATCTACAGTAGTAGCAATTATACAAGAGGGTGAAGAAGGTACCTTACCTACTGAAATTCGAAGCTGTCCTGGTTCCCAGTAAGGACAGGGCTGACTCTCCCCTGGCTCTAGCAGGCACAGGTATCCCACCCCATGTGCGCCAGGCCCAGGGGGCAGCAGGGTGCTGGCCGGAAGGGGAGGGGCCACAAGCGGAAGTGGGCGTGGTGACAGCTCAATGGCAGCGGTGCCCGGGGCTGAGCAGGCTGTGGTTGGTATTGTACTGGAGTTTGTATCCTCCATCATGTTACTGACTCCCTGTAATACTTGTTGTTCTGGTAAACAGAATTTGTCCCACCCCATGAGTCTGACTTTCCCTTCCCATCCTCTCCCCACCATTGTGGGGCGGCAGAGCCTATGGGCTGCCACCTGGCTCTTGTGTTGCCACCGAGGCCAAACACCGACAGAAGTGTGAGCTGGGACAAAGCAACTGAAGTTGAGAGGGAATTCCAGTCCTGGTGGTATTTAGTCAATTTTACTTATGACCCTATCAACAGTAAGGATACTGCTTTTGTCCTAAAAATATGCAATGCTTTGGTATACACCATATGCCCAATAATAATCACTGCGATTAAATCACAATGGAACTATATCCATTAGAACATAGAGTGTGGCCCTAATGGAATGGGGACAAATGGCAGACTGTTGATGTTAATGCGTGTGTTGTATGGTAACAACAAGGATTTATTTGTGAGAGTAACACCATCAAAACCCAAGACATTTGTCTTCATACTGAACAAAATATTTGTCATTTTGAAATACAATGAAAATCCTTAAACTGTACTTACATATATTGGAAAAAGATGTGTTTGTATGAAAACACTTTGTAGTACTGTATTCGAAGATAATGTTACTGTAGTAATCACTCAAATGTTTGTGTTTGTAACTTTACTAGAGTTATGGGATGTGACTTCAATTATTCAGCTCCTGCTATGTCTTATCAATGGCAACAATCTAATTATACATTGATTCAAGATTTGTTGCCTACCTACGTTGGAATGAACCTTACATTGATGAAGAAACCTCTGCAATATGATGACCTGTGTTAGCTGCTAGAATGCATCCAAAACAATGGACACAAAACTCTAATCACTGTTCAGCATGATACAGAATAGATACACTGGGTCTTTGAAAGAATGAGGAAGGATGGAGAACACCATTGGTGGGAAATTATGCTGTGCAACTAACTACAACTGATTTAACAGCACCTAAGTCAAGTAGATATATACCTTCAGCTACCTGCAGCCAGTAAATAGTCCTTGGAGCTTCAGTAGCAAATGTCACAGGTAGAAGCATTTTCCACAACACCCTCCCACAAGTCAGAGCTAAGCCAAAGTACACCACCAATAATATCTGTTGCTTTTGCTCATACCATGATGAAAAAAGTTGCAGGTAATATGGCTTTTAGGGGAAAAAATAAATTTAAACCCCACAAAGTAGATCCAAGCTTTCTTTGGAATTTTGTTCTTCAGAAATTCCCTGCCCGGGACCCTTTATAGCCTCTGAGATCACTGTCTCCAAACAGGTTCCTTCAAGTAGGCATTAGCTAGAAAAATATTAGACACCATACTTCAATACTTAAGCCTCTTTGAGATACGTGGACTCTTAATAACATCTCTTCATTCCATTGATTCAGTGGACTCTTTTATACTGTTCACATGCATGCTTAGTTTGGCTTCCTAGACTGGCTTCGAGACCATGATGTGTTATCATGCCTTTAACAGACAATTTGTGATGTCATACCTGTATGTTCTCAAGCGTAGCATTCATCTAAAGATTCTCATGGATGACTCTGGAATCTTCATTTAAACTTGGCTTCTCTTTATATGCATATTTTATTATACCTTTACAGCATCAACACACAGAAGGACTGTAACATCATGGATGCTTCTGTTAATTTTCTGTGTGCACCAATCTATAGAGATGTCTATATAAATATCCTTCCTTATGGACATAAATATGAAATACTCCCTATTTTACCGATTATTTGCTACAAAATAAAATTTATCTCTTGCCTGACTGACATAAAGAAATACTAATAGGAAGAATTCATAAAATTGTGAACTTACACTCTTTTAGGGAGTCTTTTCTGAAACTGGAACAGTGGTCAGGACACAGAAAAAGCAAACCCAACACAGTCTAGTAACAGTAGGAAAAATTTGAGGCATTTAAGCACCTTCATTTTCAGGTGTGTTTTGTGTTAGCTCAGTTCTGACCTGTAGCAGACCAGGAACAAACCACTACATGATCAGCTCTTGCTGAGTATTGCCTTAGGAAGCATGCTGCCACGGCATGATCCCAGTTCATGAACCAGTGATACCCAGTATCTATCTGGATGCATACAGACTCAAAGGGGTACTGCACTGCACCTCTGGGGCAGCCTGCAATGATTTGATGCTTCTCATCCAGCTCACAACCCATGCATTTGTGCTGCATTTCCATAGAAACCAGAGTTAATTAAAATAGTTAATCCAAGGATTTAGTATGGATAGACAACCAGTTGAGTATGAATTTTTAAAAAAAAAGTCTAATGTGCACATGGGCACCAGAGCTTGCAGTTTAAAGCAGAGCCATCCTAAATTCATCCACACTAAGGCATCAGGAATGGCCACAGACTTGATATCTTGCCAGTTATACCACATAGGAACCTCAGGTTCTAGACCCAAACCACCTAGTGCCACTCAAAAGTGCATTAAACTCTCTTGAAAACCAGCCATGTAGATACACAGCTCCCACAAAATTTGCAAATTTCAGCATGAACTCTCCTGTGCCCTCTGAAAACCCCAAGGTCTTCCCTGTGTGCCCATCTGCACCATTTTAACTATGCTTTTACAGGATGAACTAGTAATTAATTTGCTCAGAGTTAACTAAAACCATAAATATAGCATTAGTGCATGGAAGGGAACAGCAAATGGAAAGGAGATAGCTGACTGTCTAGTACACTGGCATTCCTAAGTCATTCTGCAGTGATTGTACAAACTGGAGAGCAGCATACACACAGTGAAACAGCGATCAAAGTCCAAAACGATCGGTACCCAGGGAGTATAGGCGGACCTAAGGCTACAACTTCTATAGAGAAAGACATATCAAGGGCTAAAAGTCCATCATGATGAAGGTGGTAATGATTCGTGAATTCTGGCTCATTCAGTGACATACTAGAAACCTGCAGGGGAATATGCATGATACAGAACTTCTGCAATTTACATCTGTGGCAGTGTGCTCTCCCTGTTTTTCCCCTTCTTCCCCGCCAAGATCCTGTTCAAGCCATAACCATCAGTGGGAGTTGCGATGAGTTGCACCTGGACTTTGGGGGATGGCTGGCAACACAGCCAAAACATTGTCCGGAGTGGGGACCTAGATATTTTGTTCCCATGTGAATATGAATATAAGTCAATTATCTTACTCTATAAATAGCAGGTAGCCCAAGAGCCCTTTGAGCTCTCCTGCATGGCAGCGGGCTGCACGCCACAGTCTCCCCTTTAGTGAAGCTGTTCACTTAAAGTTCTGTGCTTCAAGGCTGAGAGATTCCTTGCTGCAACAGATTCCCTTTAAGTGACTAATAGCATGCTAAACTTTGAAATCCTAGGTAAGGGATAGAAGGGATTGATTGTGCATATATAATCCTTTAGACATAAATCATTGACCAAGTCTGGGACTAGGACTGGATCCAGACGCACCTGGACTCCTCTCTGAGAAGGAGTTTAGAAAGCAAAGGGGTCCTTTCTGAACCTTGTGACTCAATGGGAGGGTCTCTCTGACAGCTTGTCTGACCCTGTCCTCAGTGCAGTGTACCTTGCCATTGAATCTTGTAAAACACTGTCGCATTTACTACTAATTTTGTTGAATTACTGTTTCACTACTTCTCTCTTACAAGCAAATTTAATCACTCCACCCGTGACAACATCTGAATTAAAGAGCAATGCTAAATGTGCTCTAGATCATTTAGGACTGAAATAGTTTATTGTGCTTTTTTGGCAGAAAGCAGAGGAAATCTGATCATCCACTCTGCTGTTCACTTTCTATTCCACTTCAATAGGAATTATGGAAGTATTTACACATGAAGTTGGTTGCATACATTTTCTGAGTAGTCTATGAATGAAAATAATGTGGGAAAACATCAGATGACTACTTTGGAATTAGGGAGTTACCACTATCTACATTTTCATGGTGTGGCATTGTGATATCCCAGCTACAGTCTTATTCAATACTTTCCTTGTAATTTTATTGACGTGCAAGGAAAAGGAGAAACAGTTACATGAGGAACTTTCTTCATGCTGCAGAGGATAAAAGTGTTTAACTGGTGTGCATCTTTTCAGCAAAAATAACTTCCTCTTTTCTACAACTGAGAAGTTTTACATTTTTCATTAACAGTTTAGTTGACCTTGGAAACAGTGACTACAAGATGCTATCTGTGATTAGCACCACTGATGCGGATTTGTTTGTCAAAAAAACTTTCAACTTTCAAAACAATAACAACAGCATGATATAGGTGAAGTCAAATACTAAAACTAACCTCTATAAAAGAAGACTGAAATAACTAGCAGAGTGGAGACAGAAGCATTCACCTATTGTTTAAGTTCAAGAGGATACCACAATTCAGCAAGAAAGGTTTTTGGATCTTTTTGGAGCTGTCACCAACAAGGAAAGAGGCTGGCTACAGCTCACAGCATGCTGCTGCACACCAGTTCCTTGTAGTCATGCTTTACCTGATTCTTTCTCAGGAAGGACCTCTGCCAGTGGTACAGGATGAATTAAGCATCAAGCAATATAGAATGATAGAATGGCTTGGACTGGAAGGGACCTTGAAGATCGTCTTGTTCCAACTCCTGCTACCATGGTCAGGGGCACCTCCCACAAGACTGGATTGCTCAAAACCTCATACAGCCTGGGATGCATGATACAAAGCTCATACAGATCAGTTATGGCTATTCCCTTTTAGTGGACTGTACATCGCAACACACAAGACTATAAAACATGGATGTCTCATAGTAATTAACTGTATGACAGAAGATAGAGGTACATGAAGGTCATTCAGCCTGTTTCTTCACAGCTGACCCCTTGCCTTTACCCTTGTTTGTAGGAGGATTTCATAAGTACAGACAAAGAAAGAAATTCAAATGGGTGCAAGAATCCTCAAATGTAGCACACTTTATCCGTAATTTTCATCTCTTTCATCCCATCATTTCTCTCTTCCAGGATTTCACTCTTATTTTTAGATTTACAGCAAAAATTATAATGCTTGTTTTAATGCCATATATATTTGATTTTTTGAAACTTTCAAATTGTTAGCCTAAAGAGAAGGTCTCTAAAATATGAACTAATTCCTGCTACTGTTAAAAAGTATCAGTCTCACAGCTGTCCATTATCCTTTTTCTAACAGAAGCTTCTCTTGCCTAAATCCATTAGCGTGTTTTCAAAAGAAAATTTCTCTCTTCTGACACTCAGAAGTGTGTTATATGGTATGTCTTTTCTGCCTTCTATCTGCTTTGTTGATTTAAGCCTAACTGCTAATCCAGCCTGGATTATGAAAACTAGCTAGTTCATGTTCACTTTCTTTAGCTAAAAGCAGTCTTTGAATCTTTCCAGATGTTTTTTGTGCCTTTTGGATTTCTGAAGTAACTACAGAGGGAGTCAGAGAGGCCTGAAAGGAGGCAGGAATCTCATGAGGGAGCTGCAAGACTGATGTAGCTAGGGTTGGGCCATGGCAAATTTCACTAGTGGCCGTAGCCAACTCAGTGGTGCAGCACAAGCAGGGTGCACGTGGTAAGAGGGGGAACCCAGTGCGCAGGCGCACGTGTGCAGGGCAGGTGGGAAGCAGCTGGCAATGGTTAGTCCCCTCCTGGCGATAGAGGAGAGCGTGGCCACCAGATGCTCCAAGTCCACTGCGAGAATGAATGTGGGAACATGGACTGAGCTCTTGCACAAACATGTGCCCGTGTAGGCCTCTGATTGCAGCGAATGCCTGAACCTGGCAGTGGTACCTAAAGGATGTGGACAAATAAACTATCTACTCAGGCAAGTGGTTGAACTGAGGGAGGAGGCAGAAAGGTTGAGAAGTGTCAGAGAATGTGAAAGTGAAATAGTTTGGTGGCGCCATGCCCTGAGGCAAAGGCATGGTGTAGAGGCTCTGCATTTTAAGTGGGTGATCCCCTTCCCTCTTGTCACCAGGTAGAAGGAAGGAACTTAAGGGACAAGGAGGAATGGAGACAGGATCCTCCTTGGAAAAGCAAGCCAAACCCCTCCCAGCCCTCCTTGCCTTCCCAGTTGCCCTTGCGCAATAGGTATGGGAGCAGCATGCCAGTGCCTGTGGGTAAAAGTACTAGTAAGGTCTTGCAGCCTGTTGTCTCAGTGGAGGTGGGGGATGGTGATCCATGTGGTAATAACAGACTGGCAACTACAGAAGGGTCTGAGCGCAGCAGGTGGGAAATGAGTCTTGTCCTGCCAAAATGGTGGCAGGATGGTTAGCCCAGCTGAATTGCATCTACACAAATGCATGCAGCTTGGGCAACAAACAGAAGGAACTGGAGGCCATTGTACAGCAGGAAAACTATGATATAGTTGCCATCACATAAACATGATGGGACGGCTCACATAACTGGAATGCTGCAACCAATAGCTACCAACTTTTCAGAAGGGATAGGCAAGGTGGGGTGGTCCTCTATGTTAGGGACAGATTTGATAGTCTGGAACTTACCAATGTGAATAGCCATATTGAGAGCTTATGGGTAAGAATCAAGGGGAAGGCCAATGAGGCAGACATCATGGTGGGAATTTGTTACAGACTCCCCCAACCAGGATGTAGAGTTTGATGAAATATTCTATAAACAGCTGCCAGAGGTCTCGTGATAGCTTGCCCTTGTTCTCATGGAGGACTTGAACTTCCCAGATCTCTGCTGGAAATACAACACAGAAGAGAAGGAACAGTCCCAGAGGTCCCTGGAGTGTGTGGAAGACAACTTCCTAACAAAGCTGGTGAGAGAGCCAACCAGGGAAAGCGCCCCACTTGATCTGCTGCTTGTTAACAGAGAAGGGTCTTGCAGGGGATGTAAAGGTTGGAGATTGTCTTGGGCAGAATGGTCATGAAATCATGGAGTTTTCAATTCTTGGAGAAGCAAGGCGAGGAAGCCAGTAGAACTTCCACCTTGGACATCTGAAGGGCAGACTTTGGCTTGCTTAGTAATATGGTTGAGAGTGTCCCTTGGGAGACAATCCTTAAGGGCACAGATGCCCAGGAAGGCTGGTCACACTTCAGGGAGGTTCTCTTAATAGCACAGGAGAAGGCCATCCCCAGGTTCTGTAAAACCAGCCGATGGGGAAGAAGACCAGCCTGGCTAAATAGAGAGATCTGGCTGGCCCTCAGGAATAAAAGGAAAGTTTATAATCTCTGGAAAAGGAGGTTGGTAACTTATGAGGAGTACCAAGATGTAGCGAAGCTATGCAGGGGGGAAATTAGAAGGGCCAAAGCTCAAGCAGAGCTGAACTTGGCCACTATAGTTGAAGATAACAAGAAGTTCTTTCAGTATACCAATAGAAAAAGGAAGACTAGGGAAAATGTATGCCCACTGACAAGTGTGGTAGGCACCTTGGTGGTGGAAGACACAGAGAAGGCGGAGCTACTGAATACCTTCTTTGCTTTGGTCTTCACTGCTAAAACTGTCCCCCATGAATCGTGGACGCTGGACACAAGGGTGAAGATCTGGAGAGAGGAAGATTTTCCCTCTGCAGAGGAGGACTGGGTTAGAGACCACTTGGCCAAACTAGACAT
>VXBW01003904.1:0-39646 GCA_013400375.1 Thinocorus orbignyianus
TGATTCTATGATTTTCACCAGTGAGTAACTAAGCTTTTTTGCTGCTTCCATTTACATCAACTGTTTTACAAATTAAAAAAGCAATTCAAGGATAAAGAAATACTGCTCCATGGAGCCTGCTAAATTAGAGCTCCTTTGGAAAAAAAATTTGGCAGTACATAGTTCCCTTGTGCTTCTAATAAGTAACTCTTGTATTCTAATCAGACAGCTAATCCTCATTTACTCCATTAGATTACTTTTACCACTTGAGTGACATTTTACTGGAGCTCTAGAAATTGTCAAACTCAGGCCCTTCAAGACCCAAAAGATGATCAGAATATCTGAGATTAACACATATAAATGTTTTCTACCTGACTGATTTTAGATGTACTTTAATTTTGTTATCTGTAAGTGTTTCACTGCAAATCCCAGAGCAGTTTTAATAGCAGACTCGGTAGTGAAACACTTCCTGCTTTCAGTTTTTCAAATGAAATGTGACAAATTATTTATCAAAGCACTGTAAAAATTATTTATTGTCAAGAATAAAGCTGTCAGTAAACCTTAACTGAAGAGCCTTAAAAATTATAGAAGCACCTTCACTTCTAGTTTTGCATATAGTACATCTTACAAGCTTCTGAGGTAGAACCTTAGGAATAGATAAATTATGAAACTATAGTTCTGCATGTCAATCATCTGCCTGTGAATTTCTCTATATATGAAATATATACCCATATAGAGGAGTGGACTGGGCAGGAGTAATGTACCTTGTCACACAGCCTAAGCTGTCTCACGTAGCTTCTCCTTTTGTAATTCATCCTCCATCTATGTGTCACAGGGCACCAGTCCCTGCAAATGTGGACTGTTTCTGGCAGGTATTGTTAAATGGTACCAAATGCTGTCTATTTGGACTCAAACTACTCTGGTTATTACACAGAAGTCACTCTAATATCACATTTCTTAAGCACTTCACCTCTTTTGAAAGCACTTCTCCATCTTGGAGGAGGTAATGATTTCTCTGCACGTGCTGCTCTTGCTGCCTCTGCTGCGACTGCCAGTAAGAGTCCCAAACCTATGATGATTTTTTTTTAAATCTGCCCTTCGTCCAGGAGTACCTGGGTTCAGGCCAGGAAGCTAATATCACATAGTTTGTAGTAACAACTCTCTTTTATTACTCACAGACTACATAATGAAAAAAGTGACTTGGAAATCGACAGTCCTAAATTCTCTTGCCATCTCCTTCAGCCATCTGCTCCTGAAGACACACTTTCATATAAGTTTACTTTTTCTTAGTGCTGATAAATCCTAGTTTTTCCCTAGCTCCTTTTAAAGTTAGGGAGTGTGGGGAGTAAACGATTTGTGTGCTGGATAACGAACTTTCAACCCCGCAATAGATGATGTAATGCAGTTAAAAACTGCTTTTGAAAGAGACTGAGGTGGATATGCCTTATTCCAAACATGTGTAAATGTGTGGATCCCATTATGGAAAAATAAATGCAGCTTCAGAGTCATGATTACTTTAGCTGACATGTTTAGCTGAGCAGCAGTAAAACATACATCATGTATTGTTAATCTTGCCAACGATTTACACCATGCAAGCTAAAATTACCTCACCGGGTTAGATGGAATGAAGTCAGTGAAAAGCAGCTAAGCTTGATAATTTATAAATTAATTTGTAAATTTATTTAAGTACTAAAACCCAAATTCCTTTCTTTTAGCTATGAATGCTCCCACTGTGTATGTGTTCAAACAAAACAGATCAAACAGTTCAAACATAACAGTAAATAAACAGTTTTTTATTTCATTTGGAGAGCTGCATTGGAAAGTGCTAAGATTTTATGTTAAGAAATACCTCCAGTCTTGAAATTCTTATGATAACTCCTGGAAGCAAAGCAACAAACAAGAACACTTTGCTGTTTGACAGGGTTTTTTTAATATGTTCTTGTCTGTACTGCTTAGGAGAGGAAGTTTTTGTTTAGGTGTTTTCCTTGCTGTCTTTTCTCGCTGTCTTTTCTCATCTGGGGGAAGTCAACATGGTGGTGAAGAGAACTGGGAACCTTTAATAACAGAAAAATCAAATTGTGTATCCATCCATCTTTTCCATTTGAAGATAACTATTATTTAGATAAATTGTACAGCATTTATACTTATCAGAATATTTTCAAGCACTTCAGTGTAAAATGAGATAATTATAATTCATCCTCCAACAACATCTTTCTTTTCAATTTGGCTTTCAGGACAGTTTTTGCAGCATCATTTTGCAAGATGGACTTGTCAGTTTGTTAAATGTTTTTAAGCATCGCATAATTCAGCCCAGAAAGCCAACCGTATCCTGGGCTGCATCAAAAGAAGCGTGAGCAGCAGGTCATAGGAGGTGATTCTCCTCCTCTACTCTGCGCTTGTGAGACCCCACCTGGAATCCTGTGTCCAGCTCTGGAGTCCTCAACATAGAAAGGACATCGAACTGTTGGAACAGGTCCAGCNAATGGAAATCAGAGGAGCAATTTCATTTAAAAAAGTAGAAACAGCAATTCAGTCCTAAAATTTAGAAGAAAAGAACATCCATATGTTTTTACACTTTTTTTTTTTGTCCTTGTTCCTTGACATCCTGTAACAACTTGGAGCAGTATCAGTCCAAGGTCTCAAACAGAAGGCAGTTGGCTGTGTCACGGCTACACAGTCATTTAAGGGCACTAGCACTTACGTTCTGTATGCCAATGCAGGCAGAAAAAGACATATCTCTACAAAACAAAGGCCTTATTTGATAACCTATTTGCAGTTACTAAGAGATTTTGTTTATGACTGAGTTGTAAAGGATGTGCTCTTATGCAAGCCTAATTTTTATGAGGTGTTGCAAATTAATGGTTGCTCTTTCTATGCTATGGGTTGAACACAGGTGCAACTTTGTGCTCGTTATACAGGCCACAGATTTGCTATGGTGGATAAGGCCGTAGAGGTTAAATGGTTTGTCTGTAATATGATGAATCTTACAACAGGAAAGGGAATTGGGTTGCAAGGGGATGAGTAATTGGGGTGGAATTGTAAATCTCGAAGAAGCACTCCTGAGAAACATGCAATCCTGAGCCTGCACTATTCAGTATATGCATACATTTATTTGGAAGTAAATGGATATTACAGTGTCTGAAGTATTTGGATTTTAAAGCTCTGTCATTTATCTGGTTCTGGATGATACTAGATAAGATGACTTATGGTACTTTTCACTGGAAGACTTAATATGTGGTTGGTTTCTTATACAGCTGCCTAATCAAAGGCTTTATTCTGTTCTATGATTTATAGGTTTATAAAGAATTTTTAATACCTCTAATGTGAATGTGCTTTGGGTCCTATTTGTAGGTGGTGGAAATGAAGCTAAAGATGGTCAACACCCTGGAAAAACAAGTGCAACTGCTCCCAGCCAGCGGTTGTGGATTTTACAACAGCTCAAACAACTTCCCAGTTGGATGTTACTTCTGCTCCCATTTTTGTAGGCACAAGTAGCATTAAAAGGAGTGAGGAGCTTGAGGATCTGTTTACTGCCTCTGTATAATACTTACCTCCTAATTTCCAACAAATCATCCATTTCATGGAGCTGGAGAATTGCAGAATCGTCTCAGCTGGAAGGGATCTCCTGAGATGATTTGGTATAACCCCCTGCTTGGGAAATGGAAATCTCTTAGTTTTTTAGCTATGGATAAAAAAAATGGAGTCAGGGTTTTAAAGATGTTAAACCGAATGTTGGATAGAGAGTAATATTAATGATAACTTGAATTTTGAAGTGAGGAGTTACAAATCTGCTGGATGCATGACACAGCTGGACCTTGATGGGGAAACCAGGGCAGAAGGCTGCTGCAGCCCACAGCTAGGAGGCAAGGTGGCCTTTCTCTGTTGCCATTCTGACTGTGTGTCTGTCTGTCCTGTCTCTTTAACCTCTTTTGGATCAAAAACACCTCTTGTATGAGTAGTCAGCCCCTGGCCATGAAGCCAAGGGACACAGGCTGGCAGGTGTCTGTGTTGCAGCCTGTCCAGCGCTGTGTGGCTCAGCAGTTGGCTCTGGCTCTCTGCTGGACCCTGCATGGTGTGCCTGTGGCTCTAGGAAACAGCCAGTATTCTTTGTGCTCTATTCTTCTTTTATAGTTTCTGAAGCAAATTGAGAGCAATTCGTCCAACTCCCCAGGGTGATGTTTCTATAGGATGGAAGTGAAGGTATGGATGCATGTTTTAGGCTGCAGCATGAGGATTTTTAGGGGTTTGTGAAGATGGAAAAACTTTTAGGATATAGTGTTGAAGGACTGGGTATGGAGGAAAAGACAGAATTAATGCAACCTTACCCATACTGCCTTTTGACCACATCTTTTTGGAGGGAACACTCCTCCTAACTTTGCTCAGTTACTTGAAGCAAAAGCTCAGTTACTTGAAGCATCCCAAAAGGTCTAGGGGGAGTGAGCAAAATATGAGGCAGTATGGGCACTGAAGCATCCAATGCACAAGTTCATTTCCTGGCCCTCAGCTATTTAATGGTGTGGAAGTTTTCCATGAAGTCCAATCCCATTTAACACTGTACTGCAATACAATCAATAAATTAATTTCTTCTTCCTAAACTAAAAAAATATTAAAGTAGCTTTTGTGGTCTCAGAGAACATCTGTTTTCTGCAGCAACTTTGCTGTTCAATCCTCACTCAGTGTTGCATATGACACAGAAAATAAGAGTGAACACTGTCCTAAGGATCTTTACATTTGAATATTAGTCTTGAAGACAAAATTTGAGTTTAAATTGTGCCCTTGGAAGCCTTTGTGCCTTCTAAAGTGTTTGAAAAAAACCCCAACACTTTACCGGGTGTTGGACAGAACAAGAGTTCAGCAGTATTTGTGTTGCAGATTTGTGGAAAGTAATTTTGAAATATTAGTGTTACAGCTTTTCCTCAAAAAGTGTGTACAATGTCTCTGCTTTTTAGGAGACAACGAAAATAAGCTGGAATATACATCTGCTACATATAGGGATGGTGCTGTGCTCCTACCTAGTGTGGTCACAGACTGCTGCTGTTGCTGCGCCATAGACCAAGCAAGGAATGCACTCAGTAGATCTACCAGATTGCTCTCTTTGGTATTGTTTACAATAATTGTTAATTAGTTTCCTAGGATAGTACTTCATTTGTGGTCAAAATAAAATGTACACCAGATGGAGGAAAAATTAATTCTGAAATAGTTATCTATTCATACACATAATTATTTCTGGTAGTTCTGTAATGGTGGTGTTTTGGGCTGTTTAAACTCCAGCAACGGTAAGATCAAGCAGATGACATTGCTTAAACATCATTCAGGGTTTTATTAAATAAAGCATAAACAATTGATACATGATTGCTTTTTGAGCTGGCTCCTTCCATGTGTTGTGATGTGATGTTGTGATTAACATTTTCTCGTTTAAAGACTGTGAGTTCAAATTTTAAAGTTGCAGAAAATGGTTTGATGCACATAGCATCTTATTTCTATCGTATTTCATCGTTTTCATTAATATGGAAACATGTTCGTTCTTAACAATATGAAAAAAAGTCAGAATTTAAATGTTTGGAGGTTTTGTGGTTTTTTTCTGCAACAACTTTAATCTTAAAGAGGCTCCTATACCTCATGGAAAACATTGAGGAAGCATGAATTATTTTATCTTTAGAAATTCTATATTCATAATGTGCGTTTGTTTTTATTTCTATGGATTATTTCACGTGGAAGCAAGATAATTGTTACTTTCTTTTATGCTCAGAATCTGATTACTCATGTAATTTCTCTCTTTCCTGAAATTAGTTGTTTGTTATTACTCACCCTTTTGAAATTGTCATAATGTTACAAAGACAAAGCTGATTCAGGAGCCACATTCCTAAACATAAGTACATAATTAGTTAGTAATTTCAGTGGGATTCTCAAGGTGTTTGAATTTAAAGATGTGCTTAGTAAGCTTCTTCCAGTGGTCCAAAGTTACTTCTTTTGAAATAATTCTACTAAATCTGCTGCTCCTATAGCAGATACTTATCAGATTTAAGAATGAGTAATTAAAAGTTCCATAAAGAAGTGCAGAGGGTTTTTTTCTACATGTTTTCTGTTTAGAATAAAGTACTGCTGGAATGCAGTACTCTGGAAACTTTTGGCTTTGTGATGGAGCCAGTGGAAATTTTCAACGTGATCTTTTAACTTTGAACAATGAGAACAGTTTTTATTATCAGATGCAGATATTCTAATTCATACTGAAATGTTTGTCCCGTTTTCTTTTTCAAAACTAGATTCATTACAGCATAATTTCAGTGTTTCCTGTATGATGTTCTATTGACGTTGTTTTAAGTTGTTGTCTCTTTAAATCGCACTCTTTACAAATAAGCATATAAATGCAATCATTAAGATGGTAGATATGAATTATACATGCAGATAAAATATGTCTTTGATGGCAGACAGGGCCCTCATTTATCAGACACCAGGATCTAAGATGGCTCAAGACAGCAGGAGGTAAAACCATAGCTGGAAAATGAAGTCACAGTGTGGCAAAGTGGGTACTGGCTCTAACAGCTGTGTAAACCTCTGCTCTCTGAGAGTAGATTCCCTTAATTTCATTTTAGTTCTCTCCAGCCCGTGCAAAGGAAGGTCATCAGACGTTTCACTGTTTTCCCTTCTCATAAACTTCTCTGTAACATTTCCTCCTTCCCTTCCCTTTATGGGTGACCAGAGTGTATCTGAAATGTGAAAGGGGAGTGTGCATGGAGCTCCTCTGTGGAGACTGAAAGGGTAGTCTTGAATGTGACAAACTGGTGTCAGTACATACAGGTGAAATTAGTCTTGTTTCTCATTCAGAATGTGTGTCAGCACAACCAGACTTCTTTGAAGTCTGAAAAGACTCTCTCTGAATTAGGCGCTTTCTCTCTCTCATTCTGGTAGCAAGGTTTACTTTAGGAATTGTCCCAAGATACGTTTCAAAGCAAGGTATTTTTTCAAATTACTGTACTTTGGAGAAAGCTTCCCCTTACTCTAGTGAAATCTTATCACAATTTCAACTTTGGCAAAATTAGCTCCAAGTAATTACAGTTTGAATCAACAAAATCTGCGCTATATATGCCTCCTTTTATGCAATGTTCTACCTAATGCCTAATTTACAAATACTGCAAATTTATGAATAAAAGATTAATTTGAGGGGCGTAATTCTAAACCAGGAAAGTGCAAAACTGATTTGTGATAGAAAAACCCCCAGTTAATAATTGCATCGCACACTTTAGCACATGGAGGAGGTTTAAATGGAGTGGAAGGGAAAAGGCTGTATGGAGTGTGAAAGTCAGAACTTGGAAATCTTGCACAGTGGAAGGAAAATGAATTGTAAAGGAGAGAAGGTAAAATCAACACTAGAGCTAAAAAGTCTGCATTTCAAAAGTAGCAATAGAAAAGGAGCTATGAGGGGAACAGGCAAAATGAAATGGTTTGTCATTTGCAAAAATAAGGATCTAAAGCAAAACGCCTGCTAAGCACCTGAGTCAGCAAACTATCCAGCCATATACTCAAGTGCGTTTTTATTTAACAAAGCACTCCACAGGCAATTAAGCAATCACTGAGATCAGTAGCAATCTTTCCGTAACTGCTATGAGAGCTAGTTTAATCTCTTAGATTTTTATTTATTTTTTTTTTTTAAACTCAGTAAGACAGAGGTTTTGTGTTCCTGTTGATTATGGGATTACAGGAAACAAGACAGAGAAAATGATAAAAGAAAAAGATTTTTAAACTTGTATATAAAATTTTAAATGCATCTGCAATGAAAAGCAGTCTTCCTGACTACTAATTACAACTGAAGTTCTGCAACGGTTGCCCAGTAGCAGTGGTGTATTTCTCTTGCCCTGATAAGCACATTTCAAACATTTCAAGGCCATGCAAGTCTCATCGTACATAGAATTAATTTCTTACATAATCAGTTGTATAAAATGTACACAGTTGGATAAAATGTGCAATTCGCTGCATTTGGTTGGGTTGTCAATTATTCTGGGTTTTTTTTATACAAATTGAAGTGGACTGTGCCTTGGGAATCAGGGAATACGCATCTGTGCAGTGGGAACTGAATGAAATATATGGTCTTGTCCGGATGGTGTCTTTGAATGTGCATGGGTGGGATTTTTTTGTTTTGTTTTCTTTTGTTTTCTATTTTTTTCTTTTTTTTTTCTTTTTCTTTCTTTCTTTTTTTTTTTAAATTTTCATGGCTTCTTAAGGACCTGGCATGCAGAGACACAGTGTCCTGAGCTACCGTACAGACTGGGTTGTTTTTGTTCCTGGTGCTTTGGAAGAACATGCTGGACAAGTAACAGCAAGGTTCCTGATTTCAGAGCAGTTGGCAAGTATATTGGGAGATTTAGTTTGACTTATTTTTAAACTCTTGGAATTTGAAATGAATTATATGTTTATTCTTTTAAAATTTATAAGCTGTGGATGCATGTATTGGGTAGTTCACTTTCTTTTGAACTTATGTATTTTGTGTTTGTCTAGTTCACTAAGTCCCAAGGAAGGCTGAGACTTTTTATTGAAGTAAGCAAGGTAGTTCAGTACAGCTATCAGTTGTGTGACTTTTCGGAGGTTACTATCCTTTTTAGTAGTAAAGGTATTCAGAAAAAATAATGTTCTTATGCCTCTATATATCTTTCAAGCTTATTTCTGGAACCAATAAAAGTTGGTGTTACAGTTCAGGTTATTATTTGCCCAGAATTTTTGTCTTCTCTCTAACTTCTAAGCCACGAGGGTAACAGCGTGTGCAATACAATGGATTTTCACATGGACTTGCTGATGATTATTTAGTCAGTTTGGGAAACAACAGTGTTGGGGAGGGAAAGCAATTAAATCTTTTTGGGCTCAAGTTTGAAAAGTAACCCCTGTTTTATTCAGTATGCACTGTGCATTCTGTACGTGAAACTTTCTGTACAATAGGCAGACCAGAAGGTAGTAGTCTTGTAAAATAATTTTTCAGATATTTTAAATTAAAATGAAGAGGGAAAGGTCTATGTTGATTTGTTAATGCTCTTAGATCGGGTTTTTCAAGAATTGTTTCAGCTGTCCCACAGCCTTCATGGATTTCACTTGGTTTTGGCTTTGGAGTTCCATCAGTTTGCCATCTCCGGGGGCAGGAAGATACTAGCTATTTAAATACTAAATTTTAATTATTATATTTCATAGACTTTTCTTTCTGAATGGCTGTATTTTCAGTCATATGTTGTAAAATCTATTAGGACTGTGATTTATATTATGAAAGCCTACAGATCTGGATTAATTTGCTGCCTTATAAACACGCTTTTAACTTAGTTTCGTTAGCGAGGTGATTAAGTAGCCATTTCTGCTGCCTGAATAAACCAATGAGTGAAGTATACGGACACTTCAAAATTGCAGGTCTTTCTAACTAACACTAGCACTGAATGATGTGTGTCTGTAAAATAGCTAGCTGCAGCCCAGTGCATAGAAAGAGTGGGTAGAAACAAGGCACTTGTAGGCTTTCACACAGAGGAAAGGTTATCCTGGGATGCAAAAGAAGGGATTCTACTTGCTGAAGAATCTGGAGGCCAGGTGAGGTGTTGCTGATTATTCAGATAGTAGTATCTTCTCTCCATAAGAGTTTCAGAACAAAAACTTACTATTGAAGGAAGACTACCTAAATTGGGATAATCTTTGATTTTGTATCCATTTCTCTTACATAAGATGATCTAACACCCAGAAGAGAGAATGTGGAAAACTTCCTACATAGCCCACAGTGTTTAATGTAGCATATGATTTTGAGAAGAAATGGTAATCCAGAAGAAGCTACAGGAAAGTGATTCTTTCTGCCTCACTTCAGAAGCAAAAGGATAGTGATAGCACATTTCAGCATTCTTTTCCTCTCACTTGAAATTTATTTTGTTGATCTATTATATGGCTATTAAAGCTATTCCTTTTCATGTCTTGATGATAGCTAGGATTTTCCTGGTTTCGATATGCTCACAGGCAGTTGTAACTGTGGCACTGGGCAGCTTTCTTTTTAGTCACATGTCGCTAATACTCCACTAAAGTGAAGTTTGTTGCATTCACCTTTAATATACTTCTTGTGTCTGGAGGCTTGGAATCAACCTGTTGTCTATTGATAAGAGACCATTAGTGTTTTGGTTAGCTTCTTGTGTGCTCATTTTTCTAATAAGACTGCCTTACTCTTTGAGGCCCCTTGAAAGTGAACCGAAGCAAGGCACTCTTGCATCTGAGGAAAAATTAAGTGCTGTTAAAAGAGGATACAGAACCAGCCCGTTGTCAGTTGTGTAGCTGAAGGAAAAGAGGCAATGCTCACAAGCAGCAGCAAGGGAAATTTTGATTTGAATGTGTGGAGGGGGAATAGGGAATGCAACGAGGGGAGGAAAGCACAAGAACAGTTTGTCCCCAGGGCTTGTGGAATCTTCATCCTTGGAGATTTGCAAAACACCCCCAAGCAAGGTCCTGAGCAGCTTGGTCTGGCTTTGATGTTACCCCTTTTTTAAGGAAGCATTTGGACGATCTGGCCTTCAAAGGTCCCTCCCCTCTTAAATCATTCTGTAATTCTAAGGGTATCTGGAGATAAAATTCTTGAGGAATACTTGTTTTGTGGTGGTAGTTCCTAAATAATTCTCTCATTAAACAAACCATAATCAGTAAGCACCTAAATATTATGTAGTTAAAGAGAACATTGTGTTAATTTGGGTAAGAAGTAACTTCATGTACGAACGGTTTGGTGGCTTGGGAACACGGGATTCCACTTTTTGAACACAGTTGCTTTCTTAGACCTATCTGCTGTTTATCTAACTTGCAAGGCAGCTGCACCAGATTTCCAGGACAAATGGGGCCCTGTAGAAGGAGCTCAGGGTTGGTCTTGCCAGCTGCACCAGTGTCTCTGTGTCCCACAGCTGAGATTAGGCCTCAGATGCAAGGATAGATACTTCTCTAAGGTTCACTTAACTGCTCAGTACCCACTGATCTGAAATGGTGGAGATTTGGAGTCAGCAGAGGTTTTGAACCTTGGCCTCCTCTGGTTGAGGCTAAAACCAAAACCAATTAAGGTGCTCTGCAGTGCAGCCGCTCCACAGGCTGCTGAGCACCCACCAGCCCACAAAGTACTTGCCTCTGTTGGTTTACAAAGTTTAAATTGTCTCCTTTCATTGTATGGCTTATAGGCTAGCTTATGCACCTAACAGAAAATCTGATTTATGCAGTCTGACTTAACATTTGGAAAAGCAAAAAAGCTAAATACTATGAAGAAGGTGAGAATTTAAACTTTTTTTCAACATGAATTTTTGATGTTGAGGCCTTAAATGGCATCTCTTTTGGACAGAGGAGTCTGTGTCAAGGCTCATGGTTGCCACAAAACATTCCCGTGTTCAAACATTATTGATGTGTATATATTTTTATGTATTTTGGCTGGGAAGATGCGTTCCCAAGTGTATCAGTTCATAAATCTCAGTTTCTAGCCCATTCTGTGACAACTTATCCTTAGTTTAAAAAAGAAAAAACCCCACCTTTTTTTTTTTACTAGTTAAAAAGTACGTTGACCTTTAAAGAGTTGCTAGAAACAATCTTAAAAGAGAATGAAAAATGAGATTTTCTTTACAGATGCTTTCCCTGAGAGACACACACTGTTAGGTTTCTCATGCTCATTCTAGGTGTGCTAAAATAATATGACTTCACAATATTTTTAATAGGTTTATATTCTTTAGCAAATGTATGGGTAATTATTAGCAGACGACTGTAAGTATCACAAGAGGAATGGAGTGTAATAGGTTGGGTTTTTTTGTCTGTTCTGCACTTGTGTTTCTCATTCATTACATGAGCTGAGAGCAGGGTGTACCCGAACCTTAGGAGCTCCCGTGGTCCAGTACCTTGCTAATCTATCAGTTGACCTCCTGTCTTGAATTTATGACCAGTAAATACATTCGAAATACAGTGAATAAAGCTTTTATTGATGTTACATATTTTTGATTTTTAACTTACCATGTTATTAAATTATGTGGTTAACATAATGCAGTTCAAAATCCATCATGACATGTAGCAGTAACAGATGTAGACGATGCTCTTGGACCCTGCAATAACTGAAGAAAAATACCAAGCAAAGCCACTGGATGTCATTGTTGCTTTGCACAGTTTTGTGCAGAACAGCATCGTCAAACGTGCTGAAAACTCCTGAAAACTCCGTTTAAAGAGATGTTAGAGTCGAGCCCAAGCCATTTCAGACAGTGTCTGACTTCTGCATCGCCTGAATTTTTCTCCTTTATCTTGTGATAATTCTGGTTAGTTGGTGGCAAAGGAGCTATTAGTATAATGGCTCCTAAACATCCTGTGTGATGAAGGGATGGAGATTTTAGCTTAATCTGTTTTGTGCAGGGCAAGAATCTTTTGTTCAATTCAGGTCCACACTTAAGTATTTGATGATTGAAATCAGGAGTATTCTTAAAGTTAGGTATTACTGATAAATGCATTGCATCCAACTTTGAAAGATGTACTGGGATGCTCCAGAGTTTGAGTGTTATGTTTTGTTTTGATACACCAGAATTTCAGAGAGGAAATTTCCTTCAGTTTCAATAATAAATAATTTACATATTTAAATGTATGCTGCTTCTGTGGTGTAGTTTAATATTTTATGTAATACACGTG
Source organism: Thinocorus orbignyianus (assembly GCA_013400375.1). Lineage (NCBI taxonomy): Eukaryota > Metazoa > Chordata > Aves > Ciconiiformes > Thinocoridae > Thinocorus > Thinocorus orbignyianus. The sequence goes on from VXBW01003904.1 coordinate 12,616, forward strand.
AATAATAACTTATTTTTTCACAAATTCACGAAATTTGGGAATGTTTCGTTGAAAGTGAAGATTTTTGTCACTTTTTGTGGTGTTCTGTTTTCTGTCACCCTCTTATAATTCTAGAAGCTTGCATGATAATCTCATGTGCTGTGTTCTGTGATGTGTGGATTGAAAAGATTCATCTGTTTGTAGTAGTACCTGGTTCAATCTGACTTTAATTCCCATCCAGCTGGGTTTTTTTGGTCAAATACTTGGAATTTCTCATATGATTTCTCTTGGAATTTTGGCCATCTTTCCAAAAGGCACAATCTTTGTGTGACCAAGGTTTTTGCCTGTCTTTTTTTTCTCAAGTCTTTTGTCTAGTATTCCCTGAATCCTTTAGCTATTTTTATCTGCATGTGGCAGAAAGACAGCAGTATCAAAACTGATTTCACAGAAATCGTTGGTCAGAATAGAGGACAAGGATGAGAAGAAATTTGTTAAACCACAGAAGAAAGGTCTTAGAGGAGCTGATGAAAATTGACTCTCCCCACAGAGATTATCTCATTTTTTCAGTGAAACTATTATAGACCAAGTTTGAAAAGTCCACCAAATCTTATCTATGACGCAATCATTCTTTTCTTTTATGTACTATCTGTGTTTTAAATTTTGACTTATGGTAGTGACTTTTTTAGCACTGTACATATGTACATACATTATTGGGTACATTATTAAATAATTTGGATAAAAAAACCAAATAGGCTTTTCTTGTATAAGATCATCAAAAGAGTGCAAGTGATCTAACTTTACAGCTCTCTGTGTGTGGTTACACTGACTTAAATGCATGAAAACTGAGGTTCCTCACTCTTGTCATTTGTTGTTCCAGAAAACAAAGTTTTATACACTTGTTTCGGGAAAGGAGAGGGTCTGACAGTCGTGGTAGCTTGTTTACATCATGATACAGTTTGAAGTATGACAAGCCTCCATAGTTTGGAATGTTTATAGATTGTAGGTGTAAAGACTAATGAAAGCTACCTGATGGGGAGAAAGTTTAAACCTCAAGTGTGTGATCCAGTATGTGTTCCAGTTAGGATACCAATGTGTTTTAGAAAAGTGCTTTCTGATGTTTCTTTAAGATTCAAATGTTGGACTACTGTGTAGGGAGATGTAGGTTTGCTTTTATGTCTACCTGTAAATCTATTTTCTCTTAAAATATTTTATTTTTCTGGGGGGCTGTAAAGGATGTGTTGCTTTGTGTCATTGTTAACTGAGAGTAGCTTACTAATTCCAAAGTTACAACAAAAACCACTATTTTTCAAGACTAGTGACAACGTTTATCAACTCCAGATTTAATGACAATGCAGTTTTTTCACTCATCAAAGCAATTGCTGAAGTAAAACAAGATTTCCACACAAATTCCACGTCAGCATGAACATCCCAAGGGCATTGCACGTGCAGATCTGTTTGTGTCTAACGAGCAGGGCTTATTTTCAAGTATTAGTTGTAAGGTGTTTGCATTCATGCATGCACACACCCATAGAGAGAAACCATTCCTTGTTATTGGTGGTGGATGAAAGTCTGCTGATATGGCTAATCCTGAGAGTTCAGATGCTAATCTGGGATTGATGAAAACTATCTCAATTTACTGAGTCTGAAAATATGAGGTGGGAAAATCTCAATTACAGACTCTTTCAAATAACTTCAGCATTTTAGTGCTTTAGTGGATAGTGCGTTCTTGGGTATTTAGTGATGGTTCTTTGGTTTAATAATCGGGGTTTTTTGAATGTTTCAGAATATTCAGTTTCTAGTGAACCATAATTTTTTTTTTAAATAATTTGGATTAATGTCTATTATACACGTACCTGAATTTGGGTATATTTATATATACATACTTATGTATAGAAATATATTTTGATTATTTTTTTTCTCCCCAGTAATTGCTATTAAAGCTAGAGATACTGAACGCTTTATTGAAACTAAGCAGCCCCAACATCTGAGTAACTCACTGTAGCTCAGAGTCCTGTGACTTCTAGTCATTGAACGTAGGGAAAGGTCATAAAACACTTTGCAGCTGTAAAAGCCTTGATTATGAAGTCCTTAAACATCACTTTCAAGCTAAAGGCAGGGAGACACACACATAAACACACACAAAACAAGCCCAAAATGAAAGCAAAAAGAAAAGAAAACAGGGATCAATGCTTAGTTGTTTATTCCAATGAGCAGAAGTAAAGTAAACATGTCTTGTGTGTTTCTTCTCTTCTGTAAAGGGTGGACATGGTTAAATGATGGGCAGGACAAAGAATAAGTATGTCTGGAATAGCTAAAAGTGAAGGACTGTCTAAAGCAACATTCTACTGTGTTTTTTTCTTTTTTTTTCTTTGCACTTCTAGGGGGCTGAACAGTGGACACCACCCAAATGAACTGTGGAATGAACCTTGTGCTTTTCTCCCTGTTGCATTTGGCAACAAAGTCTCATTTTTCTAAAGCTGTTTTGAGTGATCAATGCTTCGGTTTGGTTCATCTTAATCTAAGCAATCGTACACTAATTAATTTATATAAATGAAACTGAAATACTTAAAAAAAAAATTAATTATCTATATTAAGTACTGCAGAATAGTGATTGGGAAGACACTTCACCCATGCGATGTCTCTTACACTTTAACTTCAAATTCTTTGCCATCCAGAGGTGCAAAAGCCTTAGAGGAATGCCACTGCATCCTTGCTCCATATCAGACAAGACGTTTAGATGTCTTGACATTTAAGTCTCTTCTGTGCTGTTATCACTTTATGTCTGAGCACTTCATATCCTACGCAAGGTACATGAACTTATTACAAGATAAAAAGTTACTTGGTGAGCTCTTTTCACTGAGAGAGCCTTTGCTGGGTAGACTACAAAGAGCAGAAAGGGGTAGCTTTGGAGAAGAACGATTGTCACGAGCATTTTTGGCACTTCCCAGGTGGAGCTGAGAGCTTGCAGTCCTTCACTGTGCTTCGAGCTTGCTGCAATTTAGTCTGAGATTTCTGCCTCCGGAGAAAATCTGTGTGTGTTTTCAGCAGGATTTATTGCTACCTGATGTTCTGAATTTTCTACATAAATAAGCTTGTAACTATCATTAAGAAGACAAAACAGTGATGGAGTAAAACAAGTTTGCTAGCAACAGGGCTTCCGAGGACTTCATGCCCTCCAACCACATCCAGACAAGCTCCCTCCCGAGAGAGCCAAGGCTGCTCTCCTGGGTTTGGCAGTGAGACGCCTGCTCCGTTGGGCACCTCCTGCTCCTATTAGCATAGCCCAGCCTATATTGTACACACCCCCACTAATACCTCATTTTGCCACTGGACTGAGGCCAAAAGCACGAGCATTACAGGGAATATAAGGCGGGAGGTTACTGGAAAGTACCACAAACTAATGTGAGACCTGACCAAATTTTTGCAAGGAGCAGAAAATGTGATCTCTGCATTTCATGTAGCTGTTTGTATGATTGAAGCATTTAATAAGTATTTTTATGGAGTATAGTTAGAGAGCAGCTGCAGAAATCTTAAGTACTTCTGTTAATTTATTTTTTTCCTCTGTAGTTCTGAAACTGCAAATATCTCAGAAGAAAACTGGAGACTGACACAGATCAGAGTGATTACTCAGCTGTTTGCTCTTCTGAAAGAACTGCTTCTGGGGGATAGGGATGATGACAGGGGCAAAAAGGAAAAGAAGCGCAGTCTGGAGGAAGATCCAGGCTGTTCGCTTTGAAGATATCAAACTCTGGTGTGTGAGAAGGTTGCCCATCTTGACATGGGTGCCTGTCTACAATTGGAAGGAAAACTTGGTTCCTGACACCGTTTCTGGGATGATGCTAGCCATCCAACAGGTGACTCAAGGTACAGTTAAGTCATTTCAGATTCATATTTTGAAATCTGGTTATGTTGAATGGGTATGGTCTCTTCTTTTTCTTTTTCTTTTTTTCTTTTTTTTTTTTTTTTAATTTATTTTTTTTCTCATTTAGTATTATCTTAAAGCTTTGGTTGAAACAAAAGACATGCTTATATATCTACCATTGATTTAATCTAAGTAAAAATGTAAGGAAAAAATGTATAGTCTTAATTTTTATGTGTGTATAGTGGATGTGCAAATGTGAATAGAAATGTCTTGTGTTATTGTAGCTAATTTCTGTGAGCTGGAACTTTACTATATATCCCATCCCTCTGACAGTTTTTCAAAGACTTAATAGAGGAACTAAGAAAGCAGTAACTCTAATTCACACAGTGTGTGGTTATATATAAAGTTTTATCAGTTAAATGGTACCACCTTTCCATATTTCAAAAGGCAAACAAAATATATCTACATGATAATTGCATTGTAAGACACAATGTTCTGGGGTAAACACTGGCATTAAACTGTGGAAGCCTGGAGTACAGCAGGAAAAATTAGCAACTTTCTACACATAAAGGATGCTTCTGTCAGAGACATTCATTACCTGCACAGAGGATCTTCCTGCATCTGTGGCTTGCGTACTTCAGCTTCTGTGTTGATTTAATGCTGGATTACGTTACCTACCACATCTCTTTTCAAGCAGCAATATAAAGTAGAGGTGGAGCTAGACTACATTTGGCAGCTTAAAGTGATTGCTACTGGGAAATAAACGATTTTGTTGAGTTTTGACATGTCTTTGATAGTTTCACCTTCTTTTGACAATGTTTTATATTTGTCTCAGGCCAACCAGCTTCTCATCTGCCTCAGATGGACTTTAACTTCTTCCCTTATTTGAACTCTATATGTTATTTCTTAACAATTTCCCATATTAGCCATACTTAACTATCATTCATGTTGTTAAACTACAAGTATTCCTTTCATTTAATTACACTGGAGCTGGAAAAAAACAGTTTGTGTAAGTATTTGTGCGTTTAAAGTAATTAGGAACATCTGCACTGGCATGATTTCGCTTTAAGAACCTTAATACCATAACGTTGTAAAGTATCTAATTTCACTGGTATGTGAGTATACAATTGTAATTAATATGCTGCTAATAATTGTATATTGAAATTCATCAAAAATACTAAATTAAATTAAACAGCAGTTCTGCACTCCTGCTAGTTTTAGCCAGGAGTTTCTTGTTTGAGTCTTGTAGTAAGAAGTAATATAATGTAACACATACATTTAAGAAAATCCAGTGAAGACAGAAAATATTTTTTTTGTTTTTCTACGTTACTTTTGTGTAATCTAGAAATAATTTTACATTTATTTCATGCTGTTTAAAAGCAAATACATTGAAAATCCTCCCCCCAGCTGACCTGTTTTCCCTTCATCTCTCCTCACTACATTTCATGATTTCAAAAAGATTTTAGTCCTAGTGCTTGATGCCTTCCAGTTACCTGGACTATTCTTTAATGTTTTCAAAGATACAATCATGCAAGAAAGTTAAAAGTCCCGTTTGTTATATGGCATGAAGGGAAAAGAGAGGTCATTATGTTTGTTTCCTTCCACCCAGAAAATAAAGCAGGACTTCTTGTAATAAAATGAAAGGCAGAAATTCTAACAATGGTAGGAAAAAATTAATAACCAGTGATGATTGACATGCACAGCACAGTATAATTTGGTGTTCCAGCAACATGTTTAAGTAAATTCAAGTATATGGAAATAAATTTGAATTATGGAAGTATATGGAAAAAACTGCAGTTGTATTCCTATGTAACAGTTTCCTGAGTGATGAAAACTGCATACTCCAGGGCAGAGAGCAGTCCAGTAGCTTAAGAATAATAAAGACATTCCAACTGAGCTATGTTTTTCACAATTGCCTACTGTGGGACTTCTTACTCATCTGGCATTGGCCATGTCCAGACTATTCAGCTTGGCAGCTGGTCTCATCTGGTGTAATGTGTCTGTTTTCCAACTTCTAATCTAAATTTTAGATGGCATAGGATTCCCTTTGTAAAGAAAGGAAGAAAAGAAGAAAGTCACTGTCCTTAATATGTTGTAGTGAATGTAACATAGACCATGCTCATAACTACTCCTCACAGAATTTTCAGAAATCCTTTCTGGAGAATTCCAGGTTTTGGTGTCTGCCTTATAAGGGAGAAAAATAAAAGAGAAAATTAATAGAAATCCCAGCAATTGATGTATGTGGATAATGTTTGTTCCCCAAAAGTCTTTTATAAAGCTATAGGGTGATTCAGAATAGCTGTTCTTATGCCATCTTTTATTTTGGATAAAGTTTTAAAGACCTGCTAACATTAATCTTCTGATTTTCAGTGTCAAAATTATTAATTTCTAAATGTAATTTAAGCCTTCAAACTCCTGTAAGATACCTTGAAGTCAGCTATTTGAAAAATGAAACACTGGAGCTCATATATAAGTTTAAATATCTTCCATTATGACACACATAAACTAGAAACAATGTCCTGTGGTGTACAAGAAAGTCATGTTACCTTTGTATTTAATTGTCTTTACTTCCATGAAGAGTGTGGAAGAGATGGATGAATTAGAAGGTAAGGTGGTACTTTTCCTAACACTGATCTAAGGTAAAACCATATGGCTCTGTGTCTAAGGTGTTATCCTTATTCTCTCATAGTGTTATCCAATAAAGAATTCAATAATAATCCACCAAGAGGGGGAAAAAAAGTCCTTTCAAATGCACCGATTGCTGGAAAGATTCAGTTGGAGCTTGCACTGTCTCAGACTGTAAAGTCAGTCCACTGGAAGTCAAAACCCATAAAAGAAACTAGGCTTCATCAATTCCAGCTCAGAAAACTATCATTTAATAATAGCTCAACACCTTATTTTTCAGGCATAGAATTCTTATTCTTACTCTGATACCTAAGAGTGAAAAATAACCTTTGAATCTAAAATTAACTTTGTCGTCCAGTCTTGGAGTTTGCTATATACTTTGATGACAGTTAAGAAATTTGAGCTTTCATGTTTTGGTAATAGATACCTAATTTGCCTGTGTTTATTAAAAATCTGTTTTTCATAGAGTAGAGCAAGACGTCTTTAAAGTAACAAATAAATCCTTAATTTGGTTCTTGAACTACCGCTTCATTCCTCTCTTCCTTTTCCTTTAAAAGTAATTAATGGAGTCCGTCTATCCGCCTGTCATGCCCCATCAAGGGTGATCATGTGAAGGTGTTTCTGTTACATTTTGTGTTCTTCACCCACACACCCAAATTCAATTACTAGGTCCATGCAGATGTCTCTTAGAGTGCCTGATCTGGTGGGGTTTTTTTCCTCCAAATTGAAATTGTACTAATAAAACAAATGTCCTGCAGTGTAGGTATCTAGTTCTCAGGAAACCACCTTAATGTTCTTTACTAGTCAATTGAGATCTATTTGATAAGACTTAGTGAAATTTTTGGTGTTCAATCTGCTTGTGGGAAGTAGTTAATGACTGCTTTTGAATTGCCCTTTTTTTTTTTTTTCTTTTTCTTTTCTTCACTTATTAATGTGGCTTTATCTTGACCTGTAAGTTTTCTCACTTCTGTTTTTCTGATTATCTCCCCTGTCCTTTGAGGGGGAGTGAGGGAGTGGTTGGGTGAGTGCTTAGCTACTGGCAAGGATCAGCCCACCACAGGTGTGACTTATCTGACTAAATCTAATAATCTACTTTAAATTTGGTTGGTAAAGATTTACGTTGAGTGTAACAAGGGACTGGCTCAGTGTGTAGACACTGGTGGTATAGGCAATAAAATTTAGTTGAGATGTGTCTCAACCATTGTATCTGTGGCATTCTGGGTAATAAGCAGTTCATGTTCAACATGGTTAATGGTTAAAGGCAGGTCTGTCTTTCTTTCTGGTAACTCGTTCATTGACCTGTCACAATTATGCCAGAATTCTTTTTGTGGCTTTTTCATGCAATGTGGACACTAGCTTCTTGCATAAGAAGCATAATTTGATCATAGAATCATTTAGGTTGGATTAGACCTTTAAGATTATTGAGTCCAACTGTTAACCTAGCACTGCTAAATCCACCACTAGACCATGTCCCTCAGCACCACATCTACATGTCTGTTAAATCTGGGGCTAATGATTCAACCACTTCTCTGGGCAACCTGTTCCAATGCTTGACAACCTTTTCCATGAAGAAATATTTCCTAATATCCAATCTAACTCTGCCTCCCCCCTGCCCCAGTGCAACCTGAGGATGTTTCCTCTTGTCCTATCACTTGTTATTTGAGAGAAGAGACTGACCTCCACCTCTCTAAAAAGTCCTTTCAGGTAGTTGTAGAGAGCGGTAAGGTCTCCCCTCAGCCTCCTTTTCTCCTGGCTAAACAGCCCCAGTTCCCTCAGCTGCTCCTCAGAAGACTTGTATTCTAGAGCCCTCACCAGCTTCAAGCTGTGTCCGAATATTTCTCAGTTTCCTCGCATGATGATATTAAGATGTGTTATGATGCAGTCTTTCCATGTAGCTCATAAAGCTGTCATCATGTTTTTTCTGTAACCTTCTGAACATGTGCTATAGCTCCTTCATATCCCTTCAGAAGGCAGCTGCTTAGTTCATTTTCACAGTTTGTGGTAACTTTTTATTGCACCAAGCAAATTATTCATCTTTACTTTCAAGGCCTTTCATGAGTGATCTTTCCTGGCATCATTTATTCATTACCAAGCTGTTGATCTGCCTCTGATTAATCCATTTTGCTGGCCTTCTCCATCCAGTCTTGTCTTTTCAAGCAGCTTTGTGCTTCTCCCAGGATTCAAATTATGCAATGTATGTTGGTTGGTACACCACTACATCACATCTCAATATTTGCTTTTGGATTGTTATTTAGAATGTGTTTATTTGTGGTCTGGGATTTTTGTTTGTTTGTATGTTTTGGTGGTTTTTCTCTGGGCAGAACTATGCGTACTGTCCACAATGGCTGGCGTCTAGAAGGCATGTAGTTAAGGATGGAACCCATCTGTAAGCTTTTCTGACTGTCACAAACTGTAAAAAAAGTAAATCTGAGTTTGTCTAAAAAAGTCTATGCAAATATACCCTCTGTTGTGCAACTGAGTTCATCGCAAGGGAAATTATCCCCAAACTTAGTCTGCATACAGATGTACAATTTATTTGTGTACATCAGTTCTCTATATAGTTAGGGGACACAAATGTATCTGAAGTATTTTAGTTAGGATAGTATATAATGTGAAAATTAAGAGCTCTGCTTAATATCCGATGCTGCCTTATTCTTTGTGGATATAAATTCCTAAGGCAGGTATCTACCCCTTCCCTCCAAGCTTCTTCCAAGACCTTGCTTGAGGTTTTCATAATTATAATCTCCTTCTGCGATTAATGACCAGAGAAACTCCTACTTGGACAAATTAATGACTTAATTTCTCTTTTGCCATTCACTTTGTGATTGCAATACTTGCACCCTGTTTTTTTCATTATATCATCTTGGAACTCTTTATACTGTCCATAAGTAGAAAAGTATATGGGGAGGAAAATTAGAAACACACAAGTACATTTGCTTGAAACATAGAAATGATCCATGCAACTCTGTATTGACAGTTTATGGTGCAAAGAATACAGATTCCAATTGTTTGCTACTAATATGGATGTCCAACATCACAACTGAGTTAGATCCTTCCAGAAAACTCCCAAACCACAAATGTTTTTCCAACCTTAGGAAAAAAGAAGAGAAAAGAAAGAGACGGTACTTTCGTCTTCAGTATTTGGTCTAAACTGAAGCCTCAGTACAAAATTAGTTTTCCTGAAGGAAATGGTCAGTCTGTAACTGAGTAATGGTAGTACGTAACTGATATTAAACACAGAAAATGAGACACACTCAGATCAAGGATTGAGATGGGTGATTGTTGTCTCAGAATTCTGAAAGAATAGGTAAGTGGCACTGCAGATCCAGTAATAAGTACGTTTGATGAGTCTGTCGAATTTTGAATGATATTCCATGATTAGATCCTAGTGGGTATAGGGTTGTACTCAATTCACAAACCTGCATTGCAGATGAGGGACTGCACCGAATGCGAAAAATAAAGGTGTATTTCCCTTGAATGATAATAAAATAACATCTACATAGACAGCAACAAAGTGATTAATTCTGCTATCCAATTCTGAAGCAGGGCTCTAGGACAGTTAGTGGAGTGCTTCAGATTTATGTATATATTTTAAAAACAGGTGCTGATGCTGTCAGTTAGGTATATTTTTAATAATCTGCTGGAAAACAATTAGAAAAAGTGGATTATTAGGTGGATTAGGAGCTACAAAGAAGGTGATGACCACAGGTAATGCTGACAGTTTGTCCATTATTTGAAACAGTGTGTAATTTTGGTTGACTCTTCATGGAAGATGGTTTCAAACTTCAGTAGGAGAAGAAAAGGAGAAGGATCAGAGAAACAAAAATTATGTTAGGGAGAAGACTGAAAGGGGTTGTACAGGTTAACTGAAACCTGAGAAGGCTTTTACTTACTAGGAAAGATATATGAAGTAAAAGACAGTTGCAGCACATGAACAAATGTGTATAAATTAGTATGAATATGTTTAGACTTAAAATTGGAAGTAGCTCTGAAAATATTCCATTAAAATACTGGGCTAAGAAGATGCATCTCCTTATCACATAATTCCGTTCATACTAAAGGACGTGTTTGCCCGTCATAAAAGGGAACCGAATACAGGGCACAAGGGGGGTCCTTCACAAGATTATGTTTCCTTTCAATATCTGCTGCTGCTCAAAAAGACTGAGAATTTTTGAACTGAGGTGTATCTATAAAAACAGTAAGGCAAATGTGTGGTTTTTTCCAAACTAAAATTCTGTCATGGTATTTGTGGATTCAGTCTTTATCTTGCTAAGTTCCTGGTGTTCTTCTGAATTCATTGTGCTATTTGTTTTGAAATATATATCTGTCTATGTGCTATATACTCAAAAGTTGCCCATGTAAGATCTGGACTTTCAAATTTATCAGATTTGGGCTATGACGGTATTTGTAACTTTTTTCAAATACATTTTTTTGTAGTCAGCTGGCACATGGATACACTTCATATAGAATTTATATGTCCTGTTATATATTTGCTGCCTTTTCTATGACCTATCATGAACAAGAAATGCTTTGGCTCAAATGGGGGCTGTTTTGGGGGGCGGCGGAAGGCCCTTGAGACATATTTCCTCTAAAAATGAAATATGTAGATGGCATCTGATGAAATCAGTGTTATTATTCTTGCCAACTCCTTTTTTCATTCTGCAAGCGCAGTAATAACTCACGAGGATTGGTGTGTTTTGTATGTTTTAATTAAAGCTAATTTAATCTTGGGCTGGATTTATTGCTGAACAACTAATTCCTTAACACTGGCTGGAGACCTTGCCATTAAAAAAAAGAACTACACTGCTTTCATGCATTCCAGAACTGGTGCCCAGTGTTTTGGAAGGCGTGATGCCAAAAAACGTGTATGTTTTTATTTTTTTTTTTAGCTTTTCATGGAGGAACCCCAGCTGTGTCTTCTCAAGAGTGATGGTTGCTGGGTTTTTTTTAGGCTCTGACCATAAATGTAGACATAAATACACTCCGAGCAGACTAACTGGAGCTAATAATTTTATTAAAGGGTAGATCCGTCTTGTAAATATACATCTGGCATACAAATAGCATGTGTAGATGAAATTGAATACGCACATTTGGAAACAGAGATAGAAAAATCTCCTAGAGAATACATTGGAGAATCCGTGTAGTTCATAAATGATTTGTGGAAGAGAATGTCTAGCTGAACTCTGTTATAGTTCTCCCATACAAAGAATAATGATGTAAGCTGACCATGAAATGTAGCACATCAGTAAGTACATGCAGGGCAGTGTTTTGTATTTATATAACTTTCCAGCAGAAGAGAAAGGCACTGCTGCTGTGCTTGCGATACTTCCTTTCTAATGTCTGTTAAAATTCTTCCACCTTACACGGGCTAATACAGACCTGTCTGACAGACTAATAGAAATATGAATTCAACATCTGAATGATCTCTGACTCCTTTGGAGCCATATGTCTGGGTACATTTGTCTCAGTGTGATGAGATAAGCGGCGTGGATGTCCCATCCCTGCGCCTCGGGGCGGGGGCTGAGCACCATGGACAGAGACTGTCAAACCCGGGAAAAGCCAATTCCCTGAAGGAAGAAGGAGAAATGACTTCACCTATAGTCTTCCAGGTTACAGAGATCAGGGAACCTTTGAGTGCTGAGCTCCTTGGCCACCAATTTGTCAAAATGGATGGCCTTGCCATAGATTTTAAAAAGTCCATTTCACCTTGATTAAGACCCATCAATCATCAGTCATGATTGATCTTTGTTTCTCTACAGCATTGATACTTCTCAGAAGACTACCTCACAGTTAAGTGTTTGCCAGAAAACTGTTATGGATTTCGTTCTCTGTTTATTCTTACTGATGTGCAGAGGAATTTCCCTTTAATCCACTTTCAAAATGACTCTTTAATTTTCTTTTGGGGATAGCCAAATTTTTCAGGTATTATAGCTGAGCAGTGTATAAGAGCTCATAGAATTCTTTATAGAAAAGTTTATAAATTCTCTGTGGTGCTCAAATATTGTGTCAAATTAATTCAAAAGAGGTCTAAACATTAAATCTCCAATTGTCAAGAGTCATGATGTTGTGTTTTTTTCCAGGAGTTCTACGAAAAGAAAAGAATATAGTAGAGAGACATTTTCTGTCTATTTTAGATGTATCCAAACTTCTTTATGTACAGTTGGGCCAACCTGTCTTGAATAGAGAATTCATAAATGGTTCATGCTGTCCACTTTTTTTCTTTTTTTTTTTTTCTTTTTTCCTACCATAATACTCATCTCCTTTATCTGGAACATCAAGATACAAGTGTAAGTGAATATCTGGAGACCTTCAACATGGCAGAGTAGGACAGTGCTTTCTCAAATATACCTTTAATGTAGTTATCAGATTGTATACTGGGAGAGTTGCATTTCGGATACTGTGAATTCGGGTACTATGACTAATGTAGCCGAGATGCTTAATTCTCACCAGACTGAAGGAGACAGTTACATGGGAAGGAACTGCACTGAAGCATCCTTCAAAAAAAAAGAGAAGAAGGTTGCTAACTCAGCATTGTGTGGTCTCTGAAAGATTTATGGTACGTTTTTTAGAATGTGTCCTTCCATCTTGATTTTATGTTCTTCATTGGCCTCAGGCTTTGAATGATAGAGGAACTAAAGAATGATTTTAAGCTCTTTGTACTTTGTCTTTAAATAAGTCAGAGAGAAGGTACAATCCACATGGGCTGCCCCGACAAATGGTGTCATTTGGAAACAGATCTCGCGAGCAAGAGGTGTATGTGGGCACCATTGAGAGAACTGATATTGAGCCTTCTAGGTTTTGGAGGTAAATTACATTATTCCAAAGGATCCTCTTGTGTTAATAGCTTTTAACAAGTCAATGTCAAAGAATCTTCCAGAATTGCAGGTTTGTATAGGAAAATTATTATGAAATACAATATTAAAAATGCTTTCTGTGGGTTTTGTTGTTGTTGTCTGTTTGTTTGTTTGTTTGTTTGTGTGTTTGGTTGGTTGGTTGGTTGGTTTGTGGTTGTTTTTTTTCCAGTAAAAGTTAGCTAGGAATTAAAGCCTGCGCGATATGAATCATTAGCTGTCTGTTTTGTAGGTTCTCCAAGAGGGATTGATAGGAGACTCATTAAACATGTGTTAATTCTCCGTCTTAGGGTATCTAAGAAAAATACATTTCTTACTGCGTAATTCAGCTTTGTGAGCAAAGGGAGAAATTGGCTTTTTCTGAAGCATCAGTGACCACAGCTGCAGATAGCATTCTGAGTGGGATAAAATGTGATGTATTTTGGGTTCCCTAAACGTGGGGTCTGACTCTCTTCATATATTCACATTTAAAAATAAAAGGTTACAACAACAAAAAGTTATTTGAATATGTACACGACCAGAAAAACTTTTACATTTACAGCTTTTCACAATAAATAGTGAATGATCCAAATTTTGAAACTTCTCCATTTAATTACAGACTTACTACTTTTCCTGCTTCTTCATTTAAATTTCTGGTTTGCATATCGTATTTCCAAAAGACACAATATAGCTTTCCTCAGAACATATACATCTATCATAAGCGTATTTCCAGATGCAGAAAATTGTTAACTAGTTGACCACACTCTGATGATTCATAGCTCTTTCTATGGAAAATATTTTTAATTGCTATAGTTTTGGCACCGATCTAATTAACACAAAGTATCAACTTAACAAACTGAGGCCTTTTTTCTGTGGTAGGGCAGCTTCTGTGATAGTTGTGTCAAGCTTGGGGGTTTTCTGTAGTTATCTGCACTTGACATTTACCAAAAGTGCTGCAACGTGTCCTGTGTTCCAGTGCAGCAAGCCAGAGAGTTGTTACATGTCTGGTGTTAGTCACAGAGCACGGTTTCCAACGAAGCTGTGTCACACAATGTTATCTCACAATAAGGAGGTAGTTAAAGAACCACGGTATTAATGTACTGTATCTGAACTTACTGTTCGTTTTTTGTTTGCATTTCTTTATATTCTTACTTGAAAACCTTAATGTCACTACCATGGAGTCTTCTCCGTATTACCAGTGAAGATTATGTGGGATCCTTATTTTATGATGATCCTTATTTTATGATCGGTTTCTTTTGAGTATTATTACTGTTTGGAATGAAAAAATTAAAGCAATGTTTCCTGTCTTTGACTAGTTCTTGAGCATATGGAATGCATTGTTGGGCAGTTTAATATGAAAATTAATGAAGTGAGCTGAAATACACCACTGATTATATCTTTAAAAGTATTTGAACCTTTAGAACCTTATATGCTTAATAAGAAAGCCTGAAGTCTTTAGTAATTCTGTTTTATAATGCCCCTCTGCTCTTGCACGATTGACATGCTTCAGTAATGGGAGCAAAAAACTGACAAACAGAGCCAGAACTAGAGACAAAGGCTTGTAATTTTATCTCTGTCTTGACTGCCATGACCTGACCATGAACAAACATGAGGCATGGCTTCTAAAAACTTAATACAAAAAGACTGTGAAAGGTCTATGTGTGAAAGTGAAAATCAGGGGACAGATCTATATTTATATTATCTGCCTGTAAGCAAGATATGTTTCTCATCAGCAAGTCTACGGGTCAAGCAAAATTCCTGTTGGACGTTGGGGGTTTATTGGGCAAAGTAGCCCTTTTTCCACAGTTCTACAGGCAAGATTTCTGGCTTTAAGGGTTCATTCAGGTTGTGCTTCTCTGTTCCCCTCAGCCCTGTCCAGAGAGCTGAATTGAGATGTTTACAGAGTTTCTGTATGCGTGACCTAGGGCTGGGTTGAGCTTCTTCTCCTCTACCCACAGCATGTACAGTTTATGCTGGATCAAACACAGTTTGGCCGTAATTGTCAAATGTTTCAGATTCAAAAAGCCTCAGGAAACATAAAAACAAAGTAAACACATGTAGAGGGGCAAGAATAAGACAGATGGTGACAGAATACTTTGTGGTAGCTAAACCCTTGTTTTCCATGTAAATGTTGAGAGGAAAGAACAATGTATGCTGTTCTTAATCCTGGATTAATTGGAAATATTGAATAGGAAAAGAGCTAGTAGTCCCTCTTCTGGAAATATTTTAATTTAGCCTGCAGTGTATTACTGTACCCTTCAGTTTTGTTTTGTACAGCTTCTCAGCTGACCTCCTCTTGAACTGAGTGATTAAGTTACTTAGGGTGAAAGCCTATTCAAAGTGAATGGTGCGAATTTTGTAAAGAAAACTTCAAGATCCAAAATTAACACAATTCAAGCACAAACTTGAGGATAATATGAACATAATATATTTTCTGCAAAATGAACTTGATATTTAAATGAGTATCTTTCAAAATTGATAACCTTTCCTAGAAAAGAAGGAATTTTTGTACTTCTCTTGGAATAACTGATAGAGTCCAAGTGTTTGAAAAATCAGATGTGAAGAGGAAAGCATGCAAAGGAGCTCACTGAAGTGAGTTTGTACATCATGAAACTGTTCTGCAGTGTGTGAATAGAAGTTTTTGGAAATAGTAATGTTTTCAGATGAAAATATTCTGATTTGTTTTGTGGGTTTGTTTTTTTGTGGTGGTCTGGGGTTTTTTTTGGTGTGTGTCTGGACTCGATGATCTCAGAGGTCCCTTCCAACCATGAAAATTCTGTGATTCTGTGATAAAATGGTTATAATGGAAAAGGTTTCCAGTATTGAACAAGCCTTAAAAACCTCTCTCCTTTTCTCTACCTTTTTTCCCTCCATGCTTGCTTTTGTTTGGATACGTTCATGCAGTTCTCTCCTGTGCTGTTTTTATTCTAGTCAAGCACATCCTTCTGTGTTCCTCTTGGATTAGTATCTTCTTTTATATCTGTTGAACATGTGTACATGGTTGTAGAACTATAATTTCCTTTCAAAAATCTTCCTGGTTCCTGTTATCAGTGTGCTAAGAGAACAAAGCAGAAGCAATGATCAGCAGATACATTAGTTAAAAGGCAAAAGAGCAATGAAATCCATTTCTGCCTAAAAGAAGGCATCAGAATCTTCAAATAAACATACTTTAAAATCTCTCCCCTCTTCTCTGCTCTCCTCCGTCTCTGTTGAAAGATAATTTCTTGGCATATTCCGAGACTTTCTAAGGAAAAGATGGATGCCATCCTCTATAGCTAAGCAATGAAGGTAACCAGTAAGTCTGTAAAGTTATATCTTAGCCAATTTAGTTCATTCTCCACCTCAACATGAAAGTCAAATACTTTCCTTTTCTGGCCTGACAGCCTTATGTAACAAGAACAAAAAAAATGTTAATATCTAAAGGATTAAAAAACCCAGGTACCTAAAGACAATGAACTCTAGAATACCTTTTTTATTTAAGAAAGTAGAATAAAGCAGACTGAAGGTGCTTTGTCCAAACCAAAATTATAGGTTTTGAACTGCTTGTAAGAAATAACCATCTGACTGCCTGGAGCCCTGGCTGTCTCAAACCCGTCTTTGTGAGGGTGTGAGTGAAACAGTGGTACCTCCTCCTGTGAGGACTGGCAATTAAAAAATATTAGGAACCACTGATGGTAACAACCTGGAAACATGGTAGCTGGTGCCATAGATCGTATGTGTTACCCATGTATTTCTGTTGGTGACCAGGAGTCAGAAGAAAGTGTGAGGATTTTCATGAGACAATAGATGAAAATCCTTCCACAGTTTTTCCTGATACTCGTTGTACAGCAGATGGTTTATGCTCTAGGTTTTTGTAAATGAAGGTGTGTTTTTTCTTACTCTCAATAAAATTGTAGACTTTTCCTCATTAAAAAATGAATGCAGAACAGTTTTGTCTTCATATAGTGAAGTAATTCCGTTTAACCTTCTACAGGGCTGGCCTTTGCGGTTCTGTCTTCAGTCCATCCAGTTTTTGGTTTATATGGCTCTTTCTTTCCTGTCATTATTTATGCCATATTTGGAATGGGACATCATGTTGCAACAGGTAAGTGTCTATTTGCTAAGAATATTTTCAGAAATAAGGAATTGGAAGCTGATCCTTTTCTTTTTTGTTATAAGATCAACAGAAGGAAAATTATCTAAGACTAAACAGAAATAAGATGGTTTTGTGCTTCTTCTTACAACTTTTTTGTGAGTTTAAGTGCTTTAAAGAGCCTTATAAAGAATATATTGCAGTTACTCCTGGCATTATAATTTAATGTTGCACTAACACTTCCTTTGTAAATGTAGTTTACTAAGGGCTTTTTTATTTTAACTCTACTTTAGAAATCTGCTTTAGGCTAAGATTTTAACAACAGGTTCGGCCAACAAGATATGTACAAACAGGTGGTGTGCTTTGGGTGGGGTTGGCCCAGGACACAGGAATGAAAAAGGCTCAACTGCTTCTTAACCTGTAGAAAACACATATTAGTTCTCACTTGTCTAAAACACAAACTCTGCATTTCTTAGGAAGAAAAAAAAAAAAGAAAAGCTTTCTATGCCTATTACCTGCTATAGTGTCAATGCTAGAGATTCTCCCAATTGCTTCAGTACCAGTCCTGTCCCCTTGCACAGTAATTAGGCAGTAAAAGGTGTTCCCTGGCTTCAGTGCCAGTAGCTGTGAGTTACTTGTTTACTCTTGGCAGAGCCAACAGCAGCTGCAAGAGCTGAACGACTTTGGTTCTTTGGAGTCAGAGCATTTGCAAGCCTATTAGGAGATCAGAGCTATACACCAAAGTTGGAAATACTGCTCATGAGATTGAACCACAAACTCTTTGTTGTGCAGAATTGGGGACTTGGTGGCCTCTGAAGTTTGCAGGAAGGATGAGACAGACCCAGTATTAAAGCACTGTAGGGCTGGATGAAAGGAAGTAACATCTGTGGTCATCAGAAGATTTAAGCAGCGGGGAGGTATGTTTTCCTCATGGAGGAGAAAACTTCCTGAAAGGAGAAAGGTTGTTCTGCATAGTCACACAAAAAATTAATCCTGCACAGCACTGAAAAATGTTTTAGTATTAAGTTAACCACTATTTTGAGCACCTTTTTTGTTCAAAAATATTTAATTAAGTTATTAAAAATTGCTGCACAGGTATAACGTGTTTTACAGCAAAAGGACAGCAGAAAGATTTTTTTTTTTCCATAAAGGCACAGAAATTATTGGAGCTTTCTGATGCCTGAGAAGGGTCTGTGGATGCTGTGACTGACTTGATGCAGTAATGACTGGTAGAATGTACTCAGCACATATAAGAAAGAGAAGCATTCCAAAAAAAGTGAAACTTTAGAAGTTGGAAAACGATTTTGATACTTCAGTAGAGGTAGATTAGTATACTTTTTTTGAACTTTTTTTTTATGTTAAATGTATTAAAACATGAACTTATATTAATGAATAGTTTATCAGTGTATTGTCAGCAGTTTGTTGGTGTAAAATTATTAGGAAGACAAGAATCCATCATAAGTTCATGTGTCGGAAAGTAAATAAATATCTGGCTGGCAAATTCCAGTAACGAAAACAGCTGATAAAATAGGTAATTACAAGTAGCTAGGTCTGATGTTTTGTCCTTGGGAGGGAATATTATTCAGAGAATGATTTGCTGAGTGTTCCACAACTCCTTGGCCATAGATTCCTGCACAGACCCTGGTGTGGAAACCTGTTCCTTTCATGGGTGTCTGTTCCAGAATTTAATCTTAAGATAAAAAAAAAAAGAAACAAACCAATTCTCTTGCTACCATGAAGATTTTTTTTTTAAAGAATTGTGTGTGGCATATGCTGTTGATCCTTTCAGCAGAAATCACTTGTGCACTCATCCCACCAGCCTTGGTTAAGGAGTTACAGTGTGCAGGCTGAACTAGAGCTATACCACCTGCCACAAATGCCCCAAAACTCTGAAATTCTTCACATATATCGGTGACAATCTCTTCACATACCAGCACTTCAGTTGGAAGGGACTTACAATGGTCATCTAGTCCAACTGCCTGGCCAATTCAGGGATGACCAAAAGTTTGGACATGTTAAATGCATTGTCCAAATGCCTCTTGACCCACCTCTCGGTAAAGAAATGCTTCCTGATGTCCGGTCTAAATCTCTCCTGGTGCAGCTTTGAACCATTACAACCTCCACTTCCCCTCCTCAGGAAGCTGTAGAGAGCAATGACGTAGCCCCTCAATCTCTTTTTCTCCAAATGAGACAGACTCAAAGTCCTCAGCCACTGATTTTATGACATTCCTTCCAGCCCTTTCACGAACTTTGCTGCACACTTCTAGATACATTGAAGTACCTTTTCATTCTTCTTAAATTGTCCGCCCAGAACTTTAGGCCCAGGTAAAATGTATGTTGTGGTTCAAAAAAGAAAATGTCATCCAAAAAAACCCTTCATGGCTCAACAGGAAAATTAAGGCGACTGTCACAGGGAAGAGATTGGCACTTGAAAAACAGAAAGTTTGGCCAAATGAGGTGAGTAGGAAAGCCATGAAATGTTGTAGGTCGAACATATGCAAGACATTTAGGAGGCTAAAAGAGGGAATTTGAAGAGTGCCATAGAGAGGATTATCAAACTGATAGTCAAAGGTTCTTTAAATACATCAAAATCAGAATACTGGCAAGGAAACTGGTGGATACTTTTCTGACAAAGGTGTAACAAGGATATAGGGCTGTCACGTTATCAGTGTACTTTCACTATCAGAAGGGCTCTGGATGGAATCCTGGGAAATACAGACCCGTCTTTCACCCTTATTATAGTCTAGAATAAAAAATAAGAATCCTGAAAGATACATTATGGTCAGACTCTGTTGGAGAGAAGTTAATGTGACTCCTATAAAGGAAAATCTTACCTTAGCAATGTCCTAGAGTACTGTATGGATGTCAGTATCAGAATGGCCAAATAGCTACTGATAAGGTTCCACACCAAAGTTTACTAAAGAAACCAAGTTGTCCTTGTGATAAAAGAAAAGTCCTTTAATTAATTATTAGTGAGTTAAAGGAGAAGAAGCCAAAGGTAGGCCCTGTAGGTCATTGTTTAAGATGGAGGTGTCCCTGGTAGGTTCCCAAGGAATTCATGCTTGGACATTTACTCTACAAAAGCCAGGATGCAGGCAGAATGGTATTCACTAGGTCCTGCAACACTAGAAATAAGGAGAGCTCAGTGAAACTGGTGAAAAGTCACATAAAAAGACTTTAAAAGTATAGCTTAAAGAAAATAATACAGCAGATAGTGAACTTCTGGAATCTGTTCCCAGAGGACATTGTGTGGGCAGACAATAGAAGCAGTTTCAAACAAACATTCAACAAATTCATGAGTGCTAGTCCATAACCAAAATGTAAAAGGCCTAGATAGGATGTACTCAGTAACATCTCTAATACAACAGCTATGGATGCTGGGGAAATGTCCAGCAGAAAGTGGCCCAGGCTTGTGTGCTTTGCCTGGGTTACACCTCCAATTGCTCCGGCTGGAGGCAGAGTGCTAGGCAAGATGGACCACTAGTCTGATATAGTAGGACATTTCTCATGCTCTTAGAACTCCCTATGATGTTTGTGCTTTTTAATATTGAATTATCATCCTTCTTTATCTGCACATCATTAAACTTTCTTTATCCCTTTCCTCAAATAAATGTTTCTCTTAGGTTTTGCCTCCATTTCTTGGAGTGCAGATTATTTGTTGAGTGTTTGAATGTACACATCTGCTATGTTGGGCTAAGTATTATGTATATAGAGAGAATTAATTGTCCCAGAAATGTGAATGGTGGACATTTTAGATCCTCAGACAGAAAGCTGTTTCATCACACCCAGGGTGAGTCAAAAAGGTTGGTGATAACTTGAAATAGTTTTCAGTTGTTGTGCTTGAGCCTCTTTAGTTAACTTTTCTAAATTAATATGTTCACAATATGAATATGTGACATTTAGTTCGTCATATGGTACATTTAGTTCGTGTACATATGGTATTTCACATCAAGAAATATGTATTACATAAAAATATTACCTTAAAAGTTATTCTTAACATAACAGGCATACACGAAATGCTGCTTTCGCTCATACTGGCCAAGTTTTCAAAGAGAGGTCATGAGTGATGAGTATGGACACGTATAGAATTATTGGTGACTAATGTGTGGTTCTTTTTATAGGAACTTTTGCTTTAACTTCCTTAATATCTGCCAACGCAGTTGAGCGTCTTGTTCCTTCAATCAGCACTAATTTCACTACAAGCAATAATTCAGGACCCTTGGGCCTATCGGAGTTTGAAATGCAGAGGATTGGAGTTGCAGCAGCAGTTTCATTTCTAGGAGGAATCATTCAGGTGGGTGATGAACACTTATTCTATGTTATTGATGCATAGCATTTCTGACAGTTATGAAACTTATCTGAGAAAAACTGATCACGGGTCTGGTCTGATGTTCATGAATGATGAAATTAACATGTTTTAAGAATTTGCTGCTCCTTCGTCGAGATGTAGTAATGGTCTGTATACATACTCCTAGGGTGTTGCAATATGAACTAAAACCCCATTCAGTCAGCTCTAATATAATATTCAGATGCTGTTGATGCTCTCTTTTCTTCTCCTGCAGAAACAAAACATGAATCAGCTCCTGGTAAACACTGACATACTGCTGAGGTTTTCTATTGCTCTTGGCTCGAAGAGAAATACTATACAATATTCAATAATATTGATCTTCTTCCCCATTGGCTTGATAAGGAACCTGGGGATGGCCTTCTCATGTGCTGTTAAGAGCTCCTCCTTGAAGTATGGCCAGCCATTCTGGGCATCCATGCCCTTCAGGACTGTCTCCCAGGAGACACTCTCAACCATGCTGCTAAACAAGCAAGTTTACCCATCGAACAAGTTTACCCATCAGAAGTCCAAGGTGGCAGTTCTACTGGCTCCTCACCTTGCTTCTCCAAGAATTGAAAACTATGATTTCATGATCACTCTGCCCAAGACAGGTTGGAATGGTACGTCTCTGGGAATAGAGAAGACCTACGTTATGGTGTGTGCCCTTAAAACTATTTCTTTATACTGAAAAAATAAAATAAAATAAAATAAAAAAATCAAAACGCAGTGCTCTAACCTAATTACACAAAAATGACTGATGCTATGACTATACCATATATTGGGCAGCTTCCACAGGAGGGATGATTCCTTCTTTTCCTGCTTAGAAAGGCAGGTAAAGACCTGAACCTCCTTGGCCAGAAAATCAGCTTGATACTATTTTTCCAGTAGTCTGGTTAGGTACACTAATTAGCAAATAATGTTAAAGTAAAAAAAGAAAAAAAACATATAAAATAGTGAGTCAGAGAGGGAAAGCAAAGGGAAGGGGTGTAGTTTTGAGATTAATTGGCTGCTTTGTGTTTTGTGAAGACTATAAACTTTTTCAAGTAATTAATTTCAGATTCTTTAGGGTTCTCATGAGGAAGAAGATATTTAGTTGTCTTAAGAGGCACCCTGATGAAGACAACATAGTATTAAGCCAGAAAATAACAAAGCATAAAATAAATACTGTAATTACCAAAAACATTTAAAATAATGTATTCACAGAGACTATTTCATTTTCAGAAGCAGAATGGAAAGTACAATGCAGATTTTTTTAATGTTTATGTAACTGCTACTCCATGAAGATAAACAGTGCATGGAAAGCTGATCAAGTTAGCGAACTTATTCCCTGATAAAACATATCTTGAAGCTATTGACGGGGAGAGAGAATGACAAAACATAACAGATACCTATGGCATGATTTTGGAATTAGAATTGGATGATGCTTTAAAAAATCCTTTAAAACCTAGTGGGTAAGATTTCTTTTTTCTTATTAATATAATATACATGCAAGAATGCTTGCATAAATATAGGTGTCTATAAAAAAACCCAACATACTAAACCAAAATTCAACATTAAATTTGCTGAATAGATAGAGGAAAGCTGCTTGCTTTTTGTGAGAAAAAATAATTTTTATCCCAGAAAAAAAGTTGTATTCTCTTAAGAATCACAGTACTACAGAATTCACTTGTGCTACTCTTCTGTAAATGAGAAATGGTTGGATATTGTATTACAGTCTTCTACATTTTTACTGGTAAGTTTTTCAGCTACTGTATTTTAAAAGCTTACATATTATTAACTACTAATGTATGACATTGGAGACAAAAAAATGTTTCTGATTGTCTGGAGAACAAATTTACATGGTCTATTATCACTTTGCTTAATAATGAAGGAACACATTTGAATACCAAATGTGGTTTTGTAATATTCTTGTCCAAAGCTTTATTTCCCTGTGGGGAAAACTGTGCTGCATTATTCTATGTTATACATACTTATTCATGAAGTACAAACAGGAGTCTTTATTATACAGTGATAATCAGGAAAAAAGTTCATTTTTCTTTCACAGTGGAAATATCTTCTTGCAGGCTCGTATTCTGTATCTTGAAATGGACAAGTAGGCTGGATGGGAGTCTTGGTTCCTACGGTTATGGTGGAGCATGCTATGTGTTAGTCTGGAAAGACCACAGAAAGAAGTCTATTCCAGGTCCTGGAGTGAGGAAAGCTCACTCTACACATCATCAGAAGCTACCAAATACTCTCAAGCCTCCCACAATGAGCTTCAAAGCTGTAATTCAAAGCTCCTAAAGCTCCTATTCATAATGTCTATTGAAACAGGCCAAAAAGAGTTTTAAATTAGTGACTTAGTCAAGCTGTACGGTCTGCATCTGACTGTTGACCTCCAGGCGGTCCATAGATGTCTTCGCTTTTGCAGCCTCTGATTTTGAGTTAACCATTACAGGGTACTAAATGAAAGGCTCACCATCTGCACAGTTTCCTTCCAAGAAAGATTCCCCATGGCTAACCTTATCTTAGCCCATGCAGCAAATGATCAGAAAAAGTACCACGGCTTCTTTTTTTGGTCAAACGGAGAAAAAAAGCTGCGCCTTCCAGAACGTGGAGTTTTGAGGGATTTAAAGTTCTTTCTCCAAAACCGAATTCATGCAGCAGGTAACATGATATCAGAGTTTCAATTACTGTCGACAGAAAGCTGGAGATTAGTGATTTCCAAAGTACCCATTATGTGATAAAAATTTTTACTGGCCATAAAGTTAGATTGACTACACAGTGAGAGTGGAATTTCAACAATAATAAACTGAGCATATTGTCATGGGAAGAAAGTATTGAAAGTGGACAAGAACCAAAGTGGACATGAACATGAGGGCTTTGCCTTTTCCAATTACTCATTTCTCTTCTGGCTAAATCCATACTGTCTTCTTCTACTTGTCCGTAAAATTATGCAGCAGTAAGGACAGCTGAAAGAAAAGGTTCCCTCTGCATTATCTTTCTTCTGTTCTCAATTTTAGTTTTATTATTTTTAGAAAAAAAAAATTTTAGAAATACCACCTGTAATTTTCTTTATAAATACAACCTTCCACCACTTCTGTCCTATCACATGGTTTTATAATTTGTTTCTGTGGTCTTTTTTCAGTTACTCTGCATTAGCTCAGTGCTGTTTTCCCTCACATTCCTCCTGTTTTGGTTTTCTTTTCCCTTTCTGTGACAGATCTTGAGTTCATTCACACGAATTTAATCAAGACTGTATACCTGGTGAAAGCAAAATTCCTATCAAGAATGTTAGTTCTTAAAGAGCCTTTTAACGGTGTGATGAACTGAAAAAGTTGCACAAAGAAACTGCAGCCATGTATATTTAAAACCATTTTGTTACTGTGATTGCTCTCTCTGAAATACTGCTTCAAACCCTAGGAACGATATTTTGAAAAATGAAAAATTCTGGAGGCAATCCTAAAATACATGTTGTTGGGTTTTTTTCCTCTTACAGTTTAAGAAAAGCCCAGTATTAGTACAAATAACAAAAAGATAAACCTATTTGTGTTTGGTTTTTTAAAAATATTTTATGTTTTTACTGTTCTGACACTTCACTGTCAATTTTACCTGTAGTTTTTCTGCATCAAGAAGGAATAAAATTCATACAATATATGACGGAAAAAATAGGAAATCTGCATCATGACCTCAGCAAGGATAAAGTAGATTATTAGAAATTTCTGGACAAGTATCGAACTTGTTGTACATTTTGGTTGTTGCTTAGATGAAAGTTTTTATGACATAACAAAAAGTGATGCAACCATGTGCTGTCAGCTCAGATTTGTTTCAAGCGGTGTTTATGCAAAAAGCGGTGGCAGCCAAGCTGTGAACTGCTCCCCTGCTTTCTGGAGAGTTGATCTGGGCCCGTATAAATGCTAAAACTATGAAGTCTATCTGTCAAGAAAGCTCACATGCAGCCAGATTTGGGAGGCTTATTTCAAAATAACTTTTTGCCCTCCTCATCTAAGCAGCTTGTGTATACTACTCACGTTGCAAGGACAGCAGGAGTTTCCCATGCCAGTTTATGCTGAAAACTCCACCCTGCTCCCCAGGTGTTTTCTCTTCCATTTGCTTCATTGTTAGATCTTCACAATGGAAGATATATTGATGCTCCTTATATTTATTTCACTATAATGTCAATAAAAAAGTAGAATGTACATGCTGGTGAAGTTTCTGGAAGTCCTGAGCTACCTTCAGCAGAATGAGGCAGGGGACCAGCATAGGCTGCTGTTTATTTAACTGAGCGGCTATAGAAATTCTCTACTTACATCCAAAGCATGATTATGTTTTATTTTACAAAATCCACAATTATAAACAAACAATAAAAAGTAGGGTTGAAATATGACCTTCCAGTTACTCCCTGTGAAGCAGGCTCCAATCTCCTAAAATGCTGAACTTTTTAAGTAAAAAAAAAAGAAAGAAAAAAAAAAAGTAAATATGAAAGTGATGTTGAAGTTGCTGAATTCTGCAATTGTGATGCCATTTTCTTGTAATTAACCATAATAATTTTATTGGACATGCTAATATTAACTAATATTTCTCTGTGATATTACGAGCTTCACAGAATTGTCTCTATGGTTTTAAATCTGTAGGTAAATAAACATCCGTCTCATTCTCCAGAAACTCAGCTATTATACAGTTCGAAATTGTACATCTACATGATACAAACTGATCTTAGAAAACAAACAAGAATTCACTAAGGAAGGGAGAATTTGTTTCTTATTGAACTTTGCTACTGTGAACATTGTTTTAAATACATGAATAGGCACTGTTGTAGAACAAATAGCTAAACAAGATATCTGAAATTAGCAATTATCAGGTTTAAGCCTGACTAACTAAATTACTACTCACTAAGGGTATAAGTAATTATCATTATTTGGTCCAATCTTGAATGGCAATCAGTGTTTTGATTGTTCACAGTACAGTCATTCGCGTGCTACTAATGGGAAATAGAAAAAAAAAATCTCAAATTTAATCTCTTGGATGAAAGAGGAAATTGCTCATTAGCAGATTTTGTGCTAAATTAAAAGCCACTCGCTTTGGTATTTTTTGTTTCTTTTGTGATATTACACTCATAGCTCACTGCATACAGGTGAGATTTATGGTGAAAAAATAAATGGTGTTCAAGCACAAAGAATGATAACTTTTTAGACTGAGAACAAAACAAAGTGAAGCAAAGCAAAGGACAGTGTCATGTATTCCAAATGGATGATATTTAGTATAGTAAACACAAAATAATCTTCTTAGAAAGTATTGTGACAAGCACCTCTGTGCCAAGACCCTGCCTGTCTTTGACCCCAATCTGAGCATTCCTT
>VXBW01003904.1:44741-244741 GCA_013400375.1 Thinocorus orbignyianus
TTAAAAAACAGTGGAATCTTCTTTTTTATATTTATAAAGAAATTTATAAATAATATAATTTTATATATTTATAAAGAATTTATAAAGAAAAGCAGAAATTCTAAAAGCTTATGCATATTTCTTTGTAATCTTTCATTAAAATTATATTTATTCCCACAACCTCATGTCTTACTTTGTCTAGGAAAATTAAATTTAACAACATAAACACAGCAAACGTTAACAATTCAAGAGACACCATCATTTCAAAATAAGCCCACATCTCTTTGACGTCCACAATTAGGAATCAATCAATTACTTCCCTTTTCTTATCACTTCACCTTAGACCTAGCTCAGCCTTTGGTGAGTTTGTGAGCGTAGTTTACAATACAGTTTTCCAGATTGTCTCCTTTTGTCCTAATTAATCACAGCTTCTGCTCTGGCACTATGCCAAGCCCTGTGTCCTCTGGGAAAGTTATGGCTGCAAAGACCTGTCCCAGGCCACTCAAGACACAATCCACATTGTCTGATTACAAAGCATTTGACACTGTCCCACATGACATCCTAGTCTCCAAATTGGAAAGTCATGGATTTGATGAATGGACCACTCGGTGGATAAGGAACTGGCTTGATGGCTGCAAAGAGTTGTGGTTAATGGGTCAGTGTCCACGTGGCGGCCAGTGACGAGTGGTGTCCCGCAAGGGTCAGTACTGGGACCAGTACTATTTAACATCTTTGTTGGAGACATGGACAGTGGGATAGAGTGCACCCTCAGCAAATTTGCCGATGACACCAAGCTCAGTGGCGCAGTTGACACGCTGGAGGGAAGGGATGCCATCCAGAGGGATGTGGACAGGCTTGAGAGGTGGGCTAGTGCAAATGGAAGTTATTACTAATTTACTCATTCTTCAAAATGAGCATCATCTCTTCAAGGAGTGACAGAATCAAAATAGTGGAAAAAAGTTGTATCATCTATTTTGACTTTATCAAATATCAGCATCAATACTGACTTTATTGACTTTCTACTTCCTAAGATAATTTTCCTGGTACTTTCAGTTAAGCTCCAAACTGTCAAACCTTATCATCATTATACACGTATTTGAGAATGGGTTCTCTGCAGCAGAAAANACTAGTTTGTGAAATGGTCTCCTTGCTTTGCTCGTTGTATCATGAAATGTGTGGTTTTAGGTTTTCAGAGAATAGTTACCAATAGTTACAGACTAGCCGGTGGAAGCTCTTTACTCTGATGTAGTAGTTGATTTAATATTTATGTACTACTGCCGGGATTATTTCAGTGTGCTACAGACACTTTGGGGCTAGGGCTGTTGGTGCTGCTGCACTCGTACGAGCTGTAACACATTGGCAATCCCATTCTTTTTCATCTACTGGCTGATGTAGACTACATGCTGAAGGGTATGATTTGAAGAGAAACAATAAAGAATCCACCGGGCAATTTGTATGAAGTGTTTGTTGCGGACTCTGAAAAAGCTATGACAAAGATCTACAAGATGTGGCTATATATTTTAAAAAATAGTGGAATCTTCTTTTTTATATTTATAAAGAAATTTATAAATAATATAATTTTATATATTTATAAAGAATTTATAAAGAAAAGCAGAAATTCTAAAAGCTTATGCATATTTCTTTGTAATCTTTCATTAAAATTATATTTATTCCCACAACCTCATGTCTTACTTTGTCTAGGAAAATTAAATTTAACAACATAAACACAGCAAACGTTAACAATTCAAGAGACACCATCATTTCAAAATAAGCCCACATCTCTTTGACGTCCACAATTAGGAATCAATCAATTACTTCCCTTTTCTTATCACTTCACCTTAGACCTAGCTCAGCCTTTGGTGAGTTTGTGAGCGTAGTTTACAATACAGTTTTCCAGATTGTCTCCTTTTGTCCTAATTAATCACAGCTTCTGCTCTGGCATTATGCCAAGCCCTGTGTCCTCTGGGAAAGTTATGGCTGCAAAGACCTGTCCCAGGCCACTCAAGACACAATCCACATTGTCTGATTACAAAGCATTTGACACTGTCCCACATGACATCCTAGTCTCCAAATTGGAAAGTCATGGATTTGATGAATGGACCACTCGGTGGATAAGGAACTGGCTTGATGGCTGCAAAGAGTTGTGGTTAATGGGTCAGTGTCCACGTGGCGGCCAGTGACGAGTGGTGTCCCGCAAGGGTCAGTACTGGGACCAGTACTATTTAACATCTTTGTTGGAGACATGGACAGTGGGATAGAGTGCACCCTCAGCAAATTTGCTGATGACACCAAGCTCGGTGGCGCAGTTGACACGCTGGAGGGAAGGGATGCCATCCAGAGGGATGTGGACAGGCTGGAGAGGTGGGCTAATGCAAATGGAAGTTATTACTAATTTACTCATTCTTCAAAATGAGCATCATCTCTTCAAGGAGTGACAGAATCAAAATAGTGGAAAAAAGTTGTATCATCTATTTTGACTTTATCAAATATCAGCATCAATACTGACTTTATTGACTTTCTACTTCCTAAGATAATTTTCCTGGTACTTTCAGTTAAGCTCCAAACTGTCAAACCTTATCATCATTATACACGTATTTGAGAATGGGTTCTCTGCAGCAGAAAATTATTAATCTTTATTTTGATAAAAGTACAAGTGTCACTTTTCATTTATTTTAGTGGTCATCTTAGTTGTTGCCAGAGAAAATACCTTTTTTTAAAAAAAAAATAAATTATTATTTCAAGCCTCAGTTGCTTGGTTTTATTATCTTTAATATTGTGGTTTAAAAAGAGGTTACTTGTGATGCAGTCTAAATCTACATCTTAGATTTTAACTTCTGTTCTGTATATGGTTTACATTTCAGGCTACACACTATTTCTCAGAATATAAATGCAACATTCAAGGGACTGAGCCTACCTTGTTTTCTATCCCACAGGTTTAGTAAGCATGCATATTCGTGCATCTCTTTTCCTACAGGCAATGGACTGTTGCTTTTATTCATGAGGCCTGAAAATAACGTGTGATAGGGATATGATTATTTCTTTTTGTAGCGGAACAGAAATTCCCTCTAACTTTCTTCAGCCCTTCTAAACATTCCAGTAAACTTGTGATTTTCTTTCATTACTTTCTGTTAATCTGTTCTGATACTGATTTAGGCCTCAATTTCTGGATCCTCATATTCAGAGTAGAACAGAAATTTTGGTTCACTGATAGCTGTGTCATCTGTGCTAGTGTGAAGACAACTGCATTATTCTGAATCTGCTACTTACAGCATCATATTCTTCATCAGAGATCCCTGTTACTCATCACTGTTGGACATTCTATTCCTATGCCATATTTCTATTCCACGTGTTCCTTATATTCAGCACCATATTTCCTTTCTTCATCACATACCAAACTATGTTATTCTAACCATCTTTTGCAGCATGTTGCATCACACCTTAACCTTTGAAAAGCTGAGGGCCTCCCGTTTGCAGCTCCATAGCTCTGCTCCAGTCTCCTCTTTCTCTCTTAGCCCTGCAGCCTGCCCCTCGCTTGCAGTGATGTAACCATTCCCCAACAGCAGGACTTTGAACTTTGTGGTCTCCCTCACAATTCCTGCACCTTGCTGTGGAGTTTCCCCTGGAAAGCACTTACTGATGATGTGTGAATCATTGCTTCATCCCCTACTCTCTTTTTGCTTCTTGCTTTGCAACTTTTGACTTGTAAATTTATACTAGGGGAAAGAAACACGGCTTAGTAGATAATATTAGTTATTTAAGTAGCCAATAACATAGGCACACACGCAAAGCTTGACAGCTAATGAGTGTGTGCAGCATCTAGACCTGACCCAAGTGTGCTCCATGGAGCACTGTTTGTGCAACGGGCAGAGCAACCCACAGGGAGAGTGAGTGTGCCCTTCTCTTTCCCTCTCCTTTCTATTTTTCAAAATTTTTCCTCTGAAGTAACTTTTACTGTTAGAGGTGATGGATGTAACGAGCTGTGGACACTGAAAACAAATCTTTGTGCGTGGAGGCTTCTCTCAACATGTTTGTGCAACACTCATTTATCTTACTGGATTTAATGAGACTTAATAAGAAAAAGTTAAATACCACATTTACTGGAATTTCCTTGCTTGTTTCTACCAGTGGAAATTTGTAAATCCGTATAGACAAATATTCACTGCATTTTTTTGAATGTACAAAAGTCCATAGTATTTTAGCAATAATAAATTGATTATTTTTCTTCTTGCAGAGTCTTAAGTGTAGGCCAGTTTGTTGTATGACTCAGCTCCTGCAGACTTTATTCATCTGTCACAGATTATTTGAGATGTCTGAGGTTATGTAAAATATGCCATAGCATGTGACCCAAAATGATACATTTTTTGTCCTGTGATTGTTGTTCACTGTAGATTTATGCCTACATATTTGAGAATATCAGATCAGTTCAGCTGGAGGCTTTACTTCTCTCCCTGCTGAGCATTGTGGTGCTGGTTCTTGTTAAAGAACTGAATGAGAAATTTCAGAGAAATATTAAAGTTGTTCTTCCCATCGATCTAGTTTTGGTAAGTACAAAATCAAACATCAGACTTTCTGCTTTACAAAGTGTCATTGAACCACTAATCTGCTGCAGTTTACTGTGTTGTCTACAGTTACCCACAGCCACACCTGCCACTTATTACATGGATAGCTAATTTTCATGGCTGGATATTAAATGTAAGAACAGGAAATAGTTTGGCTAAATAATTCAGAAAGGAGCAACATACGTTCCCAATTTGTATAACATTTTTCATGTGTTTACTGCTTTTTACATAATCACAAGAACGTGAAGCCTAGAATGCTGAAGTGTAAGAAGTTTGAAATAGAGAACAAAAAGTAACAGGCACGTTGTAACTCTAAGCAAGTCTTGTGCTGGGTAATTGTGGCTTAGAAGTTGCTTGTTATTTATCTACAACAAAGTCAAATACCTAAACTATTGCAATTTTCCTTTCACATGGTTTATGCTAAATTGAAATTAGTTGTTGCATTGTAAATCCCCACTTTAAGGATTAAACTATAGTCAAATAGCCGGCACCAGGGCAGAAGATTTCTGTTTTTCTCTAGACCTCTAAAAGGAAAACTAAAAAACTGAAGTGCAGGTGCTTCACAGTTACTCTTCTTTTGCTGGAAGAAGTTATTTACAAAAGAATAACTTTTATTGGGTAGAATTCTGGGAACAAAAGGTAGTGAGGTTTGTTTCTGTGTTGCCTTTTGAACAATACTGAATAAAATGTGCTAGCAAATTGAGGGTCACAGACTGGAACCTCTTCTATTAGGATTTGTGTGTCCATCTGATAAGAAGTACAAGAACTGAGTGTGAAGCTCACCAGGGCCAAATTTTCCTCTCCCACAGCAATATTTATACCCTCAGGAAAATAAATATAAGAGGTAACCCCACTTTCTGCTGTGTTTTTTGCCAAAGTTGACCCTGCCAGTCTTGATTAGATATGCTCAGAGAACTTTGGCTGAATGAGACCACTCAGGAATACCTAAATTATGAATTATTTTAAGGTGCTCAGGTGAATGGCAGCAGTCTGGGGCACGTGTTGCACAGAGGCAGTTTGGACACTGATTGTCAAGATGCCCGAGGCTTTACAGAGACTTGTTCAAATCCCTTTCATTAACATAGAACATCCAAACTCCACCATAGTTCTTCTTCAGACATATTTTCTAAGTTCGTTGTTGTATCCATATCTTAGCTTCTTTTGACTCTCCTCCACATTTTCCAAAACTTTCCTAATAATTTTGCCCTGTCTCACTGTATTGATCTAAGGATAAATGCATGAACACTGTCATGTTCTTAGGTTTAGCAATAATGGGGATTGTGCAAGAAGCTAAAAGTTCTAGAAACATAACATCTTTTTCTGTGTTGAATTAATAGATAATTGCTACATCCATTGCCTGCTACTATGCTGATATGGAATACATCTATGGGCTGGAAGTTGTGGGACATATTCCTGAAGGGTAATATGTTTTTTATTAGCTTGTGGCTTTTAAATATGTTCATTTCTGAGAACAGTCAAAGTAGTTTTCTGAAATAAGAAATGGTAAAAATCTATTATGTTCATTTCCAGCCTCCTCAGATATTTTTCACAATTGAACCCCATGTTAACAAGGTATATCTGCTTAGATATCATCATTAAAAAGCAGAATTTCTTGTACATTTTCAAAGTCTTTTCATTACTTTATGGAATAAAAAGTAGGTACTAAGTACATGATGATGATGACCGATGGATATATGACAGGAGGACAGGGCACTGTGTATAAGATTATTGCAACCTGCTTTTGAGGGCTGCCTTGGATTATTGTAGCAGAAAGGATTTGCAGTGGGGTAAGGCTTGTAGACTACTACATATAACTCTTCTCCACTCGCTAATATAGTAATTTTAGAAAATGGGTTTTCTGAGGAAATGTAAAGGAATTAGATAAACCTAATCTAGAAAAGAGTATTCTGACTATAGATAATGATACATTATTCTCCATGACCTTGAAGAGAAGGGGAAAAAAATATTCAGTATAATCTAGAAAGAGAAATTAGATGAGATGTTGGAGAGACTGTTCAAACTCTAAAGGTTGGTGAAGAAGTCTAAGTCTAGTGACAGGACGAGGGGTAATGGTTTTAAATTGGAAGAGGGGAGATTTAGATTAGATATTAGGAAGAAGTTCTTTCCTGTGAGGGTGGTGAGGCACTGGAACAGGTTGCCCAGGGAAGTTGTGGATGCCCCATCCCTGGAAGTGTTTAAGGCCAGGTTGGATGGGGCTTGGAGCAACCTGCTCTAGGGAGAGGTGTCCCTGCCCATGGCAGGGGGGTTGGAACTTGATGATCTTTAAAGTCCCTTCCAACTCTGACCATTCTATGATTCTATGATTCTAAGAAAAGAATAGCTGTTGTGTTCCCCTTTTGGAAATTGCAGGGTTTCCCTACACTTTACAAAGTACAGAATGAGTGCAGCATGTGCGGCAGCTTGCATGGATGGAAATAAAATAAGGGAAGTCTCTGTCTGAGAAAAGTTTTTTTAAGTATTTAGGGCATGCTATTACATGTTATGTATCTGAGATTAAACAGGGCTAAGTGTACCCTTTTGATATGTGTTATGAACAGCTAAACTGTGTTGGTGCAGCTTTAATCAGAAGCTCATTTTCTGTCTAACCTCACAGGAGGAGATTCTGTAGTGTTGAAAAACACAAACAGAAGCCTGGGTCATTGCTGTGTATTTTTAGGCACTTACCTGAATATCTAACTGAAATGTCAGTGGGGAGTGCTGGGAACCTTCAGAGTGTGGTTTGGGTCTCAGGTGGTGAGATTTGTGCTCTGGAGTGGCTGAAGTCTTTTTGTGGACTACAGAAACAATCAGGGGTGATTTGATTCTTAACTGAGGTGTTTTGTTGCATTTCCCATTAGAAGGTCTCCATTAGGTGGAATAAATGTCCATACTGTCCAAAACCTATGGGAATACTAAATCATTAACAAGTTTAAACTTCACAGAGAGCCGATTATAAAAAAAGAAGAAAATATATACACAGTAGAGTTTTTTTTTTTTTTAATGTGCACTAGAAAATCAGGAAAAGGTCGCTGGTTTTATCTGTCAGTGGGGGAGCTAATTTATAAAGATCCCTGTATAATTTCTCAAATTTAAGTTTACAAATGGAATGCGCCATCTGACATCATTCCACCTACCTGTACAAATTCTCTCCTGCAGTTCCCCACAGACCTTAACTATCTAAAATATTGAACAATGTCAATTCACAGATATTAAAAAAAATAAGCTGTGCATGCAAGTATTGTTTCTCTTATATTTTCATGAATTGCAAGTGCATCGAAGTTATCTTCTGGGCTTTGCCAAAAGGAGTGTATTTATTTTTTTATAGGTTACCATCACCAAAACCACCACCCATGAATGTCCTGCCTGAAGTAGTCACTGAAGCTTTTGGAGTAGCATTGGTTGGTTATGTAGCATCACTAGCTCTTGCCAAAGCCTCTGCTAAAAAGTTTAAATATACTGTGGATGATAACCAGGTAAAGTTTCTTTCTCCTTGCTTATCATTCTGGAAATGTGTTACAGATGAATGGCCAGTAGGAAATTATGAGTTCCATATGACATCTTGAGGCCTTCCAATAATCACAGTAAATTGCAAATCTAGTCCAAATAAGCTCTGCAGAACACCCTGGTTGGTTGATTTGCTCCTTTTGGGGAGATGTGGTCTCCAGAATAATCTCATAATACTGCATTTGGTACATCCAGCAGCCAGTTTGGGTGCTATGGCATTTTTCCAGTGTTTTAAGGCAGACAACTTCTTCTCTGGCAACTGAGCTCTTAAAGACCAGCTAAGATGTTAAATCAGGCATTGATTAAAGAAACAAAGCAGTTTTAAAAATAGACTAGGTACTTATAGCCCCAGGACATATCTGAAATTATAAAATGAAGTTTATGCAAAGTAAAGTCTCATTTGAAATAAAGGTTTATTTGTATAAAAGAAGCAGGGGAGGTTCAGACAGTGCTGCCAAATTTGCAGCCAAAGGATCTTTCTATGCAGAGCTTCTCTTTACAGTGGGCAAACATAAATTAGAGTGGGATGTTTTCTGTCTCAACTACCCCACTGCTGGTCATAGTGGGTGGTTAATTCTAAGCCAACTGGAAATCTGCAGAGGGAATTATTCAAGTACTGTGGCAAGAAACACTCCATTTTAGATAACTGGTAGTGGTGTGGTGTGATGACAATGTTGTCTCAACCTTTCTCTTCACTGGTTTGGGACAAACAATGTAAGATTGAATAAAGAACAGTCAGTTTTGCAGCTAGAGGTCTATTTGAACACCCTATGTAGTCAGGTCAGTCTTGCTATATCGGTGCATGTCTTTAACCATTCTTTGGCATTGGAAAATATGGTAGGAACATTCTTGTCTATTCAGGACTCTAAATTTTTTTTTTTTACAGAATAAACTATTTGCCATGAATTTCTGTTAATACTTCAGAACCTCGTTTTGTAGGGAGGAGAGTGAAAATGTTTTGAGCTTAATACAAGTCAGGCTTCAGGGCAATATACTGTCTTCTCTCACGAGCATGCAATGGAGCACAGAAACCTGTATGTCTCCAAAGGTATTCTATACCTTTGGAGAACTTGAACTTGTAGCTTACACAGCTTAATTACTGAGTTGTTGGAAACTACGTGCATGTGTGTATCAGATAACAGAGAAAAAGAGCAAAACCTTCATGTGAACAGAGGCTACAGTGGCAGCAGGTTGCTGTAGTTTTGTTGTGTTCAGGGGCAAAGGGCTCTGTGAGTGTACAAGACTGTCTGGGGAGCTTTAAGGTGGTGGTGTCCTGTGCTGTGAAGACAAACTTGTGATCAGGTGTTGCCCTGGCTGGATGCAATACCATTTGTGTCCTCAGCTGTTCTAGCAGTCTTGGGGCCTTCTCTTCCCCTTAGCCCTCAGGAGATGACTGGGCTCCTTATAGTCTGGGGAAGTGCTTTCTTAGAAAACACTGTTCAGCTCAGGCTGCAGACACAAGGTGGCTTCTCCACTTTTTCTTCTATATATATCTGTTCAGACGTGTCTGCATTTTGACTGTGAATCAACACCAAATGTATTTGTAATGAAAGGTGGCATGCAGATAATATTGCTACCATACTTCACTTTCACTAAAGCATGCTCTAAAAGAATAAAAATCAGTGGCTGTCTTTTTCCAATAGAATCATAAGCCAGAAACAACCTGGACGTTGTCCAGATCCCACTATTTGAGAATCTGGCCTGTTAAAAAGCAGATGTGGTTTAAGATGTAAATATTTTGGATGAATTTCATCTTCAGAACTTAGCAATACCATTTATTCCGTGAACAAAATGTGCCTCCTGCTTTTGATGAACCTGGTTCAGCAGCTGTATCATTCAAATTAGTTCTGAGTTGTGAGAAGATGTATTATGTTGAAAGATCTTTTATCATGTACATATGTGATATTTTTCCCTCAAAAACATGGCCCTCGTTTGTTATTGCTAATATTTACATGTATAATATTTACTCCTTTGTTGGCAAAGAGGCATTGAAATGACAAAACAATAGGAAAAAAAACATATTCTATTTAACAACTTTGCAGGAATTTTTGGCTCATGGTCTCAGCAACATGATTCCTTCATTTTTCTTTTGCATACCAAGTGCTGCAGCGATGGGACGGACAGCGCTATTATACAGTACAGGTGCCAAAACACAGGTAATGGGTTAGAGGGGAAATATGTACAAGAATTAAGGATATGATACTGCTCACTGGAACTTGTACTGTTTTACCCATAGCATTTCCTTATTATCTGTTTTCCTCTGTCCTGGGGAATGAGTCTGCCCTGTCACTTTTAGCAGTTTTCATGGAATTGCACCTTATCAGCAACTGCTTTACTAGAAAAGCTTATGGTTCCACTTATTCATTTTTACCTGATTACTTCAATATAAACTCTAAAGTCCATGACAGAAAGGAGGTTAGGAACTGTGTTTTCAGACTGCAGGAAACTACACACAAGCCCTTTCAGTTTTATGTGAATTTGCCAGCACTGTAACAAAACTGCCCTCTAATGGTGTTTAATAGACTTAGTGGTACAGCCTAAACTGAATCAGTTTAATTTATTACTTCTACCTTATTTGCAAAATAAAGTGAAAGTAACCTTAAGAGTTGTTTTGTGAAAAAACCCAAGCAATCTCTCAACTTTTGTGACACGGTGCACCCGTCCAGTCCCTCAATATTCATTGAGCCCACACAGATGGCATTCTGGTTTTTGAGGACTTTTTGGGCTATTTCCTACTGCTAGAAATTACACCCACAAGTTCTTATTGCAGTAGCTCAGAAAAGAGAGAACAGGCAGTTGACGAAAATTGTAGTTAATGACCCAATAAGGCTGTTACCCGTCCATGAAAAAGATACTGGCAGACTGTTCATCTCTGACCTCTGCATATGGTGGCACCACAGGGGCCACTGCAGCAGGGACACCACTGGGGCAGCCCCTAAACACTGCCTCTCACTCTTTCTGAAACTCAAGGGTCCCTCAGTGGCATCCTACCATATAAAAGTTATGTCATCTGGAGTTTTTTTGCTGTTTTCTTTTTATAGTTGTTGCTCTTATCTGTGTAAAGGTCACAAGGGAAGGGTAAGGAGGTACAGCTGGGAAGGCTAACCAGCAGCCTGTAGGTGCTGTTTTTTCTTGATCATGTCCTGCAATTTTTTCTCATGCAGATACCACAATACTAACAAATGATAGAGGGCTTTATTTCAAAACTCTGCATGTAAATTACTTGCTAATTAACCTAGACAGTACTGTGGAGTCGATTAATCATAACGAATAATTTATCCAATAATCACCTTTAAAATCATTTATATGCAAATAGTTTAGCTACCACTTTGCTATTAGCTAC
Source organism: Thinocorus orbignyianus (assembly GCA_013400375.1). Lineage (NCBI taxonomy): Eukaryota > Metazoa > Chordata > Aves > Ciconiiformes > Thinocoridae > Thinocorus > Thinocorus orbignyianus. The sequence continues at coordinate 56,127 of VXBW01003904.1, forward strand.
CTCAAATCTTTGAGTTGGATTCAATGTCGTATCATGTGCTCCCATCCTCACAGACCTCCTCTTCTGTAACATGTTCACGTATTATCTGTACAATTTGCAGTTGTACTACATCATGCCTTTTCTAAGGAAACTTTAGGGTAACCTGAAGACCTATATCGATAACTTGAGGGCATATAAGGTATTTGAGCACTTTGGCTCTGGTACATGCAAGCAAAGGCCACAACAGAAGGTTATTCAATACGTGAAATGGAAAAATAAACCATCCTGGTTTGGTGTCAAGTTACACGGTCAAAATAGCATCTGCTTGGTTTTATCCACCAGGTTCACAGTATAGCACAGCCTGCAACAAAAAATTAATGTGACCATGCATTAGCACTATAAGAGTACTTTGATAAACATATAATTCTCTCCCGTGCCTTCTTTTTGGAAAGCAGTATGTCTGCTCAAGCCTCTACTTTTGGGGCTGTCTAGGCAGAATGAAAAGATGAGAAGAACATCTTTGATAATTGTTGGTCAGATCACACAAAAAAAGATGAGTGAGGGATTGCTTTGACTGCATAGAGAAAAGTCAGTTTAATTTGACATACATCATGAAAGAAATGTGAAGAAACCTTCAGGGGCTCAGAGCTGCCCTTCTTTTTTTCTCCAATGGTTTTGGCTGGGTTTCAGTGATGTCATTTAATCTTCAGTGATACCTTTTCCTGGGAGAAAACAGAAGTGATGGGCAAGAAATGTCCTTCAAATAGAAACAACACTTCTTTTTCTCTTTTTGGGAAGGCAGAAAGAGGGAAAAGTTCCTTGTGACTTTACCAGCAGATTTTGTGTCCCTTTTTCTGTAAACACTCTGTCTATCCTTCTTGATGGTATTTTTAAGTACACCATGGCTTTAATTCTCTAGTGTTTTAACAACTTGTCTGGTTTTGTTTTTAACAACTTGTCTCTTGAAATGAAACCTAATTATTTTAGTAAAGAAACATATTATCAATATAAAAATAAAGTGAGCATCTGTCTACTTATCGTCAAAAACCTTCTGTGAATCTGGACTGTATGTTAATGAGACCAAAAGTACTCTATTTTGTTAGCAGAGTGGAGTAGGAGACTGCAATTTTAGTGTACTTTCCATCAGATTAATACCGTATAACACTGTGAAGAAATATATAATTATTAGACCATATATTTGTCTGGATTCATGCCATGTGTATTAATTATAATTTTTAATATATGTTAAAAAAATTGTTCTACATTTTCTAAAGCCAAGTCCACTGATATTAATATAAAATCATTCCGACTTAACACAATAGTTCCCTTTTAGCGTTGATCCCAGTAAAAGAAGTTAAAAATCTTTTGTTGTGCAAAAATGACAATACAATTTTCCCTATGTAAGTTTTGCCCAGTGCTCTGGCAGATCTGTGATTCAGTGCAACATAGGGTGCATGGCTATAAATGTTACAGAATGACAGTGGGTGCTGTGAAACTTCTGGGATGAGATGTTGAACAGACACGCTCCGCTTGATAACCAAGTGTGTAAGTGTTGCTGTGGGTCAGCGTCAAGCACAGATACTGAGATCTCTTACTAGGTTTTCACTGTAGTTGGCTGAAGGAAACCAACCACCAGAGATTAAAACTGAAATTATATGCAACTGTCATCCATAGATATCTTAAGAGCTAACGTCTTCAACATCCTATTCTTCATTTCGCAATATTTAATAATTAGTCCTTTTCACACCTTTTGTTGTAGTTGTTAGACTGAATAATCTGTTTTTCTTGTTTATTTGTTTTAGATGGCTTGCCTTATCTCCTGTGTATTCATTCTTGTGGTGATCTATGCAATTGGTCCTATGCTGTACTGGCTGCCTATGGTATGGTACTTACTTTTTTGTTTAAAGATAATGTCAAACATCTTCTAATGATATAATTTATTCCAGGGAAAGACATTCCTACCTCTAAAACAGCTCTATTTAATTTCAATAGGAGAAAGAATAATAAAGGCATAGCAAGTCTCAAAATCATAAAATACAGAGGTGACAACATAATATATGTAGACTTTACACATATATATAGTTGCATATGTAGACTATCATGTAAGTATACAATGAAGCATTTCTCTTTTACTTACTTCTGGCACATATTTTATGAAAAATATACATCCAGATTGCTGTGGATTTGTGAATTGACAACGTGTAGAAATTAATGAAGATCCACGTTTTTTCTCTGTATGGTTTATGACTTTGCTTTTCAAATAAATTTGACATAAATGATTGTAGATAGTGATCTAAGCTTAATTTCAGAAAGTCTATGAGATATTCTTATATTTCTGTCATGAAATACATCTTCTACACCAAGACTCTGTAAAGCAACATGGTGTGTTTTCACACAGGTTATATCTAGCTCTTAGTACCACAAATTAATAGCTAATTTTAACCCGAGGCATGCCAAAGACACAGAGTACAGTTCTGAAATTATCTGTAATTCTGCCATGTGAAATTCTAGCTCAACTGTATTTTAGATTTACTTCATGCTATTGTTTACAGAGACACATGAAGGTTCTCCCTTTTCAAACACAGATTCTTTTATAGCTTATTTTACCCGTGCAGAGTAAGGACATTTGAAGAGGGGTGCACAATATGTCACTTTTCTTACTATACCGCTTTCCTCCATACATTTTTTTTTTGTGTGTATGTCAGTTAAATGTAAATTTTGACTGTTTTCCTATAGGCTTTTTTTTTTTGCCATATTTACAAAAGAACCCTCAACCCCTTTGTATGTTGCTTTATTGATATTTTATTTCTTTTCTACTATGCTTTTTCAACTCTCCCCACCCATACACTGCAAGTCCATGCTTTGTACTCCATCCTTTTTGGCTCCAGATGATTTCTCCATCCCCTTTCCAATTTCGGGAAAAATAAGTTTTGTTTGCCTCAAAGTTAATGAATTTTTTTTGTTCTAGAGGCATTTTCTAGGGAATAAAGAAGGGGAATTAAAATTTTTCACTGTGTAGAAGCTGAGTGCTGATTTGCTTCCCAGTCCCCCAAACCATGGCAGGTTGTCATTGGTCTGGCAATGCATAGAGAGTCTTGGGGCACCCTGAAGTTTCCGTCATTTTCTCACAATCAATTGGCATATAAACAGCCTTCAGGAAAGAAAAATTGGGTTTGACACTGTTATGTTTGTGTGACAAGGATACCTGTGCATATCCCATTTTGAAACACTAACCTGAGTTTTTTGATAATTCAAATACAATGAGACTGCAAAACGGAAGAAAGAGCATTTGTTTTCACTACCAATTCTACAAATGTCTTTCTTTTTTTATTTCTTTGCAGTGTGTGCTAGCAAGCATTATTGTTGTGGGACTGAAAGGGATGCTAATGCAGTTCCGTGACTTAAAAAAGTATTGGAATATGGATAAAATAGACTGGGTAAGTGAAACGTAATCTTAGGAGGTTTTCCTGAGACTCTTTAACAAATGTCTACTAAAACTATAATAGTTTTGTGGCCCTAGAAAATATAAGTGCAAGGCAATATTATTAGGGTTTTTTTGTACTATCAGCGTATTGTCTGTCTCAGAATATCAGCAATTGTAATGTCAATTTTATTAAAAAATGGAATTTTAGCAAATGATAAAGAATCAAAGCAAACTTAATTCTAAATGTGTGTATACTGACTGTTGTGGTTTGGGTTGACCAGTGACAAGACAACAGGTGCTCTTCCCCACCGTTCCCTCCAATAAAAGGAAGAAGAGTGACAGAGTTATGAGTTGAGGAAAAACTAAACTTTAAAGTAAATAATAATAAAAAAATAAAAAGGAAATAATGAAATAGATGCAATATATGTAAGAACGCATACAAAACCGTATCGAGCTCCTAGGGAGCAGGCATCAATAAAGTTCCAGACTCAGTGAGAAATGTCAGCTGGATTCCAAAACGCTCTGAAAGGAATCAAAGGTAAATGAACTCACATGGTCTTCCTCACTTAAGAAGAACCCTTGAAGAGGAGCCAACATAATATACTTTGATTCCCTCAGCTTTTATACTGAACATGGCAGATGGGATAAAATGCCCTATTGGTCACTTTGGGTCACCCCACCTGTCCACACCTCCCCACAAGTGCAATGCTTCCACAGGGTAGACAACCAAGTAAGCCAACTCTGATTCCTACAGAAACAAGTAAGAGCAAAAGCCTGTCTCACTGAACAGAAAGTTGGCACTGCTCCATCTCAAACCAGGACTACATACCATGAGTGGTGGTGTGTCTGATTTTGTATTCCTTCTCTAGCTGGTTAGCATACTTTTTCTATTGTAGTATTATGGAAAAGATCTTGGTATCTTTGTCCTCTGGGGGTATAGAATGACCATACAAGACAAACAGAACTGGAAACACTAGAGATGCAGAAAAGATACACATCCTAGGATGCCGCAGGTAAATAGCTATAATTCTCTAAGGTTTTGCAAACAGAATATTTATTGTTTGATCATGATAAAGGATTCAGAAAAAGCAGATAGATGGAAAAGGCATAGTACGGAAATCTTTATAAGTGCAAAGTCTGCATATTCTGACATACATTTGCACAGAATTCCTAGCAAGTATTAAAGATGACCCTTGTTTAGGAAGACTCCTAGATTTCTCTTCCAAGGGAGTTTTTGGATGTATTGACCGATTAGTGGAACCAAAACTTATAACCACTCACACAAATATGTAGTGACACCCCAAACAGCTTTTGCAACTTCTGTTCATGCAGTTTCAGTTTACAAATATTTAAAATATATTTTTGGCATATCCTCCTCTTTGTGGTGGAAGATACAGATTACTGGAGGTAATACTGAACCTGTTTTAAGTCACCGGTGACTTAGTAGTCTACAGCAGTAACAGTCTAGACTGAATAAATGTTTTTTCTTTCTTCCTTGTTTTATTTATTTATTTGTTTATTTATTTCTGTAGAGTACTGGATTTCAGTATGGAAAGCAAAGCCGAGTAAATAACATGAAGTTTGGCTGTGTGAGATTTTCCACATTTCGGCACAATATTAGAGTAGGGTTGGGTTTTTTTGTGTCATCCAGAAGGAAACATCTGTCTTTCATGAAGTCTTATGTTCCTCAAGCAGAAAAATTCTGAAAATGTTTTCTACCACTCGTACTGTATTTGGTCTTCGGCTTAACCCATATTGCCAGTGACCCAAATGGTAAATAATGTGGATGCAGAATTATTTTTGGGACAGTGGACTTAAGAAAATTGGTAGTTATGGGAGAAAGAGATAGCTTCTCTATCAGTGCATTGAGATAATGAATAGTTAAGTTTTCCAGCTGGATATTCTGGAATCTCACTAGACTTGATGTGTCTTCACAGATAGACTAGGCTGCCTGATTTTTGCTTTTGTGGTTTTGGCAGAAAAGGATGAATGAGTAGTTAGCTATTACATCTCTGACATCTGTCATTATTTCTGAGAGAGGTTATAGCAAGGGAGAGTTTGTTGGGTTTATCTGTTTGACTGAACATACTTGAACAATAATTTATGTTCAAGTAGTTGTACCATGAGTCCTTAGCCTGACAGAGGAAATCATCTTGCTTTAAGTAGCATAATCTAAAGTAAGGCAATAAAAGTTGATCTTACATTTCTGTATGGTCTAAGGAGCCCTACCAAGCCCAGAGATTTGAGTAACTACACCAGTGTTGATTTTGGCCAGGAAAGATTCACCCCAGCAACTGACAGCACACTGGGAATGAATCAGTTCCATTACCCAGGTTATCCAAAGTGTCTTGAAGACTGAAACTCTAACAAAACATTTGGAAATAATTAACAGCTGTCCTTTCTGGAACTGATTCTTTGAAGGGCGTGTGTCATGTAACATAGAAGTCAGGCTTGTTATGCTCATGGGTCTGGCAATGATAGTGTAGAGAAACAGAATATTATGGCTTTTGTTACCTTGTTCCTTTGCACTGCTTTAAGCTTCTCATTCAACACTAAAAGGATAAGTAATATACATTTGTTGATTGGTTCTTTATAAAATGTAATCCTGTTAAATGGAAAAGGTACAGCTTGAAAGGTACAGCTCAGAAGCCCAGTTTGTAGGTCCCTTCTAACTCAGGATATTCTGTAAATCTATGAAATCTCTCCTTTCAGCCATGAATTGCTTTTTCTTGCAGATTTCTTTGTAGCTGAGTTCAAAGGCGCAGATAGACTGATAGACCTAAGTAGCTAATACTAAATATTATCAGCTGAATATTATTACATTCATTGCTTCAGTTTTCTTGCAACTTGGTTTTTTTTCAGCCTTCAGGAATGTCCTGTTTTTACACCCCACTTCTCAAATCACATTCAGTTTCTTTCCACCTAAAACCCTTTTGCCCTTACCTGCTATTCACAACACTCACGAACTTTAAAGGCCTCTTGCTTCAGTTAAGGTCTTCTATCAGTCCCTATACCTTCTTGGATGTCTTGAATAATTTCAGCTCAATAATTGCTCTATTTCACTATATATGTTAAATACATAACTGTATGCATAACAGTATTTGTCCTCCCTCTTCTGTCTTCATCTTTTGGCTGTTTCCAAAATGTTGATTCCTATGCTATCCGTGTTTTGTACATTAACTTGAGAACATCTTGAATTTTTGCCTATTTCTGGAGAACTACTGGGAAGTTGCTCTGGAATTCTTCTGTAAGTATATCTCACTTTTCAGGTCCTTAGATCAACTGTCAATTGCCATACCCTTCCTGCAAGGCTAATTTCTTATGCAGTCCTACTTCTTGACTTCTTGTCTAACTTCCCTTTTTTATTCTTCAGCCTGACAGTACACTTTCCTAGTTATCAACAAAAGGGCCGGTGAAGTTCTTGTTAAGTTGAAGGCTGAGCATTTCAGATGAGCTGCAGCCACTTAAAGTAAGAATGACTACTACCTGGTAATGAACTGCTGAATAAAATTGTTGGTTTTGCTGTTAACAATTGGACTTGAAAATGGCAAAAGATAAGCGGGGAAACTATTTCAGAACGTCACCCTTGAAGTGAGAAATGACAACAGAATAGGGATTATTTTTACGAGTTAGTTAAATAACAGAGATTTGGGGTATTTAGCAGAGAAATACTATGGCATTTGAAGAGAAAAAAATGCCAAGAGTTGTACAAATGACTTTGCCAGGAAATGACTACAGCTGAGGCAGAGCTAAATTGTATGCTTGATTTGTAAAGCAGAAAGAATGGCAACAATTTATAATAAACATTAGACGTTCCCTACATGGTGCTGTGTTGGGAGAAGTAGTAGACATATGAACTGTAAATGTATGCACATATATTAATATATAAGGATGTAAAGAATGCTACTAATTCAGAAATGAAAGTAGATCCAACAAGGAGTGTCTCACTTTTGATAAGTATCCTCTAAGATCTTGCCAGCTGGAGTTTCTAAGACATGGACCCACCACCCTGTCAATCAAATAGACTGGAGTAGGTGGTCCAGGGAGAGCTCCATGTAATTTTGGAGCCCACTGATGCAATTTCATATGTTTTTAGAACTTTTTATCATATCCTCAGGAGGGAGATGAACTCTTAGATTTGGTCAGGTATTCATCGCACAGGGGCCCTGATTCATGAGAGATCACTGAGGGCTTTGCTCTATAAACAATTTTCCAAAGATCAGGAAGCCATCCCTTCTATGATAATAATTTTACACAGGTACAGCATATGACATCCTAGGGAGATTTTCTACTTTTCCCATACTAGTGAATATGCTACCCTGAGTTAAATTAGTTTTGCTGTAGTTAGTCTCAGTGGGGAGGGAAGGAATTTACAAATGCTTAAGCCATTGAAAATGTGATTGCCATATAAATTCTTTTTAAAGAATAATATTTATATCAGTCCATCTGTCTCCAAGGCAGTCTATGCAAACAAATACCTTCTCAATCATTGTATATGGAATGCTTGTGAAAAATTCTATTAAAGAACTACCAAACCACTCTAGTCTTCAGCAGTTCCTTCTTTATGGCTATAATGGTCTTCACTTGAATTGCAAGTTTTGATGAAGGGTGCCCTGGGGACACGTGCACGCATCACTCATTTGTCTGCAGAAGGACATGGGAGCATGGGCATGCTACACAGCCTCCCTGGAGCCAGAGTGTCCTCCTGGGCACCAGCATCTTCTCAGCCAAGGCACACCCTGAAAGAACAGAAGTTTAGTATGATTCTTCTGGCTTCGTACTGCTGACTGCAACAAGGGCCTCTGTATCTGAGCAAGTCATCACAGCCTTGTGTTATAGACGGCACAGAGCTGGTCAGTCAAGTCATGTTAGGGTATGATTCATCTTTTCCTGAAGTAGGCAGCAGCATAATCAGATAGGAGTCAGGTGAACTGTATCCTAAATTCAACCAGGTCTCTATTGATTATGGTGGGAATCTAGACAGCTCATCCAGCTGTAGACATCTGTGCAGTAGATAGTTAATGCCAAGTGAAATGAACCCTACCCATGTAGGCTATAGCTGATCATCTCAGTTTGCAACAACAAGGGAAGTTTATACTGGGTTTTCAAAGTGATACAGAAACATTTAGTATCACAGTATCTTAGTATTGCATTGTTTAGCCTCTGGCACAGAGAATATTCTCTCACTTCACCTACTTATGTGGCTTTTTTCCCCACCGAGTTCTGATTTCACGCTCCCTTCAGTGGCAGATGGGTAGACCTCATGAAATTAAAAGGTCTACAGGGAAACACACTGTCAACAGAGTTTCAGAGGCAGCTGCTGTATATACAGTCACAGGATCTCTCAATACTTCTGATATGTTCCAATATATGCAGAATTCAACATAAATCTATATCTCCTATTTGCTTCTTTTCTCCCTCTTTATAATCTTTTAAAATTAATACAATACAAGCATATTTTGAAGTTGTTTTTTATTTTGGTTTTTGAGAATAACATGCCTATGATACATTATTGCTAATATTTGGAGAATGATTAGATTCTATCTATCCTGGAATATGCAATAACCATCTTGAAGTTCAAGTTGCCAAAGAAAATTTTGATATTTTTATGACTTTTTTACTGAACCTTGCAACAACCCATGAATTAAAAAAAAATGTCTATCAGATTAACATAACTTCTTTCTAGAAGTTTGATGGCATCTTACCTAAAAAGTACTGACTCCAGGCCAATACAAAACACTGAAAAGGGCATTGACAGATGAGAGTATGATTGTTTTGGCTCATCCTCTATAACAATGGCAGTCTCTGGTTACAGTTAAGGTGTGAGATATGAGGCTGCTTGGTACTCAGCAGTACTTAAACATGTTTGCCTTTGATTCTTCCTATGTAAACTTTATATATGGTTTTCATACTTTCTGTTTTCTTCTGAAACAGGAATTTTGCAGGTCTTGCAGCAGGGATTTAGTTAGATGTGATGAGGTTCAGATCTGTAGCTGAAGTAGATTGCTTGATCTCAGGTGTTGTCAAGGGTTCAGCCCTATCAGGATGGGTCAAATCTTGATCCCACCTGAATTTCAGGCTTGTAGTACCTCCACTAGCCCTTTCATGTCCAGTGAACCTCTTCATAAATATATATTGGATTTGTAAATCTTGAGTTACTTTCTCATTGATTAATCAGAACTCAGTGTTTGTTGCTCATAAAGGTATTCTTTGCTAACATATGTATTACAATTTGTGTAAGATACCATAAAATATAGCTAGAGGTTGAGCAGTGTTTCAAAGAATGACCTTTTAGTACCCAGGCTGCTGAAGACACTGCAAAACCTTTTGCAGTAGTTTAAAATTTTAAAGATGAGGGAGGAAAGGTTTCTCAGTAGAACAGTGTAACACTTCATCCTCTGTGAAGTGCAAATCAGTACAGTATGACTTAGATTTTATAATTCATGAAATAATAGTTCTGAAATACGCTCAAGCAAAATTCCTGTGGTTAGGCTGAAAGTATTCTATTGTCTCTGGGTTTCCTGACCTTAATGAAAGCATCAGAAAGGGTAATATTAAAGCTGATTTTGCTGCTGTAATGTGATCTCTTCCTCTGCAAACATTAACAAGAAGCACTGTAATTTTAGAACCGGGCACCGGTAGAAACCAGTGTATCTCTTTATATCAGGATTGAAAATACTTTTCATTCTTCTTTAACACTCCGTATATAAAGATTAGGTGACAGTCTTTGCTTAATGTGTTGTCATTAGCTTGGTATGAGAAATCAAGTAATTTGTACTTTTCTCCTTTTAATTGTAAAATCTGGATATCTCTCAGCTGTACACATCGTTGCAATATAGAAATATAGATGTTCATTTCTGTTTAGAAAATAATTTAAAAATTTTTGAATGTTAAAATATTTTTGTTTTTAAATTTTTTTAATTAATTTTCAAAGGTGACAGTTGTTTCAGATATGCTTCTTTGTTTTGTTTGTGGAGTTTTTTAAATTGTATTTAAAATTAATCCAAAGTTTTATTAATCAAATATTGAAAGATGGGTAAGTGATCTGAAATCTCAGTTTCCATGTGAAGAAATTAATTTCCCAATAATTTTTATTTGTTAGAGAGTTGGCTTAGTCAAATGTACTCTGATAAATGCCACTTTTAATTAACCTCCTTGCGAATTATAATTCCCATTCATACTATTAGCGGGAGAAGAGCTCTCTGTCTATGACCTTTGGGGTACCACATTGTATGGGAAAGGAGGATTTTTAAATATGTGCAGTGAAGAAGGTGATGAAAATTTGCTATATGAAAAATGAAACAGAGGTTTTAGAAAGCAACTGAGTTCGTTCTGAAATATGTTGTTAGTGCAACTACATGTGCTATTTTAAGTAACTCTGAAAGGAACTTCTCTGAGCGTTGGGATGAACAGTGCTGTATCATGTGTGTTCTCCCATGGGTAGACATTATTTGAATCACTAATTCAGTCTTCAGTATTTGCCAGTTCAAAGATCAGAATGTTCACTTCTGATAAACTATCATAATTTTAAAAAACTCTGTGTCTGATTGATAGAATGTGAATAGTTAGTAAAATTAAAACTAATCACTTTTTTCTGTTTCCTTCCTTAAAGAGCATATGGATTAGTACCTACCTGTTTACAATATGCTTTGCTGCTAACGTGGGACTGTTGTATGGCGTTGTCTGCACTATATTAATTGTGGTTTTCCGCTTTCCCAGGTGAGAAATAATTCATTGAAATGTTCTAGTAGGGTGTTGCTATGTCTTCTCTCTGACATATTGCTTCACTGCCAGGGTAGACATATGGTAACGCTATATTTCACAATGAAACTTCTGTTTTTTAGTTGCAGAAAATTACAAGGTAAGACAATTCAAAAGGAAAAGCCACACCTGTACATTTACTGTCAGCTAAGGATCTCCAAAACATTTCATACTATTTATTTTGTGATTTCTCTTAGTATTACACATCTCCATGACTCATTAGGTGAAGGTAGCACGAGATCAACAGAAAGATCAATAATTTTTATTTTTTTTTCCCTTGGATATTTATTTGTTCCTTAAGGAGAAAGTATGTCTGGAAAGGATTCCTAACTAAGCCCCTTTATAAACTTCTAGACGCTATGTTGCACAGGACTTGATAGTTGCCACTGAACTGCTTATGTATATTAATGAAACATAACTTCACAACTGTTATATCTAGTGAAAAGTTCATTATAAATTTTATGTATGAATTAGAGAAGCCAGGACAAAGAAACTAGAGCTAATACAAATTTGTATATTCTTTTTCATATATTACAGTTGCCACTTTAAAAAGGAAAACAGCAGTTGAGGTTCATGTTCATTTTGTGCTAGAAAGCTAATGTATATCTCACTGGTCCTGCAAATGACTTCCTACTTGCAGGCAGTTTGCGTGAACATTGAATCCCACTGAAATTAAGCATGATATAGAGAGCTTGCTTTAATGCTTGCTAAAGTTAATGGTACCATTTGGGCAGAGCTCTGTTCTCATAGAATAAGTTGCAGAACCAGCATGAGAGAAGCTCAAAACTGAAAAACAATTACAAACCATGGAAGATGGTTTCTGCTTGAATCAATCAGTACCTTTCTGGTAACCTTCTGATACTCAGCAAACTAAACTTTTGGTGGATTCTACTAGTAAAGGAAAATATAAGTTTTCATATTGTTTACACCCTGTGCCTGGATGTCTGGGGTTCCATCGCAGCAGAAAGGGAGAGATATCTGATAAAAAAGTACCGTCATCTGTCATCTGATCTAACAGAGGAATCAGTCTGAACCTGCACTAATTAAAGTAAATAAGACTCTTCCTGGTGATTTCTGTGCTCATCAGTCAGATCGCAGATGATTGTCCACGCAATCTAAAGGCGCTGAACAAGTTAACAGCCTTAAAGACTGTACTGCGCAGGTGAGGTTAGCAAGAGAACATACAGGAAGCCATCCCGTTATGGGCAAAAGCATCAGGAAAAGTAAAGTAAGAAAAGTACCCTAGATGATTTATTGTGAAGCTTCAGTTCAGACACCAGAGTATTGGCCATGGTATGCTATGTATCAGAATATATTAAAACCAACAACAGCTACAGCTAAATTTATGGAAATAGAGGAGAACAGCTGACTTTTGCAAGGCTCATTTAGCTAGCACCAGTACCTGCAAACACACCCTGCACGTTGATGCATCTATTCCATGTTTGTATTCCGGTCTTATTTCCATTGTTTAGCTTTAGGCACAGAGCTCAGATGACAGCTAGTTTCATAGGCTTCTTGTTCTGCAGTTAAATGCGTTCCTGCAAGTGATGTGTTGAAGCAGAAGGTTGTACACTTGAGCTGCCTTTTCAAGGAAACTTTCTCCTTCTGTTGATTGTGTGAAAAGCCGAAGGATACTGACGTTACCAGTTAAGTTCCCCACTTTGACAGCTAGAGTTCAACTTTCTGCTTCATCGTACAAGGAGGCATAGTATTTTGTGACAAATAAAACATCCTTAGTTTTCATGACCCATACCTATTCAGTATCTTCCCCCCCCCCTTTCCTTACAATATGATTTTGCAGGTAAAAAATATTAATTAAACCTCTGTACTTTTCAAGTTGTAGGTCATATGTTAGCTACTTTGACTTGAGAACAGATCTCTGACCAGCTATGAAAAAGCAATGAAACTTTAAAATAAGATTTTATTTACCAGGAATTTTTGTTATTCATATTTGAATGAAAAATAATTATATTGAATTTTTGAAGTGATATACTATGATTTTAAAATGTGCTTTTTACCTTTTTAACTGGATCATCGTCACAAAGAATAAGCTTCACTTGCACAAAAACATGTATGGATTGCATTATTGCAATTTCTATGCTGTAGTTTTGGGATGTGTCTCTGTCTGTTTCTGTTCAAGGTTTCTGATGATTTCTCTTATAGATTTTTCTCTGTGTATTGATTACAGAGCAAAGACACTGGATTTGAAAAATGTGAAAGAAGGGGAATTTAAATACAAAACAGAAGATAATTGTGTAAGTTAAATTATCTTGTGTGTGTGTTCCACTAATTCAGATTTGTTTGTTTTCTCTAGTTGGTTACCAGATTGTAATCAGTGAGCTAAGGGAACATTTTTATGAAATGACCACTTGAAATCTAAAGCCAGTATGATGTAGTAAATGCAAAACTGGTCTAGGCATCAGAAATTGGAATATTTTCCTGGTGTGCTTCTGGTCTGTGAAGTTAGGCAAGTCCTCTTAGATCTATCCTTCTTTATTTGTTTATTTTAAATTAGGAATTGCTGTTTGTAGAAGTTTCCCATTACCTAAGTCTAAGGAAATCTCTTGGCAACAAGGGCAAGGGCTGTCTGAGCAGACAATAGCTGTCTCTATATTTTTATCCAGTTTCCTCATTTCCTGAAAGCCCTTTGATACTATCATCATCTACAGGCCCTTTTCTGACCCCATTTCTGCCACCAGCCCCTTCTGATCATAGTGTCACAGATGATAAACACCATGTGTGGCTGACAAAGTAGGGACAGCAGTAGGAACTTACCCTGTACTCAAACAATGGTACTCTCACGTGAAAAATGGATGGAAGAATCTGGAGGACTATGTTTTTAAAATTTGGCTTCTTCCGAACTTAAACCTACCAGCCAAAGATTTTAAATTCTTTCAGATACGTTAATTGCAATTATCATGGAAGTTGCCTGTGGTCAGATCCGTGGTAAGAAGAGAAGGGTAATGACCCAGAGAGGTGACCTCCCTCCTCTGAGATTAAATAATAGATCGGCAGCCAAGAGACAAGTAGAACCATTAGTCCTTTCAGCACAGAGCCCTGTCACTAGGACATCCTGCCTTCTCCACCACGGCAGTTTCTGCTATGTTCTTTCCTTTCCTAATGCTTATGTATCTGCAAGCAACATGCTCAGTAGTTATTGCCTCAATGCTAAGAAAACCTCCTCAAAAGACCTTATTTTTTCTGCTGAATGTTTTCCATCAGAGCTATCTTGGGCTCAAAATCTGAATTTGTCTCAGGAGGGTTTGCTCTTTTGGCATGCTGAATGATGCTGGAATGTGAAGGGTACATGAGAATGGGGAGGGCTCTGAAATGTAAATTAAAAATGCTGTTGGTGAGGCTGGCCTGGCTGTCAATTATTATATCACTTCTCATTCTTAAGAGAAATGTTGGAGTATCTTTGTCTGAAATGGGTAAGCAAAATTTGCTTCTCCTGCTTTTTTTTTGGACCAGTTCATAAAATATTTGGTACAAATCCCTATGCATCTTTTTTTTAAGCTAACTGCTCCCATGCTTTTTTTTCCTTAATCATTAAGAGTAATGCCAGTAACCAAGTAATAACAATCTAGTGTCTGCAGACAGTGAGGAAAATAACATTTTGTTAAGAAAGCAAATTGCTCAAGAGCTTATTACACAAAACAAAGAAGGAAATTCTTTTTAAGATTCAGAAAAATGCCTTTAATTGAATTTCGAGCCACTGGGTTGCAGCAGGCATTTGGGGTAATTTTTAATATATGAATGTTAGACTGATCCAAGTTCCCCCGGTAAATAACAGCTTAGATGTAAACAACAGGACTTTTAAACATGAAAATATGCAAGCTTAATGATCTACCCTGCCATTAAGGTCTGTGGATTTATAGAGGTTATTTCATCAATAGGAGAAAAGACATTTTAATGTGGAAAAAATCAAGAGGGTATTTAGAAGCTTATGTGAAACACATTGTATGTCAGGCCTTCCCTGAACTGAATTCTTACCCAAGTGTACAGCACTGCACAGAGTGCACAGGACAATTGCTGGTCTCCTTCTAAGTGACAGAAGGAATAGGCCACCTGAGGTAATTTTCTCTCTTTCTTGGCAAGGACATGACAAAGAGGAAGAACCAAACCAGAACCAGGAATAACTGGGCCAATTTTGGCACAGTTGTCCTTGCCCATCCTGGACAAAAAATTGCATGTAAGTCTCCCGTCTGCTTCGTTTGGCCTTAACGATTTGAGCCTTTCAAATTTTCCACCTTGTATTTTTGGAAGCTTATTAGCTTGTTGATTATCACAGGCTTTGATTGTTGCACATTAGTCTTCCTTTTTCTTAGTTTTTGTCTTCCACTTTTCTACTTCTGGTATAGCACCAAAGTGCTCACTTTTCTCCACACCAAACTGTGTATAGCTTTGTTTTTAAAGGAATTCATGGGATGTAGGAGCATTTCTCCATTCAAGTGTACATTGCCCTCTGTTTTACCCGTATTTTATTGTTTTCTTTCATATAATCTTAGTCATTTTAATTGTTAGTTAGGCTTTGCCACTGGACTGACCAAGGCATGTTGGTGATGTGATATTTGCCACAATCACATTCATAGGTAAATTGCGCAAAGTCCCTTTACATGTCTGGCGTTCATTGCCTCAGTTTTGGGTGTTTGAAAGGTTTCCTTAGTCTGCATGATGGTCACTGCGGTGGTATCTGAGAGATTGTCTGGTTCCCAGAAGTCTGAATAGCAGTCTACAAAAAGAAGGTAGTTTGTTTGGTTTGCGGTGAAGATTTCCATTCCTGTTCTGCTTGAAGGTCTGTTGGGAAAATTGCATATATTCAGTGCAATCCCAGACCTTTTTGAGCTACTTAAAAAATTGCCTGTGTTTGAGTGTGACATTGTTACATGACTCTGGCTTCTGTTATGAAAAATAGAGGCTTTTTGGACCTAGATTCTCTTCTGAATTCTTGGCTTTCACTTTCTGTCACCCATTGTTATCACAAGTAGTTCATTTTTGAGAACTGATACTCACACAAATCACATCTTTTATTTCAGCAGTAAATGGATATTTTCTGTATCTAGACTCCTTATTGCACTTAGTGATAGGATAGTTGATTACATATAGCACTGTTGTGGACTGAAATCCTTTTGGAGAACTTCTCAGAATCACATTTGTGGATCTGACCTCATGGTCTGCTGCTGACCTGCTGAGGTGTTGTCAGCTGCAGTGGCTGCCTGTTAAAATCAGCAGAATCCTGTCTCTCATCCCATTTTCTTACATTCTTATACATCCTATTTTCTTACACATTCTTACAATGTGGGCAATTTTATTTTTTTAATTTTATTTTTTTATGAGACTGTTAAAACTGACACTCGGCAATATGGTGTTTTGCATGTGAAAATACCTAGTGGGAATCATTGCTGTGCAATGTTCAGGTGGTGCATCCAAGGATCCTTTTTCCCTCTCACCTGGAAGGAGAATGCTGTGAACTTCTACATGTAACCTAGAGATCTGTAGCTTCCATAAAAGACAAATCTGAAAGGCAAATTAATCCTATTACTCTGTTCTTATGAGCAGTATTATTGTGGCTCTCTGAGATTCTTTAGTTACATGTGTGCTTGCTACTGAAAATATTGGTAGCTTTTACCTGCCACGCATGATCCTCTTTATTGCTGTTTGCAGAACTAGATGCATAAAAGCTTAGTAGAGTTATTTCTTGGAATGTCCCTAAAGAATTTTTTAAGTGAATGTAATATCTTTTAGTAGGTCAAATAGTGCAACTGGAAAAAGTAGGAGACCTTAACGGCTGACAGACTTGTTATCAAGTCTGAAACAGAAGAAGCAGAAATCAAAGCAGCTGTAGTCCTTATTGAATTTGGTCTCTCAGACCTCATTTTCATAAGAAAAAGAGAGACATGGTTAACAACCTCAGGAAAATGGAGATTTCCACAGAATTAACTTAATTCTACCTACCTACCTACAGAACCAATATTTCAGCTGAGCTTGTACTTGATAATATCCAATATATTTGGATATAGATATTAATTTTCTTACTGGCTTTTAAATGAGAGAAATAATGCTTGTTTCGTGGGCTACATTCCTCACTGGTACCTGGAGATTTCTGATCTTTACCTGATGTCCTTCAGAAAGCATTGTGCTACGTAACATCTGTGTTTGGGGTTACACAGTTTCATTGAAGGTACCTGTTAAACTGGTTGAAGCTTACTCAAGTAAGTACAGATACAGGATTGAGGGTGGCTGATGGTTCTTGTGTGGATTATTTGTTGTGTTGATTATACGTGGTAGATAGGTGCTGGCAACATTTTAAATGTGTCAGTCAAGCTTGGTCTGGATCCTCTAAATATTTCCATGGAGACACATCCCAGTTGTACTGAAGCAATCTTCAGATGACCAAGATGAATGTTTTCACTGTTCCCCAAACTGCCTGCAGTGTATGCCCCAAAATCTGCTGTACTCTTTATAGTACATGTGTTTGTCTAATCAAAGGTATACACTGTCTGCAGACCTTGTCTTGCCTATGTTTGGGATCATACCAACTGAAACAGTGGCACTAATAATGTCTAACAGAACCAGTTAGTATTTCTTAGTATTACACATTGTAATGAATATGATTATTCTTTTGCACTAACTCGAATTTAGGATAATTTTACTTACAGGTTACTTATATTTCCTTTTTTATTTCAGTTCTATGTGAAGACTGATGAAGATATATGTTAAATCATTCTCACAATCCAAAGCTCCTTCTATCCTGATTTATAGGAATTTTGGGGATTTTAAAAGAAATTTGCTTGGTTTTTCGTCTCTAAACCCAAGATATTATTTTCAGCATTGTTTGTTTCATTCCACAGGAATCACTAAAACAGGTAAAGATAGTTTCAGTCAACAACCCATTAGTCTTTCTGAATGCCAAGAAATTTCATGCTGATCTGATAGAGATAATCCAAAAGGACAACATGAGCAGCCAGGCATGTGAAGATGCAAACCAGGTAGGATGTGCTATATGTTTCAGTAATCATGGTAGCAGTGCTGAAGATCACGATTGCTTTCCTTGCCTTTCTGAGATAATACAGATATTTAAACAGATATGAAAAGGTAATATTGCAAATTCTTAATTTAGCATAGAATAATGTTAATCCTTATCTTAATCAGATTCAGTATGGATTATTTTCTTCTTATTACTTGAAAAGAATATCTCTACTATTTCTGTAAATGATCCTGTACGAGACATTAAAGCACTGATCCAAAGCTCTTCAAAATTCCTGGCAGAACTTACATAACCTCAGCTAATATAAGGTTGTGATTTTATGAACGCAATGAGTAGCTACAAACCTACTTGCATATACTGTGGTTTATTTTTTTTCTGGAGATGAGTCCATAATAGATAGAAGCCTCATTTCTGTTTCTAACTAGAAATAATTGCAGGAGAATTAGGAAGATACAAAATAGAAAAAAATTTTCTCAAAGGTAGGGTGTTTTTTTAATTTTCTGCACTGATTGTACTGTAAAAGTACATGGTATGCAAATTATGTATAAATATTTTTTAGAGAAAATCTCCACAAGTATAGTATTTTTAAAATTTATCTATACATAGCTACTGCAGCTTCCTACAATGGTCCCTAAAATGGGGGAAAGAACCCATCCAAATTTGTTGGTTTTCTATCAGTATGATGAAGACATTCAAATAGCATACAAGGCTTGCAGTGGACATTTTCATCCAGTTTGGCAAACTGGCTTGAGAAAATCACAACCATTTTTTAGATGTGTTGTTAAGACAGTGTTCAACAATGTGTGTCTGCCACCTCTGCTGTCTCTTGCGAAAGAGCTGTGCTACTCATACCTGCTTTGATCGGTGGCTTCTCCCCATTCTTCAGAAATTCAGCTCAGAAATTGTACTGCTTTTTTCCCCTTGGTTCTGCTAGGCAAACTGATTTGGATTAGTATGATAACAAACCCTCAAACAGTGAGAAATTACTTAGGATTTGCATGGAATTAATTTATGGGTTAATTTAATATGTGTAATAAGTTAATTTAATAAGTTAATTTATAAGTTACTTAGGAGGGAGATTTTATCTTTTGTGTCTTCTGTAAGGTACTTGGCAGTACAACTGCCTCAAATACTGTGCATAATTTTTTTTTGGTGGAATAAAAGTATTTCTATAGCCCATAATGGACATGAAAAACTTGTACTTTGGATTTAGTTTCTGTGCTGTATTTCTGGTTTAACTCATATTGAAATCATTATAACATTTTTTCTCAAGATAAAGGTAATTATTTAATAAACTTACATGTCAAAAATGTTCTTACTAAAATATTAGCATAGCAGATGAGATTACATTAAGTAGAAAATGAATCAGAATTTAATCTTACAAAATCAATGACTAGAATTTATCTTTTCAATATTATCTTTCCCATCTTTTGACTACTTCTTTTGACCATTTGTTTTCCAACGTCTGCTTTCCCAAAAGTGTAGTGTTCATAATAAGCCATCTAGAGGATCCAAACATGACAGAGGTTGAGTTAGCTAAAAAGAATAGCAAGATAATCAGATTGTTATAAGTTTAGAAGAATACTGAGAGATATACTCAGCAAATATTATAGATCCAATAGGCTGTTGCATGCAACATGATTTTTGTAGAGAAGGAGTTAACTTTGATACTAAGAAGCAGAACTCATATGTATTGCGTTGATTTTCTCTGGTTACTGTGTATTGCACTAGTTTTGTTTGGTATGTTAATAATTTGCTGCTTTTATTTCAGTGTGAGCAAAACACATTGCTCTGTTCATTTCCTAATGGAAGTTGTCATGGTGAGTTTCTTATCTATAAGCAATATTAAAACCAAGATGGATGTAAGTATGCAACGTGGTTCCACAATTTTCTACTTATTTCTAGGTGAATTCAAATTGTCTGAAAACTAATGTTTCCGGTTAGACCAGGCATTTGGCAAAGCATGAGTGCTAACCAGCATTAAACTCTGTTAACCTTGGCCTAACAGGTCTTACTTATTTTGTTCTTGACTAATATTTTAAGAATTAATACACCTTTTCTGCAGGAATCCTTGCTTATTTCTCATGAACCACTGTGTGGATACCAGGGACAGGTACATGGTCAGAAGAACTGCTTCCTGCATTACTGCCTGGATTGGTCTTCATACAAGGACCTAAGAGGCTGTTTTGCTAAGATTTTGTTTTGTTTTTTTGCATTGACAGCAGGACTTGAATATTAGTATGGAAAAGTAAAAGTAGGGTAAGATCAGAGCCATGGTAAATCTTTGCACTTTTTAAAGCCACTTAAGAAAATCTCACTAAACATCAACTGTTTTATCAATGACACAATAGTCACCAATATTGTACAGAATATCAATACCTTATAGAATAAAGAAAAAACCTAAAGGTTTGCTTTCAATTAAGAATTAAGCTGTATAATTCCACTCATTCCACGTTTTGTAACACTTAAATCAAACCAGAGCACATACATTCCCATGGGACAGCTGCAGCAACCTTTAGCAGAAGATACTTTATACAGATTACTTCATTGTGGATGGAATTATAATATTGTGTTTATTTAAAACACTTATAAGCATTAAGGCCACAGTAGAGAACCTGATTTGGGAGCTGTTTTCTGAATGCTTAAATTTATTAACTAGAGTCATGACACTTTTATGATACTACAGTGTTTAGTTTACTTGGGGGTGACAGAGTGCTCTGCTGTAACACGTGGCAACACAATGATAATAGCTACCAAAGACTATCCAGTGCTACACTGTAAAATGCAGAAAACTGTAAAGCACTTTATATGTGAGGAGATTTTTTGGAAGGTCTTGGCAGTGCGAATTTCAGTCTTCTTTTGGATGACCTGGTTTCTCGTGTTACAGAAGTAACAGCCAGCAAAAGACCTCCTTTCTGATTGCTTAAGTTCTGCCTTGAGGACTTAAATGCGCTGTCATTCCTCGTACCAACCAGTCTGTGGTTAGTCTCCATGGGAGCTCTGAAATAAAAAATTACTATAAGACGGAAAGCAAAATATGGGGCTTAAATTTTTAGGAAGCAGGTGAGAAGACATAAACTTTAATCCTTACAGCAGTTGTCCTGAAGAGTGCAGCAATGTACAACTTCATCAAAGTCTTTCCTTTCTCCTTCTGGGGAATACCAATTTGCCAGGGGTTCGTATCAGCACCAAACTGAACAGCTGCTGTTGCCCTTATCCACTGGCTCAGAGGGGGAGCAGGTCTGTACCTACTCTCCTCCCCTGCCCCTTATTCCCGGGCAGCCTCCCCTGCACTGTAGGATGCCAGCTAGGTGGGAAGGCACTGGGAGTAAGTAACAGTGAGAAAGACTAAGTTTCAGAGGCAGAGGAGGTGTGTAGAAAAGATTATGGTGAGCAGCCTAGCAGAACTCATAAATCCTTTCTTGGCTTCTGTCACAGCAATGTCAAGCAGGAGGTTTCCTTTTAAATCCTGTATTTTTGTTTGGTGTTTATCTATTTATGTACATTGGACAGTACAAAGACAGGAAATCTCTGGAGGTGCAAGTACAAAAGGCTCTGGCTTTCAGGCTACTGTCAGAAAGGAATTAACACCATGATAAATCTACACCATGGGGAAATTCTAAGTCTCCTCAAGAGTTTAAAACCTTTTCCCCTGCTCTGTCAAAACTATTTAGCTTATCCCATCTTTACTTTCAGAATTCCTTTCCCCCCCTTTTTTTTTTGTTGGTTTTGTTCTGCTTTGTTTTGTGCATTATGATAACTAACATTTGTTCACAGAGCAATGTAAATAACATGTGCATTATTTTCTAGTTTTTCCTTATGAAAACCAGGAATCATTTATCGATGTGTTAATTCAGGAAGTATTTAGTACAGTTTGCTTCGCTTAAGCACGAGATGACCTGAGGTTGAAGAATGAGTATAAGACCTTTTTTTTTCTCCAGCATCAATACATGATAGTACATAAAAAATTCACCAAACAAAAGCTTGCACCTATTTTTCTTCTTTATAGGAGTGTATTAGTTAAGCCACAGGCAAGCATTTATGTACTACAGAAACAAATGTCCCATCAGAACTTGAGAGAGAGTATCCTTCCGGAGAGTATCTCTGTGTATCCCATGTATACTTTTCTGAATGAGTTAAGATGTTATCCTGACTCATTTAGAAATTCAAATCTGAAGAAACAATTGTTTAATTCTTGAGAGACTATTCCTGTTTAAAACATCTCACTAACAATATGTTCTGCCGGTCAGCACTTCATCCCATTGCTCTGCATGTCCTTCATTTGTGCTTCAAAAATGTGCCATTTTCTTGACTGATACCCCAGTACCTAACAGTAAAATTTGTATTGTGGTAGTTTAGGCTTATTTTGTTGAACTATAATTATTCTTATATGCATTTCTTGACTGTTCTCCCTTATAATTAAAATTTTTAATTTATCAAATGTGCAGGGGAGTCATTGCAGACGTGTCACAGTGAGCGGCATGTTTTGATATTGGACTGCAGTGGACTGGATTTCTTTGACTACACTGGAGTCTCAGTGCTGCTTCAGGTATTCATGATATTAGACAAATTCTGTACATAGAAATATAGTCACATATACAAGTTCTCTGAGACGACTACTAGTCACCTCATCTCTATCAGTGGATAACCATGTCACTCGTGGAAAAGACGAACAGAGATTTGGTATTAAACTGCACTGTGTTTATATATAAAATTATATAAAAAATAATTCTAAAGATTTTAGGTGACATTCAGTGCAGATGTACCTACCAGTATGTAATGGAGATGAGTTTCTGAACTACTTTTTTTTCATTCTTTTAAAGCTGTTTTAGGTCATATTTGTTCCTGTCATGTCAGTTACAACAGCTGGAGTGCAGCCACTTGTGGATTTACCCCTTTACAATTTCAACTTTTAATTCTGTGATATTATCTGCAAGTTCTGCTTTCTGCTAAGCCAGAGATCTTAATGATCTGTATGATTTCTTCTGTGGGTTGCATACCTAGCAGGCTGGGTTCCTCAGGCATTGCAGAAGCTCCCCAAAGACTAAAGCCAGTAACCACCTAATGAGCAGTTCTATATAGTGGGTGAAAAAATATGTTCAAATGCAATTTCTTATGTTTCCACTGGGTCTGGCATTTAATAGCTGTGTAGTGGGTACAGATTTAAGTGGGTATGCAAGGCTTGGTTCATATGATTTTCTGAGTAAGTTAAAGACTAGATTTGAGCTTGGGTCTCAGCCCAGGACTTTCCTTACCCTAACCATTTTCTCAATTTACTGCAGTGATTAAGTAGTGAAGTTCTGCCTTAAAGATGTTAAAGTTACATATATAGGTGGGGATATAGTTAAAAAGAAAATCAGAAAAATGAGGCTAGTGGGAGTTCATCTTTATTACATCTCCCCTCAAAATCTAGGGCATTCAATAAAGCATTAATTAAAAACAGTAATTGTGAAACCATTTTCCAAAAGATCTTAGAGGCCTCAGAACTACAAATGGTATCGAAGAAGTGTTTGACAAATTTGTGAGAGGTACGTCCGTGTTGGGCTGTGAAGTACACAGGTTGGAAGTGCAGCCTTCCATGAAGGGCTGGTCCAAACCTGAGTTGCTCAGAGCAGGAGCACACTCAACGTTGTTACACTACTTCCCAAAATATCATCACTGCTGCTAGAGTCGGAGGGGTTTTTAGACTGAGTAAACCTTTTCATTTATCTTTAAAAATAGGATATTCTGATGTGGTTGTCATTGACGCTCTTCTCTCAAAATTGTTCCACTTTACATGGATTATTTAAATGTTTTTTGAAACAGAGACTGCTTTGGATGTTCCTCATCTTCCAGAGAAAAGCCCTAGTCTTTACTTTCTACCTTATTGACTGTTTAGTCTCTATGAAGTCGAACATTTTCAAAGAAAGAAAGAAGAACAACTTAGTGCAAAATGTAGCATGATGGTTATACTGATTTTCTGATAGACTAATGGCAATCTCAGTTTCCTAGGTCCAATTCACCCCTTTATGGGTTGGTAAGTAAGTCTATGATGAGGAAACAGGGAAACTTGCTGGAAGAGGAGGAGCGGGGGGGGGGAAACACTAAAAATATAGTAAGAAATGCAAAATTTTTAATCAAATTCAGATCTATTTCTCAGGTACTTTGAGGAGGGAGGAGGAAATTAGTCTGGGTTTTCAGTAGTCTGAAAATTAGTGTGAAAAATTAGTCTGGAAATGAAGGTGGTGTTTGCCTTATAGAAGGGCTCGCTCTGGTGGCCGCTGGCAGTATAGCTGCTACGGCAGCACTGTGCTCCCTGCCTGCTTTGGGTGTTATTTTTGTGTATTTTATTCTCTGTTGGTATTTTGAACAGTTTTTTTTTTTTTAATTTCATGTTTTCACACGTATAGATTTACATGGACTGTAAAAACAGGCACATCGATGTGTTGCTAGCACACTGCAAAGGCAAGTATCGGCTTACAGCAAAACTTTTAACATGATGATTTATATATCCTCACTGCCTTATCAGTGCTCTTATGTTTGTTTTATTGCAGCTTCCTTGATAAAAGCAATGCAGTACGGTGGAAATCTTGAATCTGAAAATCCTGTCTTCTTCAAATCTATTTCTTCAGCAATTGATGCCATTCAGATTCACAGGGTGAGACTTGCAGCAGGGTGGAGTCTGGAGGGCTTCTTGGATGCTGACAACAATTTGTTGAAGTCCAGGAAATCTTAGTTACTCAGTGAATGTTTTGTGCAGAAAGCTTTTATCTGTCTATTCTCTGCAACCAGTCCTCAGCCTCTGGACTGCTTTTATAGGTTTTTTCTTGCTAGCTCTTCTCTTCCCACCACCTCCTCCTCTTTTGCAACAACTTCTTGGTCCTCTATGCGAGATCCAGAAGAAATGTGTTGTGGTGCATTAATCTGACTGTATTCTCCGCTGGACAGGGTAATATCATCTAGAAAAACCAAATGTGGCTTCTGGGTGAGGCAAATTAACCTGCAGCCAGTTCTGCATTACTGAAACCACACTCCTCAGCCTGGGTTGCTTAAAGCTGCTTCACACAGCACTGCACTGTTCTGACCAAAATGCCTTTGGATCCTTAGCACAGTTTTTTTCTAGCTAATAAGCTTGTCTCTACCCTGCACTGTAGTGTGCTCTGTTGACTCACCAGTGGAAAGAGGGGAGAAGAATCGCACAAGGTGGAAGAGAGAGCTAGAGGGTGAAGGAAAGCTTTGGCTCAGAAATTGAAGCTCGAGGCTTGAAAATGCATTTGCTTAAACATGTATTTTCTTGCTCAATAATCATCCTTACGTTTCTTGTTAAGGGGCTGTAAAGCCAGACCTTCCTCATAAAACATGTGAGCCTTTTCCATTGCAATACCAGCACAACTGAGCATGCATTACAAGTAGTGTGCTTTCCCATGGTTTTATTTATGATTCCAAACATGCCTGGAGCTTGGCTCAGAGCCGTCTCCAAGAGACATTAAACTCATCATGGTCTGTGGTTTTGGTTGTTGTTTTTTTTTTCCTCCACTTTATTTTACTAATTAAATTACAGTTGCCTATGGACAAAATCACTTTCCATTGATTTATCCGGGTAAGGTGAGTTGACACAGTTGGTCTAGTGGATTGACCAGAAAAGCATGTTCTCTTCAAAGCTTTTCAACATTTTTAATTTTGTTGCCCTGAAAAATAAAAAATAAAAAGAAAAATTACTAAATGATAACTACAGGGCAAAAATAATGAGAATGACTATTGTATACTTTGTCTGGGTCTCATTAGATGAATTAGGATGATTGTTGCGTTATAAAATGTCTGCATTCTTTATAGACATTAATTAACCTTGCTAACATACTTGTAAGATGGTTATGTGCTAGCATTCCCTTTTTATGGAAATGGGACATGGGAAAACCAGGTTGAAGGTTGAAAGTTGAAAGTGAAAAGGAGGAGATAAAGATCAGAAGCCCACTTTTCTGGGAACTGATCCCATGTTTCCACCAGGGCTGCTAAGCACATAAAAAACCTCTGAATAATGGTTTAGCAGATTAGTCCAAAAGGCTTACACACAGCCTCAAATTTTAAATGTAATTGTGAACAATGTATGTATGCTGCTGATGCCTCTTCAGAGTACTCAAAGTATGTGATTTGGGGTTTTTATGTGTTCCTTGTGCTTAATACCTGGAGATAAGAGAAGATGGACAGGAGTGTGAGAGCAATGACAGCACCACACCATAACAAACACTGTTAACGTGCTCATCCTGTGCCTTTTCAAGATACTGAGGTCAGTGCGAATTTGGGGTGTTTATGTGAAGTAAAAATGGCAGGATAGGATATGATTGAATGGGATGGGATAGCAAAGAACAGAAGGAAGGAGTTGGAGATTTATGGAAAGTGATTAATTCTAATTTACATTTCAGCTTCTGCCCACTGCAGGAAATAGTCTTTCACTGGCAGAAATGTAGAGTCACAAGGACTTCATGGTTCGTTTTCATCTCTGCTGTTGTTTGGAAATGCTAATCCACACCCTCCAAGGACAATGTTATCATAAATAACTTCCTGATTTATAGTCTT
Source organism: Thinocorus orbignyianus (assembly GCA_013400375.1). Lineage (NCBI taxonomy): Eukaryota > Metazoa > Chordata > Aves > Ciconiiformes > Thinocoridae > Thinocorus > Thinocorus orbignyianus. The sequence goes on from VXBW01003904.1 coordinate 82,832, forward strand.
TCTAATGGTGTCATTTTCAAACTAGCACTGCTTCATCTGTTAATTTTACTCGGCATTCTAGGAAAACATTATAATACATTTTTTTTCTGTTTCTCCCAATTTAGAATTACAGCAAGTTCAGTGAGCAGACTGAAGTGTGATGTCGACCCATTGAATATGATGAGTTTGATCTGCTTATGTTCAGAATGAACTTCACCACAGTTTCTCCTTAGCTTTTTTCTCCAGGGGATCTCAAGGATGATCTTTTATATGCCAGATATATATTTATAACAGTCAATAATGACAGATCTGCCACTCAGAAAAAAAATCTTTCAGCTGCCATCACTCAAAGAATGTTCATACAATTGTTCTATAGTGGTTTTATATCATATTTTTATATACATTTATGTACAAATTATTAGGAAGCAGACATGAGATACTGACTGTGTTTGCCATTCTTTGGTAACTGTGTTTACTATGCCTTTAGATATCCTCTATTGTAACATTAGTTGTAATACACATCTGTAGTTTTGTGCATGGAATAGTGAGACATTATGGATTCTTAAAAATAATGTGCTATAATCGATGCAGTATATTCAGGAAGCCATATACCAGTGCATACTGTTTCTAATGGCTTTATTTATCCTTTTTTTCTGTTCAAGATAGCCATTTGCAATAACAACATCATACCAGAGCTATCGTATTCTTCCATTTTTCATACTTTGTTTTGTATGCTTTTTAATGCCTGCCAAGTGCAGTGAGAGCACTGCATATTCAGAGAAGGCAGATTTATGTTGGCTCATTGCACTGGATTGTCTCTCCCTCTAGTAGTTGTCATGAGTTATTATTATGGTTTGCTACATTTTCAAAGCCACAGGTATCTCTTAGCTCAGATTGCAGAGGAACAACTGGTAATATTTTTCCAAAACTTGTTCTTGTTTCCAGTATAAGAGTAGTCTGCATTTCCAGTTTGAGCTGTGGTTTGTTTGGTGTTGAAATCTTCCTCGGGGCAGCAGACTTAAGGTGTGTGGCCCATTTAAGACCCAGTTCTGGTCTTCACTTCTGTATGTGAGCACAGAAATGGAGTAGACAAATTGTTGGATTGAGTAGTAGACTTGTAATTAGATATTGCCTTCCATTGTATTAGATATCATATTAGTACTAAGTTATGTGGCAAATGTATGACTTTTCTCCTCTGTTGCCATACATGAACACTAGCGGCAACATGTAAGAGTAGAGGAAAGCCCAATCAAAAAAAAAGAAAGCATGAGGAGCATAGAAACTATAGAAACTAAAGGTAGATGAATATGGCACAGCCATAATGGCCATGTTAGCATTAGAGAGAGAAGTATAAGGGTGCCTTGTGCAACTCGAGCATATAGGCAAAATCTAATGCTAAGCATCCAGTTTTCAGCAGCAGTTTCATACATATGTTTGTCTGGACTCTCCTTGTCTCCAGCAGCTGCCTGGACCAGATGAGGTGGCTCATGGAGTGATTTTTATGTCTCTGCTTACTTGTGTTAAGACATCGATAGGCTTTTCTTCTAGTCTCGATCATTCCACACTACTAGAATACAACAGAAGGGAGACATGGGTGGGGGCTTTACCCTTTCAGTTGGATGACACCTGGAGTTATTCCCCACTTGGTTCTACAGATGACCAGAAGTGTTCTGTACATGTTCTGCTGAGACTGCTTTTGTAAATGCTATGTAAAGGCTTGATTAGTAACTGTGAGAAACTTGCTATACACAGGAGGAAAAAGTTCTGTACATTGTCCCAAGCGCATTCATTTCAGTCGGTGTAGTTGATTGCAGATTACTCATTGCATCCTCAGACTCAGTAACAGGCTGTAACATTTGATTAATAAATTCTTCAAACAGTTTTAGCAATTTGTTATCACTTTAAAAAGTATTTACATTGTACTTTAATTGTAGAAGCATCAATTATATGTTACAGCTGAATGGAGATCTCTACTTAACTGCAAACTGAATAAATGGTATCTTTTCCACTAAGTTCTGTATTTATTCTTTGAGGGCTAAATGTTTTTTCTGAACATTTGCAGAGAAGTTGATTAATGAAATTGCTAAAAATAGGGTCTTCAGCAACAGTAGCATCTACTAGGAGACTTGGTTTTGTTCGGAATTTTGTAAACAGAACAACACAGATGCTTTTTTATTTTCTTCATAACGTTAGCCCTTGATGAAATCCTCTGCATTTCTGCATCAAATCAACAATTGTGTAGTGCTAATCAAATCGGCCTCTGCTTTCCACTGCTTTCAATAGGAATAACTTTTCCAGAGCCAAATGGCTGTTTTGAGATGGACATTTATGTACCATTAGCTCAAAGACCTTCAGTGTCATTTAAAAGGTGTTAATTTAAAAATTCAAAATGTCTTAATGCAGTGATTGCTGCTTCGTTGTCTCCCAGGGCAGAATCAGGACTGAAATACATTTCTTCCCATAAATAATTTAATCATAAATCTAAATTTCCTAACCTTCCAACACTGGGCTTTGGAATACTTGTAGTATTCCTGTAATGTATTTTACCTTATATTATTAGGCTAAATTTCTTTCTGTTTCTGAGAATATAGGTTGTTGATTAGATTCTCTTTCTGGCAAGTGGCACCACTTAGGGTAGTTGTTTCTCAGCAGAACAGTGTTGAAGGGACCCATGGATGTAGCTGCCGTTTCTGCCTCCAAAGAACCCGTCGGTAGTCTGTCAGACCAGAGCTGCTTTACAAACCAAGGTTAATGAGGGAGGGAGGGCGATTTCTTTTTTACCACTGGCCTGGGAGGGCAAATTACTTCCCTGTTGATGCAGTACTTTTTCTCCACCACCACTCCTCTGAGCTATTGACGTTTACTAAAACTGGTGATTGCGTGTTGCCTGTCTTCAAGTGACCAGGACAATATGCCACCAGATCTCATGCCTTGGTGCCTGACTGCTGAGAGACCACCAGACACTCTACTGGTGGGCTGGGCATTGCTTAGTGTCTTGCCTAAGCCACTCTCTGCAAATCCCTGATGGTGGTGTGTTTGCTTCAACTGCAGTCAACTGACAAACTGCTGCTAAGTTCTTTGGTGGAAACTTAAGGAAACACCCTAAACCTTCTAGATTAAGTTTTGGAGTTTGCTATACATATCAACTCTTTGCTCCATGCTTCTTCGTACAGAGTGTCCATGGGCTTCTCTCTTCTTCTGGGGAAGAATTACTATGAAAATGTATAGGAGCTTAACCCAAACCATCCCAATTAGCTTCACCAGAACAGAAGCGAATAGGATACCATAGTTCTGTTAAAAGGAACCTACGATGATCGTCCACCTCCACTACCAGTATTATAAAATAATAGAACAGTATAGAATAAAATAAACCATATTTATTCTTCCAAAGAGCAAAGTGAGCCAAAGTCACCCCATAGCAAAGAGGCCACACAAAGTCTGCATTCCCTCACAGCAGTGCAGGCCCTAGTCTCACAGTCCACACGGAAGTGAATTACAACCAGTAAGAACAAGGGTTTTAGTTATTGTGCCCTCCTGAGGCAGACATTCATCTTTGTGCCTTTCAGCTTTATTTACCTGAATATCCCCAGGGAGTTCTCACACCAATGTGGAGTTGGAGTTAACTGTGCCTGCATCAATAAGCTTGTACAGTGTTAGCAACGGGGCAAAGTGCTGAGTTCCCTCCATTCCTATCCATATCTAAAGGTGTGAGAGAGGGACCACATCCTCTAGCTGAGGCTCAAGGAAGTGTCTCATTTACTAAGAGCTTTCAACTTCAACCAGTCAAACCAACTAAGAGTTTACTACTCTTAGAATTGCTGACTAAGAGTTTACTACTCTTGGTCAGCAATTCTGAAAATCTAACCATTCACTTTGATTCCTGTATGTATGCTTAGATGCTCAGATTTTTCATTCCTGAATTCAAAATGTATGAAACATCTAGTTTATGAAAATCAGTGCCTCAACTTTTCACATTTTGATGTACTCTGCACTTCATAGGAAGCTATCAAGACAAGATTGTTTTCAAGAGTTGGCCCTGACTTTTCAGAGATGTTGTATTTGCTTGATGTGTTTAGAAATTTTTAGCCATTTTTAGGAATTAATTCAAAATGTTGGATAGTACATTAAGTGAATGAAGGATTTTCCACAAAATTTGAGATGTGCTAATCGGAGTATGTTAAAATGGGGATCTGATCATATGCTTCTTACAGAATTTGTTTCACACGTTCCAAAACAAAGCAAGCAATAAAGAAAAAAAAGACAAATAGACTGCAAACTGATGTTAAGAAGTGAATACAGTGACAATTATAAATTAGGCATAAAATATGTAATAAGGAAAAGACTGTTAACATTACATTTATGCAAATTAAATGTTCCTAATTCTCATCATATGTCTTCCGTTTTAAAGGTTATTTGTCCTGATTCTATGATTCAAGTGTCACAAGGTCTGACTTTAGGTGGTTTGACATAATTTATTTGACAGCTGGTTGTGTCATAAATACATAATGTAACAAGAAAAGGTATCTTCAGTGTTGAATGAAAACATTAATGCGTCAATACTGTGTATGAATACTGTTTGACATTTACTAGTTACAAAAATAAAATATACAGCACGCCTTGAAAATATGGCACTCCTATTTTTGGAAGATACTTTCTTTGTCTACAGAAAGTAGTGTCTCATAAATAAATGAACAAGTGCAGTTCTTGAGTGGATGCTAAATGGTACTTTCATCATTAAGATGAATTTTTAGTAAAGATCACATAATCTGTATGTTTCCATATGTTTTACAAGGCATTTAATTATTTTTTTCTTGTTTCAGTCCTGTGTATTAACATATGCAACAATAAATTTATACAGAAATAAATTGGAATGTGAGATAAATTACATGTGGAAGGAAGAAAATGCTCTCATTATTTCAATACTTAGCAGGTTATTCTGTACTAACCAGTCTGTAATGAGATATCTTCCCTTCTCCAGCCCTAAAACATATTACATCTTAATAATGAAAGAGGAGAAATCGCACTACATTTATAGGTTGCTCTTCCTCATAGTTCTTAGGGGAGTATGATACTGAATGGACAATTTTACCTCTGTAAGAGATATAGAAACCTTGGGCCAATTTTTCTAATACTGCCTCTATGAATGCACAATTGTTTGAATACGTCTTTTTTAGTTGTCATTTGTGTCTACAGATGGTGCACCTCATATCCAGTTTGTGCATACTGATGGTATTGCTTACACATAGTCTGTGGTTTACCCCAGTAGAGGGGAAATCACGGGTAAATCCTCCCACCCACTCCCCAATAATGGAAGGTGTTAATCAAAAATTGATTGACATCCTTTTAAAAGTTTGGTGTCGAAAGTAGCAGCTTAATTTTTCAAGCCTGGTAGTTTATGAAAGCATTCGCCTCTACCAAAATTAATGCAGCCTCTACATTTTAGATTTTACGGTGAATTGCAAATGTATAAACAATTTGCAGTGCCATAAACTCCTAGAGGCTATACAGCTCAGTATTCTTAATGGCAAAGGCTATTTTCTAGAGCTGTGCTTCTCAATTATGCTCACACAATGGCAAGGAAATCACATTGGAGTGAGATTGCTGCAACCTCATTCCTTTTGTTGCTGGATCTGGAGCACAGAAGTACAGGATCAGCTCTCACCCAGGACTTGAAAAATAGCTCAGGGAGCAACTCCTTCCCTACGGGTAATCCTCTGGCTCCATGACATTTCAGGAGAGCATGACATGCAAAACCAGAGAAGTGGTTTCTTGATTCTTTGCTTTTATGTGTTGTTGGTTTTGTGTGTTGTTTTTTTTTATTTTCTAATGTGTTTTCCGGTAATATAAAGAGACCTTTTTTTATCAATGCAATCAGGTAATTAAGGATTGAGGAAAACTGAGTGGCTCATAGTGATGCACAGGTTGTCATAAAATCCCATGTTACCACTTTGACTGACATGATGGTAAATACTTTTTATCCCCATTGTGCTTGGACTGTGATGCTGTCAGAGTCTAAAAATGCAGCCAGATCTTAACGATTCTTTAACACTCCACAATGTTGAATTAAGCTGCATCCTGCTGTGTTTAAATCCCACAAAATTTGTCCCACTTATTGGATACACAGCCTTATATTACTTTGAGAAACCAAATTATTTGATCCCTTAATTGTTACTTACAATTAACAGTGATAAGTATTTGGTGAAGGTACTTTTTACACATTTTTTGCTTTGTTGAATAAATCACAGACTTTATATAAACAAAACCATCAACAAATATGAAACTTAGACTATCATTTATAGACCTGGGTAGTACAGTTAAAAATGCTTGCTGCTCATCAGTTCAGGAAATGAGGTCTTTATTAGTCCACAGGCAAAGATATGGAATGTCAGAGTGATATGTAACATCCCTTGGATTGCTTCAGATTTGTACCCCTTGCAGCTTCTGGGGCGATTGAACCATTAAACTGATAGAAAAAGTATATGATTTTAGAAAGAGGACTGAAAAGGACCTGTTCCATCGCTAAGTTGCATTTTCTTTGTCATCTGGTAATCATGCTTCATAATCTCCAAGAATGATCTTTGAACTCATGATCACGTAGAACATGACTTGCTATTTCAAACATTTGAACCCTGAAGAATCTTTAGTAACTACAGCAACAATTCATTGTGGTAGTCTGTGGCTGGAGACAGTTTTCAGAAATCAAAATCAGTATTACCCAAAGAGCAGTTGTACATCTCCACCCTAAAGTACTTCACACATCTCCACTCCCAACTACCTGCCCTGATCCTTTTAGACTTTCATATGCATATCTTCTCACACAATTCTGTCAATCTGTAAACCGGTGGGACAGACAGTAAATCCGCCTATGAAATAAGGGAACAAGACCTCTGTCTTTTGTTCTCCTGAATAGAAACTGGAAGGAGTAGACGATATCTGCTAATTCAGTCCTGAGAATGAAGTAATTGGTAGATCAAATCCATCCTGCATGGTCTCTGTAACAAAGGAAGAAGTGCAGCGTCTTGTTAATCTTGTCATTATGAAGAAGACTGTCTGTTTTGATACATCATGCACCAGACACTGAACACCTGCCTTAGGATCCATCTCTTTTGTGGTCATTAGAGTATTTTGCTGCAATGTCTAAAGCTGATTTTCTGCTCTGCCTCTGTGGACCTGCTGTGTTTACATCTCTATCAGTAAAGTCCTTCTGAAATGTGTTTTAAAATAGCATCATGACATTTCCTATCCAAGAGGGTTTAGTAGTCACAGTACTGGAATTATTAGTTGGTGCTCCAGTGTAGTTAGTTTACACCACAGTATAAAGTAATAATTTCAAACATTAATTTCAAACACATTTTGCTTCTTTTTCCTCTTTGCTCTCTCTGTGGCTGTTTTTAAATTTCTGGAACTTACTCCTTTCTGTTTTAGCCTGGTTCCTGTAGCCAAATTCTTAATTCAGACTACCTTCATAAAGGAAGACATGTTTTGAAAGAATGAGAGCAATCCTAGCTGATAAGAAAAAAGTGCACTTTTTTTGGTCTTGGAATGTTTCCAGATTTGAAACAGGTTTTGGAATACTACATTTACAATCTGCAATTTGTGATCATTGCCATTTTATTTTCAGGAGTAGAATTGTGTTTAAATCTACCAATCATAGCTCAGGTTGAGTGCTGGCCTGGCTCTGCTGTTCCCCTCATTTCACGTTTCCTATATGCCTCTTCTCTTCGGTTCCCAATCCCATGAACCAGAGATGGTGACCTGCAGGGGACCAGTGATGCTCTGCAGACCAGGAGATTGCTTGCTTCTTTCCATCCTTCCTATCTCTCCTGTCAGGAGATAGTCTGCTCTACAGACTGTGTAGCACAAGTTCTGGTTTGGTTTGTGCTATACTGACCAAACTACACATGAGGGTGCAGATGAGGAGCTGGAGACCAGGCTTAGATGCTGGTGGGGTGTGAGGCTGTGGTGCAAAGTGAGGAAGGCACTGCGGTGGGGAGCAGGGTGTGGGAAGAGAGGACGCATCAGGAGAAATCTCAAGGGAATGAGACTGTGTGATATTGTACATGGATGGAAAAGCTGAAGAGCGTGGTGCAGCTGGGATGTCAGGCTGCATGGAGATGCTGGATTAAGGAGAGGCAGACCACAAAAATCTGAACCAATTGCTATTGCCAGGCCCTTGATCAGCACGTAAGGTCATTTTCTCCAGAAGTGCAGTTTGCCTCACACAAGGATAGTTTCCCCACACTGCCATTGATCCTGCTAATGCGGTTTTAACAGTATATCAATAAAAGAAGAGATTTGGCTATTTTTTCTAGAGTAAGACTTCTTTTTCAGACCAAATGCAGAATTTAGAGGTATTTCATCCATATAAGTAGGAAGTACACGTATAAGCAAGCTCACATCTGCCTCTTTTCAGCCTCACAAACTATACCTTTCCAGAGAGACAGGTGGTCCATAAGGATGAACAGGTGTATCCTGAACATTACCACCTTCATGTTACGGACAGTCATTGCAAACACTGCACTCAAAGCACTTCAATCATTTCTCCATCAATGTCACCACTCAGATATTTCATCAGGAACCAGGAGGGGTGGTGGCAGCTCTGTTCATGGCATCTGTCCAAGGAAATTTAGGATAGGACTAGAAGTGTGTTAACGAAAAGGGAGAATGGTAAAGGGGAAATGCTTTCAGTCAAAAGATTAACTTGAGGCTAGGATAATAGTTTTAGAATAACGAGTCAGTTGGGACTGTTAGTTAGCTATGAATAATGACGATGGAGTTTCACACAGACAGGCCACTCTGTGCCTTAGTGTGTGTCCCCACTGGACCAGTGCAGAGGGCTGCCAAACCAGGTTGTGCAGGAGAGAGACATCTTTAGTACCCTCTGTGCACCTTCACAGGTAGGTACTGAGGACTTTTTTGCTATCAGAGCAAAAAGGACTTACTCTTTCCTTTTCAAAACACAGCTGGAGAAGGGCTTAGGCATTCTGAGCCCTTTTACGTGTCATCATAGTTCAAACAACATCCTAAGACCTAAGGTGTCCAGATTTAATCAGTTTCTGGCTGGATATTTTCAGCCATACATTTCCTATTCCCCCCTTGGGAAGGTGCCTTCATTTTTCTATGATCTCTCCTTCCTATGGACATTTTCCTACTGCATAGAAAAGAAACCAAAGGGATTCACTGAGGCCAAGGGCAAAGGCAACAGAGGGTATGAACTGGCAATCTAAAGTGAAGTTCCTGGGATCTGGTCTTTGTAATGGTGGTTCAACATTAAATATATAAATTGTCCTGGGCCTGGGAAGATGGATTGGTTTCCAGAGACTCCCCTCTCATACGACTTCTAAAGGCCAAAGGAATTAGAATGGAGTATGTCCTTTTCCAAGATTGTCCAATCAAGGCTTAAACTCTTCTTGGTATAGCTTTGGTAGAAGATATCCTCACTCACCAATGGGAGGGGTATTCCCCTGAAGGTAAAATGGTAGATTTGAATCTTACTAGCCTCAGAAGGAGGCTGTTTCTGGATTTCTTATCTTATATGGTAAAAACTGTGCCGTTGTTTTGAAGGAGCTGCCCTAGTTGATATGAGAGCCACTGCTATGTTTTGTAAGCTCTCTGCTGTCAAAACAGTGGAAGCACTGAGAGATTGATGAGGAGCATCTTGATGTTTCTGCAAGGAGTAAGAAATTTTTAATTTTGTGGTACATAAAGGGAGTCTGCATCAGTAGTTTCTTCCCCATGGAAAACAGCAGGTAGGTTTTGGTGACACTCAAGCTTAGGCTTTTTTTTTCCCTCCATCTAATTTCCTGGCATTTGTAAATTTAAGATAGGTCCTTAATGTTATATTAACATAGATTTTTATGTGTCAATTAACAGATAAATTCATTATGAAAACTCATTTAGGAAAGGGCTGACACCAGACAAAGCCTTGAGGCAGCTGTGTAGTGCTGGGATGCAACATCTGCTCCATCAAATTGCACTCAGATGCTCCCATTCCTCAGCTGTTTGCCGCTGCTCTGTGGCGTCTCAAGCAGCTAGTTACCTCCCTAGGACATACAAGTTCGGACACAGATCCACAAAGGCCAAATGTCTCTGTTGATTCTCCCAGGCATAACCAGCTAAAGAAAGTTGTCAAGATGCATGTCGTGAAATGAAAAAATCTGCACAAACCACATGCCTTGTTGATTTATCATGTGAGATTTGCTTTCATTGATTTATTTACTAAGTATGGAATTTGACATCCATCTGAAATATTGAATTTACCTTTGGAGCCCATCTATTTTCCGTGTTATGAACCTCATTTGATAATTTAGCTAATGTAAAAACGCCTTCCGTTAGTAGTGATGGTGCTTCTCATGACATAACAGAAACTGACTCAGAAAGGAGCATATGCTGTTATCACCCATAATAGATCAGCCACATCTCAAAGACTGGAAGCCAAAATTACCATTTGGCATGTCTGTAAATTCAAATATACCGTCTGTCCCAAGTCGAAAATTAATGGAATTTTATCTATTTTATATATATACATATATATCTCAAAGGCTCTGCTTTCACTACTGCCATAAAAGATTTTTCATTTAGTATTTGTATTATAGCAACTCTCCACGGGTGTTTAATGTTGTTGCAGAGCTCATCAGGCTGCAATTTGTAAAACATATCCCCTTCTGCCTCTCTGCAGATTGTTTCCTCCACATTGAGGTTCAGTGCCTCCAGAAACACAGAGCTGGGAGAAGGATCCTGAGCGGCTGTTTGACCCTCTCCCTGTACCAAGGCAGGACTTTCTAAACCTATTTCTAAATAGGTATTTGGAAGGCAGTACTAAAATATTATACATACATACATATACACATCTCTCTGCATTTGTGTAGCGTACGTCAAAAATTGCTCCAAATAGTCTAGCATTTAGTTCTAAAGGGCCTATAACTCAGGAAAGGACAATTACTAAGGTGAAACCTTAGCTCTGTGCTTTCTAAACAGGACACTCCCCAACAGCAGGCAGATTTCCATGCATACCCATGCCAGGATCAGACCTTTCATGGGTAGCTCATCCCTATATCTGCAGTTGTGGTGCATTTTCAGACAGCACACAAACTGCTTTTGGAGGGTATGTGGTGGGGTTTTTTTCCCAATTGAATTCATAGCCTTTTTTTTTTTAAGACACCCTCTGCCACTCAAGTGTTTTTGATGAAGGCTGCTTTTTGACAGCTATAGTTTCTAAAAAGGACAAATTATGCGTCCAGTCCTGCAAGCCTGCCTGCAATGAACGCCTTTAGAAATCAGTGGAGCTTTCACATGGCAGATGGCTCCCTAGGATTGAGCTCTACATAATTTTGTGATATTTTAGCTGGGGATATTTTAGTGGCTTTTTCCCTATGCATGACAGCATGATTTTCTGGCTGCTAGAAAATGTCATCAGACCCTTTCTCATTCCACTTTGAAACCTCTGAATTTTTTTTTGAGCAAGCAAAATGTTTTCTTTCCCTGTTCTACAGGACACTCCTATCTGATAAAAAAATATTTGCAGATAAAATCAGTGACAGTAGAAGGGCAGATGGGCAAAATAGCCATGTTATGTTTCAAAATAGACCTAAATCCAAGAGAAGAGGGGAGAGGTTTTTCTAAAAGCCTTTAAACCAATGTCCTACTATTGAAAATACTTCTGTCCCTTAAAATCCTCATGGAGGACTCTCTCATGATTTCATTTGTGGTATCACCTGATTTCTCCTACAATACAATAAATGCAAAAATGTGATAAATTCACCAGGTTGAGCTTTTCTGCATTCTCTCAAAAAGGGTAACTGCTATCGTGTAAATTCAGTGGTTACTGCATATCAGTCCACAGCCAGCCTGCCTCCTACAAAAGCACAGCAAAGGAATAAAAATCAGTGTAAATTCTCTCTGTTTTGCCAGCATTTGTCTCAGTCCCGGAGAGAATTAATTCATTATCCCTGGCCAGGCCTATGGCTGTAAACAGAAATCGCGGTGTATTACTTTGCACTAGTTTTGTCAATAGACTTTGCAGTGTAAATACTTCTCTCTGGTCACAAGGCTGGTTAGTGGTAACAAGACATATTCTGACCAGATACTATAGTGTTTAAAATGGGCTTGTACACCCAGCAGATGTTTAATGTCAAGATACCAGTTAGTGGGTGAAGCAAAGGTTGTCTGGTTCCCAGGGCAGCCTACAGTATGACATGGGAGCCCTATTCAGCCAGTTCACATTTCCCAGCATGTCATTGCCATTGAATGTATATGCACCTATGATTTGCTGGCTCTGGTTAGTAAGATTGATTATGCCATCTTTTTTTCTTTGAAAGTAGGTGTAGTTCTAAGCACCTATGTCTGCTTTATTGACCAAAAGAGGTAGTCTGAATACATCTCACTTCTCCCTAGATTTAGTATTCTGTAACATCATTTACAGCACAGTAAAATACTAACCTCCTTTGTAGTGTTTTTGTTCTTATCTTTGTGAATAATTATTCCCTTCCAATGTTTCCACCTGTTTTCATTAGGCATTCATTTTTCTTTGACCCTTCACTATGATGAGTATTGGACAAAACTAAAATTAACATGCCTTCCTCACTTCCTGCTTTATACAACAACATAATCAATGCCATCCACTGATCCTTGGAGACAGGAACTACTAGTTAACTTTCCTTGCCACTCTTGGCTGAACAGTTGTCTGGCTTTGCAGGGTATAAGACACTCTAAATTACAGAAAAAATAGTGGCTATCCTTAAAAATATGGCAATACAACAGCCATATTAACAGCAGGATGTTTTTATTCATTGTTCATATTTGTTGTTCACATAATAAACACTTCAGGATTTCAGTCTGGGCTATTCAAGAGTGAGGTTTTATTCAAAATAGTTCTTAACAATTGGACCGACAATACTCTGAGCCAGAGAACGACCTAGAGGCTTGGGGGAATTACTCAGAATCCCAACTGTGATCTCCATATGAATTTTATGTGCTGGCCTACCTGGCTCTGGAAACACAGATGAGTAGTAAAATTCCACAAAAATACTGTACTAGGCATGATATGGGATCAGTCTTTCCTTTGGAGGATGATACTATATCAAATGGATAAGACAAAGTTATAAGAAAGGAGAATGGGTAACAAAGACTTTGCCTTGGCAGCTGAGAATAATGAAAAAATTATTTTGCGTCTGGTAACCAGCACAGCCAGGGAGAAAAAGTGCTCATTACTCCACCAGTGACAATGAGTCAGTACACGAAGAGTTAATAACTCTACATTTAGAAAATTAGGGAAATGGAACTTGAGGAAGCACTCTAAGGCGTGACACGCATAGCCATTTTTGCTAATCAAAGAGGCATTGCAAACTTGGCTGACATTTGCTTTAATGAAAGAATTTCATCCTTGTCCAGCTCCTCCACAGAGTTCAAAACTGTGCAGCTGAACTCCAAATTGTTTAATATTTTGTGTTGAAGGACTGAACTTCTTTTACCAACAAAGGGGTTAATGGATTAAGAATTTCCATTTTCCAAACTCTGTCCAGCCAGCATGGGTGACCTCTTTGCCTGCATCCCCAGACTTGTAGAACCTAACTTAGCTCATGAAGATAAAAAAGAGAATTCATTTGGCTATAGGACAAATTCACCAAAATTAGCATTCTTTGCAAAACTTGCTATACCAGACCAGTAAGATCCTCATACGTGTCACTTCAAATTGCTCACCATTTCCTAAAAACACATATTTTGGAGGAACCTATGGTTTTTGAGAGGTTAACATAATGCTTTCTCAGTAGTAACTGTCACGTACACGTATGCTAAGCAATACTCCAGAAAAGAGGCAGTTGCTTAGTCTCTTTTTATATTCCAAAATCCAACTTCCATATTGGATTATAACCTTGAAACTGATACATCCATTAACAATCCTCTCTGCCAGGAGTTCTTGAAGAGTTTTGTTAGTGTAACTTATATCAAAATTCAGTCATGAGGAAGAGAAAACAGAATATTCATTATCCAAGGTAATATTTTTCTGGAATTGTAAGAGTTTTTCAAAATGATTTTGTGGGGTCACATCTGGAATAAACACAATGGTATTGCCTTCACCAGGCTGGGATTGGAAGGGACCTATTCCTTGCAGTGACACAAAAGCAGAGCATCCCTGAGACATTAAGGATCAGTTCATTCATCATCAAAAAATATCACTGAAGAAGTGCCAGTTTCATAGAATGACCCCTGAAGAAGAGTTGGTGTGCCTGAGATATTCCCTGACCTGCCTAGAAGGCAAATTCTGACACTACCCAGCATCATCAAAAACTATAGATGGTTAAAGAGAGGATAAGTATGTCAGAATAAATTAATTCTTATATTTTATTCTGAAAAATAAAGAGAAGTCTTTATTTTTGTTCTTTTAGAAGAGATTGGGGAGTGGAAAGAAGCTGTTTTGACAAAAAAACAAACAAACAAACAAACAAAAAACCCAACAAAAACCGACAGCTTTGTTCCACCAGCTACATTGATTTATTACTTAAAACATGAAAGTAAACTTCTTTTTGTCTGACAGTGACAAAAAATATATTTCGATTTTCCATTTGATTTTTTGTACCATTAATTGAAACGGCATTCTTGAATTCTTTTAGAGAAATTTCATCTTAATTGCAAAATTCATTTTTCACAGGGGAAAACATTTAGATAGAAAGTTTGCAATTTAGCCTGTAGTAGAAGAAAATTAAATCCTTCCATGCTGGTGGAGAATATCAATGATGTGAATGAAATTATAATCTACTGGGGAAAAACAACTTTAATTTATGGGAGGGAAGTGCCTCAGTGGCTGTCTGAAAATCCTTAACATCCTTCTAAAGGTTCAGCCTGAGCTGAATATGTTTTAGCTGCTTACGAGACACACATTTTAATTGAGAAGAAAAAGCTGTCTTGACCAAAACTTCTGTGGTGTTGCGTTTCCAAGTTGTTACCTGTTCCAGCAGATACCAACTCAGGCAGATTGTGAAGGGTTGACACCTTTCAATACTTTGATGCCGTTCCATGAACATTAAATAAGCTAAGATGATTTTATTTTTTTTTTTCATTTTTCCAACCATGATAGACCCAGCTAATTAATCCACGTATTTTATGGACAGTCAATATTGAAAAAAATATGAGGCTTGGTGAATATTTTGCATTTAATTCTTACTAACATTCAAACAATAGACCTGTACAGATGCTCCTCTTCACTGAGAGTGAGTTTGAAGTATACACAGCTATGCCTGGATGCTATTTCAAAGGATTAAATTAAAAAAAGAAGCAGTCCTAATCTAAGAACAGAAACAATATCACTTGATTGCTCTGGCCATTTACATTAGATGCTTATAACAATTGATTATACAATTCATGCTCTATTATGCATAATACTATTGATTCCACTAATTCGTTAGTGTTATGCAGACTTCTGCTGGAAATTGTTTGTGCTTGCATTTGAAAATGTTTATAAAAAGCTGAACTAAAACTAAATAATGAACTCCATGGGAATTTCACTGTCTAACCAGACTCATGACTTGCTATCTAAAAGTAGCACTGCCTGAAAACAAATTTATAGAACAGCTTCCTTATAAAAGTGTGGTTTCACTATTTTCAAAATACTTAATCACTATTTTCAAAATACTTAATCTATTGATTTTGAGAAAATACACCACGAAAAAAGTAAAACCAAGATTTATTGCTTCTTTACTTGGCTTAATTTACTATCCTATCCAAATGCATTGAATATTGTATTATATGCTATGAACATTTTAATACAATATAAAATACAAACAAAATCACTAAAATGATAACTGGAAACTCTGAATTTTTATAATCTTACGGTGAGAATTTTTGATGTTGCTGAAAAAAATAACACTAGATGTATTGCTGAAATAAATTGCTTCAATGAGTGTGTATTAAATTTTCTGGAATTTTTATTCCATGAGAAATTTTGGAAATTCATCTCACCAGGCCTGTTAATTCAGAGCAGAGAAAAAGGAAAATATTCCTCAAAAATGAATGGCACTACACAATAAATTGAATTAAAAACTATGAAAGAAGAAGATGGAAGATCTTGGTCTGTGAGGTTGCACTTACATGTACAAGGACTGACATTGCTTATTATATTAACAAATCTACATATCTTCATATATTAAATGCAATCAAAGATTTTGACATGACAGTTAAAATCTTCAGAAGTTCATCTTCTGTCTTGCCTTACCTTGTAGTATATATTTATCACTTTTATGAGGACACATAATTCACAGCTACTTTTCACTTGACCTGAGCCATTAAAGGAAACGGATTATCATCAGTTCAAGTCAGTTTACACAAAGACCCTTTTCACTGGCAATGCGCTGCTCCAGCACAATAACCTAATAAAGGCCCTGCATAAACGACTGCAGTATTTTTAGAATACTTTGTATAATTTTGATCTACTTCGGTATACTTTGCATGCCTTCTCTCTGTTGATATTATCTGAGTTCTAACTATGATAGACTTTGTGTAACACTACAGAGGAACCAAACTGGGAATTAAAGGGGGGAAAAAAAAAAAAAAGAAGAATCCCTTCTATGCTTTCATTTGTGGTCAGTCACCACTGTACTCCTTTTCATTTCTTTTGAGATTTGTAGCCAAAAGCAGATCTATGGCCATCTGTTTTTAATCTGCTATTGAGGATGATAGTCTGTGGATCAATGAACTCTAGCCATAGCCTATAGAAGAACTGCAAATCTTTTTGGGATAATTTCCAGAGGATAATAATATTCACAAGAGACTTCTTTGCCTTCCTTATCTCAAACTACAGTTTTTCATAAAAGAATGGTATCATAGCTGTCTGTTCCAACAATTGCTTCTGTCATGATGCATTATTGCCAGCGAGCTAAACAATTGAAGTCATAAATCTTTGAGCCTTTAACTATGCTACCACTGCCCAAAGGAGATTTTGTGAGACAGCAGTGAGCTAAAGAGAGTCAAGCGACTAAATGAAAGAGGGTAAAATGGGACAGATAAGCTCTCCTTCTAAAACATTGTTTGGATTTTCTTGCAAGAAGAATGCAACATGAAATAAAGTTCTTTGGCAAGTCTGAAATTAAACAGGGTGCACTTGCTTTAGTCAATGCCCAATAGACACTAACCATATGGGCATAAATGAGTAATTCTACTGACTGTACATTACACTGAGAAAAGCATTTCAGCAGGAAATAAAAACTACTGCTTGCTGTCCTGGTGCCCATCGACTTGGCATCTGCTGAGAATAAAACACACAAATGCGTACACTAAAAAGCGCTAATCTCCCTGGCCACCACACAGCTCACCCGATTAGCACTTCCCTCCATGCACACTTCTGTGCATGACCTGCAGCCATCCTGCCAAAACCAAAGAACATGTGGCTTAATAAACCCCTGAGAGCAGTCTGCAAGGCTGATGCTTCTTTTCCCTTCCCAGTCCTGAAAAAAGTAGCGGGGGGAGTATTTTGAACTGAAGGAGGTGTAGGTTCCTCATTCTCCAACTGACTTCAATGAAATACTGCTGGACAGCACAGAGCTCTCCCCAGAGCTGGCTGAAATCCTTCTACCCTTAAGGGTGCTCATTACTACATATGCATTGCCGTTCCTTACAGGGGGACATGAAGGCAGGAGAAACCAGACTAACAAGCTGCTCCAAATAAATATAAATATGCAGCAATCCTTTGCTCTTAACCCTCCCAACATACTTCGTTATTTTTTTCAAAAATCTGCCTGAAATGAAGCTAATGTAAACTCAAGCACACTTTCTGATTTGAAAAGCAGGCCTACCATCCGAAGCGCATCTTTGCACTGAAAAATCCTTGTTGATGCGAATACACATCTTTTAAAATTATTGTTATATACCCCGGCTAAGCTGCAGCATCCTCATGTCTCTTGAGAAAAAGCTAAGCTGTCCATTCTTTCAGACTCTTGCAACATTATTCAACTATGTTGAATTCTACATTTTAAACATGAATAGCTGAATTCTTCCCTTAGATACATAAATGCAATTCCCAATGAAATCAATTAAAGCTGTCTTGAAATATCCTGCAGTACCTTAAGCTTTATATCCATTTATATCTTGGAAGTAATTGGACATATATCATATGAGTTGTCTAATGGAATGATGAATCGCCCCCATTTCACTATCTGGAAGGAGAGTTTGGATACTTGATCCACAGCTTTTCATTCACTGTACATTTTCAGAACTGCATCTTCTCTGTACACCTACATTTGTATAAATCATTTCAATTTCATGATGTTAATGCTTTTTCTTTTTTTTTTATTTTTTTATTTTTTTTTTTTTTTTGTGAGCCGTCAGTACACAGGAGAGCATGAAAGAAAGAACTATGGGGAAAAAATTGTATTTTAAGTTTCAACTGCATGTACTCCTATATAAAATATTTCTGCTCTATAACATTAAGAGAACATTTTTATTTTTTTTTAATATTTCATAAGAGAACAGAAAGCCTGTGGTATTAACCTGGGAAGTATTTGCCAGGAAAATTACTACAACGATGGGAATTCAGTTTGTTGGAGAGTAATGCTTGGCCCATCCGGTCAATAGGGTTTTTGCCACTGATTTTTGAGCTGGGCAGGATTTAACTGGTACTTCTCTCTTGTCAGCAGAATCTTTAAAACATCTGAAAAAAAAGGAAAACTTATTTCAAATATTATTTCAAGAACATCTAGAAACACTGATAAGCATATTGCTGATTCTAAAATGATGTTTTATTTCCAGGTTGTTTCTATTTTCTGTTAAAAATAGTAAGGATTCTAAGCTCATATAAAATATTCCAAATTAATTACAAAATATTTTTATGTGAAGCAATTTCTGAGATATTACTTTCGTTGTTTTAATAAAACTGCATTCTTGGTTTTTACAGTTTTAATTTAGATTGAAGTAAAACTAGGTCAGGGTGGAAAATCCATTTTTAAAGGTATATCTGTCTGGGAGATACAAATGCAGGTCAGAATCTCTCTGTAGCCCTAGAAGGGCTATTGTGAAGCCAATGTGAAACATCATGGTTGAGAATGGGAGCTTGAGGAGTGGTGTAACCAGATGGTAACACCTAGACCCTAGAGCAGGGGAAAGCATCTTCTCCATCTTCCTTTCATTTCTACCAGAGAGTTAGTTAGCTTCAGCTCTACATTAGAAATCGCCTTCTCTATCATACCTTTAATAGAACAGCCATAAACCTTTAATTAAGAGATAATCTGAATTAAACAGAATATTTTCATAGAGTAATAGTCTCCCGCTGTCAGGAAGGTAAGGCATTTACGGAAACGAGATTTATCTTCAAAGCAGAAGATATTGATCCTGTGCTATTACGATAACATTATTTCTTTTACCAGGTGATTGGTGGTGATGCAATGATTTTGATTGATGGATGTCAGTACACAGGAGAGAGTGGTTTAATGCAGAGTTACTCAACTGAAAATCTCTGAATAGTTCAAGTCATACTTGCACCCTCTGGGGATCAGAAAACTAGGAAATTTTTGGAAAACAGTAGATATTTCTTCCATAGACCATTTTTTCCATTAAAAATACCATATGATTAGGATACTGCTTGATCAGTGGGTTCATAAGTACTTAATTACAATAATTTTAAGTTCTTTCAATAAACGTTTCCTAGCAATAAAAGAATTTTACTAATGAAGTACAATAAAGAATATTTTTTTACATTCATCCTCAGAATTTTGTCCACAATTCATGAAACATTTCTACGAAGGCACCTGTTGTAGTCACCCAGTTGTGTAATTTTGGGTGTCACTTCATTTGTCCACAAATTTCCTACTGGGGTTTCTGGTGCCCCTCTCCCAGGGGTGCAAGAATCTGCATTATCTCTTAAGACTGGTGAAGAACTGTGTGTGTGTGCGAGGTGGGGGAGATGCTCTCCCTGCTGGTCAGCAGCTGGGGCACAGCCCTGCCTTATCTTACCAGTGTGATCCATTTTCCCAACATCCACAGTTAATTCATCCTTACTCAATATACACAGAAGGTATATGAAAATATATTCCTTTAAAGACAGATGGGGGAACAAACAATTTTCTTTTATGTTGACCATTTTGTGCTGAAAGTTGTAGGCAGGACATCGTTTTCCAGAAAAATGGTCAGAACTCTAGCTATGGGTTCCCCTACTTTCTTCAATTTATTTTATGTCTTGTTTCTAAGAACTTTGTGTATCTCACAAACCACCAGATCTGACCTAAATATTGTGGTTTATTAGTTTTCCAAAGTTGTGGGCCTTTCTGACCAGACCAAGACAATGCAATGATATTGGGTAAGAGTGCTTAAGCACTTTTGGTTTTATTTCTGCTTCTTCAATTCATTTGTTAGGGTTTCAGCCGCAGTGGAAAAATGTTTGTTTCCTGTAGCCTGTTAGATATTATGGAGGGTTGGAAGCCTTACAGAAAAGTGGGAAATGGTAATCATCCCAATTTTCACAAGTTTATTTGGTTGACTCCAAGTCCTCCATGTTTTCAAAGAAAAAAGACATAAAGAGAAATACAGCATTTTTAAGATATTGAAAAGAGCATTTTGCAAAAAAAAATGAGCTTAATAGGTCTGGCACTACCTGCCAAGTGTAGATCTGTGATGTGGGTTCCTAATGAAACAGTTCTGCTAAACTCAGTGCTTGTATTCCCTAAACTGGTGACCAAGGGGTGAGGGAACTTGAAGGTCTTCAGAGGCAGATTTTTTCTGGCAAGGCACCTAATGAGAAACAATCTCCCCCTCTGGGGGCCTTAAAGGGAATCTAGGGTTTCCTATCGATTATATGAGATGTTGCTTTAGCCAGACAGACTATGACGAAGTTCAGGTGCCCATCTTCGGAGAAACTTTTGACCAAATACTGCATCCCTTCTGCTCCTGATGCGTGGAGGGAAGGACAGTGGCAGGGTGCATGAACTGGTGTTCTGACTTTCAGCAGGCATTTTCTTGGCACCCATTGTGCTCTGTGTCTGGTATTGACCCCAGCGAGGGTAGGCTTGTGTTGCCACATAATAGCTGTGCTATAGTGAGGTAGAGGAACACACTGAAATTTGGGCATGAAATGAGGAGAGAGGCTACAAGTGAGCATGAATACAAGACTTTCTTTCTACTTTTAAACCTATTTTTGACCTCTTGCTAGGTAGGACTGAACCTCAGAGCCTCAGAGAGCTGCATGTTTTACCTCCCTCCCTTGCCCGGCTCACAAAGCTCTTCCCTGAAGCATCGCTAAGGACACTGCTGTCTTGCGATGGGGCTTGAGCAACTACCAGTCCCCTGAAATCCCACAGCCATCAGCCCTGTCCTGCTCCTTCCATCCACAGGGGAAAGGCAAAACCGACATCTCTATGTCCTTCGGGGGATGGTGGGGGCAAGCCCCCTCCCCACTTCTTGGCTCCTGCCCAGCCAGGGGCCCTGGCTGCTCCCGCCACCCCTCCCACTTGCCTGGAGCCTGGCAGCTACCCCAGCTCTGGGGGCCTGCCGGGCTCTGTGTGGGGGCACAATTCCTTCCTGGCACCCTGGCGTTCCCATCTCCACTGGTGCCACTGCCGGGGAGGCCGTCTCTCTCTCCCCAGCCCCTCCACTGCTTGCACTGCAGGCGCAGCTTGTCCTTCATTTGAATAAAACCATCATCAAAACCATTCGGTTGAGTCAGCTATTAAACCACTTAATTCCAAAATCCATACCATGGGTGATTTAGAAAGGACAATTAAAAAGCCAGAGCATGGTCTCTATGGTTTTTTTATTGTGAACTTCATCAGCCCGGAGTGCTGCCTGCCATCCGTTCTGCTAATAAAAGTCTTGATACACAAATTGAAATAGTGTTTTATAGGTGCCTGCTTTGCTTCCCCTCCTCTACCCCAGTCTGTCAGAAAACACTTTCTTGGATATAAATCACTCTTTTATTTTATTTTATTTTGTTCTGACTGCAGATTTAGGGCTAGATTAAAAATGGCCACGACATAACCAACAGAGAAAGAAAAGCGATGCAACAATTACCCAGTGGGAGCTCTGTGGCTCTTCACAGCTGGGTGCAAGACCAGCCCTGGCTGTGTTGTGAGCTTAACACCCTTATCCTGGTCAAAGTAAAGGAGCAGCAGGGCTTGGGAATGAGCCAGCTCCGTCACAGCTCTGCTACTGCCACAACAACCCTGGAGCACAAGCCCTCCTCAGGACCAGGACCAAGCATTCAACCTCACCCTTGCCAGTCAAAGGCAGAGAAAATAGGACTTAGCTCTGCAATTGAACTGGGAAAAAGTCTGTTTTACTATCTATTAATTCCAGAGTAACAAAGCTGAGATGAGAGTGACTAAAATAAGAGAGTCACAGCAGGATTAATCCAAAATTAATTTTTTGCCCTCATGTTGTCTTCCTGGCTGCTCAAAAAAAAAAAAGCTAATATCATGCTAATGTTCCTTTTCACAGACACTGCACGAAAATTGCCTGTTCACATCCTGCAGTGTCTGAAGGAGAACCTGGCCCAGATCGTATGTTCAGCATCTCCATCTGTGCTGGTGGGTCAAACTGCTCTGTGAAAAGAGCTCTCCCATAGCTCCTCATATTCAGCTAAACTGGTGAGAATCTGAAAGTGCTGAGAGTTTGGATTGAATTCAGCCTTCCTTTTGATTAAAAAAATCTAGGCAAACACACAACTGAAAACCTTCCCCTCTTTCCCCATGTGGAAAGGAGGGCGAGTTGGAGCAGTACATGGGAAGGGCTTTGCCCTTGCTGCCGGAGCAGAGACGGGAGACAGTGCTAAAGTAGCAGGAGCAGGAGCTGCCTCTCAGGCCTGGAGTGAAACTTGGCAGACAGAAGTCCCCCAAAAGAGTTAATCTAGTCCATGACAGCGATCCTTGACTGTGCTGCACCCAGTGTGTGGGCCTTTGTGAAGACTCATTTTCTCATGTTCTTCTCTTTGACAATTTGCCATCCCACACGACTGACAAGGCAGCGCTCCTCGCTGGATAGCATTAACGGAGGTGTGCTTCCTTGCAGTTTCTACAACTGCCTGCTTTTCCACTTGTCTCCCCCTTTCCGTTTCCTGTTGGCACTGCATCCTAAACTCCTAACCTCTTACACACATGCACATTTTTTTTTCACTTGCTTGGGGGAAGTGCCGCACAATGAGATCCGTGTAGTGAGAGTTCAGTTGCTCTACGTCGGAGCAGCACACATGCTAGCCAGTTTTCTCACCCACACTCCTCTCCGTGGGATTTCTCAGCACACTTGCTTCCCAGCTCCTGCTCTCAACATGTGGTGCAAAGTGTAGTGGAATATCCGGGTCTGAGGCCCTGCTGTGTACAGGAGGACTCTTCCTGGCTTGTATTAATATCACTGCCAGTGAAATCTGTGGCATTTTGATTGCTTTGGAGCTCCAGTGCCAAAATGCGTTTCTCTCTGCTAACCCATACGACTCTCCTTTCAGCTTTTTGTCTTCACATGATAGAGAGGACAAAAAAATTCTTTTGATGTTTTTGAGAATATTGCTCAAGAAAACACCATTTCATTTGCTCAGGCTCTTGTTCATACAGGCTTTCATGACTTCCAGGATTGACTATTTTAATTTGTTCCTGGTGGTGTTCCAGATTGTTTGCTAAACTGGCTACAGATGGTTTTGAATGTTGCTGCTGCCAGAATTGTTACTAGGACTTGATCTACAGATCATATTTCTCCAGTCTCACGTTCCCTCTACCCTGGTGCCTGTTAAGCAGCATATGGCTTTAAAATTCTTTTACTGACTTATAAAGCTTGCACTGGCCCTGATTCTCTTTGCCTTCCTGACCTTTTAACTCTTTAGACTTTGGTTTAGGCTTGTGGCTTATATGATGAAACGTCCACTGACAGCTCAGACCCAGCATCCAGAAACCAGAGCTGAGTATGGCTTTGGTTTTTGCTCCTTGCCATGCTTTTCTGTAACTTCACTCAAGTGAAGGAAGTGGGTTGGTTTTTTTTTCGCTTCTGTTGCCTAATATTATAACCATTATCCCAAGCTTTACACTAAGCTTTTCCACATAGATTTACGCACAGAAAGATGCATACACAACATCATCATAAAAACAGTATGCTGCTCCTTTGAAATTAAAAATTGCAAAGAAAAGCAATTTGATTCCCAGCGGAGGTGCAATAGAACTGGTCGAACACATCCTGGAGAGCTGCTTCCTGACTGCCCTGGGTGAAGATGGAGAGCTGCTTATATGTGCATGGTGTGAAAAAATCGAGACCTTCACCATTTATTTGCACGCCCTTCAGGTAGTTTGATTACTGGAAGCTCAGGAGTGTCACTCCTGGCTTTCTATAAACTTTGTGTCTCTTCAGCTGAAAAGCAAGTATGCAAAAACACTACGTTGCCTGGGTATATTTCATCACACATCATCTGATTCGCCCCTAGCTAGTGAGACCCTGCTGCTGGTCTTCTCTGTTAGATGCAGAACCAAGAACAACAGAAGGGAACTGGGTTCTTTTCACCTGTAACTGGACGTGCTCATAGAACTTTTATTAACAGTAGTACAGCACAAATGCACAGCAGGTGAAACTTTGTATTTGCTGAAATCTATGAGTAATTTGTTGGTGACTTTGGTACAACCAAGGCTTTAAGGAGTGATGTTTCAAAGCAGCTTGAATCATTAAGGTTAGCAAGTTCATGGAAAGAGCTCTTGCTGTTCTGGGGGCCATGGAGATGTAATCAGGGGATGTCACAGTTTTAGAGCCCCCCTCCAGAGAAGAGCCACTCTGCAAGCCTAACCACTACTATTTACTCTTCAAGGGTTAGTTCAGGGTGGATTCCTGTCCTCTTGCTAGCTTTGAGGCCCTCTGGAGCACTGAGATGTTTGTCTCCATCTGGAAGGAATCCAAAGTTCTCCTTCTGCTCCCACCTCAATCTGCAAGACCAGACCAGGATCCCAGTGCATTCCACTCCTCTGCCTTCACTGTTCTTTCTGAAAAGATGTATAAGTTTGAGTAGCTCTGACTTTACAGATCTTTTTTAATTCTTAGTTGCTCAGATCTGATTCTCTTGGTGAGCTCCTTCATCTTTTGTACTTATTCCTTTTTATTCTCTTTCTACAAAGTATAAAGTAGAACAGAAGATTTACCCTCCCTATGGAAAAACACCCCAGACTTTTCTTTCCTCTTTTGCTTCTTCCAGGGTTAATCATAGTCGCATATTATATTAATCTGTAGAAATAAATAAAATTTTAAAAAAAGAAAAATTTGACTAGGAAGCAAAAAGGAAAAAAAAAAAAAAGGAAAAAATTGAAGAATTTGTAAATGTATGTTGGTTGCCTGTTAATCTTACTGTATTCTGGTTGTTTTGCTTTTGTATTGTTCTGTAAAAAAAAAAATGGGGAGGAGAGGGAAGAAAGAATAGACACATCAGCACTTCTTCATAAAAATCCTTCTCTTGAGAGAATTGTATATTTTAGGGAAAAAGAAGTCAAAGTTCAGATTACTTTTTGGAGCATATGTTAAGTTTATTCCTGTATGGTAAATTCATCGAAGGAGAATTGTAGTACTCTATAAAAAGTTAGTGCCCTAATAGAGTTTAAGAAGTACAAGGAACTGCAGCCATAAGGCAGGGAACAAAAGACATAGGACATGGAAACTCATTAAAGTTCATGACAATTTACTGCTCTGATGTTGATGCCACAGATACACAAGCAGGTCAGTGACAAATAGAAATTAGGAGTTACTTTTCTACTGTGTATGCACTATAAGGCTAACATGAGAACATGGTACGTGGGTCTACAGTCAACTTTTTAAATAAGATGTTGAGCAATTGGAAAAAAAGAGTAAAGGGAAATGAGGAAAAAGAGTAAACAAAATTATTTGAGAGCTAGAGTTACTTTGCCTTCACAAACTTGAAGTTCAGTGTGTTTATTCAAGTGAAAATATGGATGTTGAAGTAATCTTTAATTAAACAGATATGGCCACAACAAGAGTCATGGCTGGAAGCTCTGGCCACATGAAGTCAGAAGAAAACATGAAACATTCTGAGCAGCAAGGGCAAGTAACCGCTGCAACACAATACCAAAAAACCAGTGATATTGCCTAAACAAGTCTGGATGCTTTTCTGGAAGACTTGTGTTTACTCAACACAAGTTTTGCTTTAGTCACACATATTACTGAGCTCACTCAGTATGTGAAGACCGGATAAAACATTGTACTTTGTGATGCGCAGGAAAACAGACTAAAAGAGATGTTGCTCCACCCTGACCTTAAACTTTAGTAACCTTGATGACTTTCTGGGTCAGGCCAGGTTTCTGTCACCCCTTGCTTCACACTTAATGGTGGAAAAACAACCCCAAGAAATAACTTGCCTTTTCCTTTAGAAGGAGGAAAACAATGAATATCAATCTTTTTTTACAGAATTAGTTAGAATGCATTTCAGCAGATCCTTTTAATTCATTAGACTGAAGTTAGATGCCTCAACATAAAAATGTCTAATTTTGGTTTGTTGACTTAAACTTTTTCGTTCAGGAGTCAGAGGGACTCTGTTTCCTGTTGGGAAGTTTAGTTCAAATGTGTCATTTCCATTTTTCCTCTGTGATTTTTGGTATCCAGCTCAATTGGATCTTGGATATTTCAGCTTCAGGAATTTCTATGGTGACATCAGACAAGTAAGCTTTGGAGAAAAGAAGAAATGGGCCATGTATTATCTGAACTAAGTTCCTGTGAAACATTGCTAGGACTTTTGTGACCATGAGGTAAAAACGAACTCATTTGGTCTGAAGTGTTTCAATTAACCAAAATGTTTCCCTTGGAGTCAGTGTTGTCCACTGAATATTCAGAAACTTCAAAGAATATTATTAATATTTCCTTGCAGTAAATTTCTCTTTTGCAGAAAATGCGTTTTCTATGAGAAAGCGTTCATGGAAATTTCCTGCCTAGTTTTATTTAAGAACCAGAGAACCAGCTCTTAATTGAAAGAGGGAGAGTGCCAAATATTAACACCCCCAGGGACAGCAAAACTGATTAAATACGTGTCTAATGTTCTGTTTTTAATCCAAGGGAAACTGCACCGACGGCATACATGTTGTTTTAAGTTTTTTCATTTTCCTGAAAAAGTATCTAAGTAAAACAGCATGTTCTTTGTGCTGGGGTCCCATTCCCTTGGGTTGCTCTCATTGTGCTCGTGGTGCATAAGTGCTGTTCTTTTCTCTCAGCAAGCAGATGTGCCAGCAACATGAGGGCTAGAAGCAACAATAAAGAAAACACTGAAGTGGTCCTTGTGTGTGCCTAACTGCTAGGTTGTGAGCCGCAGTGATCTAAAGACCTGAGCTTGCTTACAAAGCATGGTTATAGTTCCCATTGACTTCCCATAGAGTGCTCACTTTTATCCTTTTACAGTGCTGGCTGTAGCAGTGAAGCAACCAGGCCATGGTGAGGTCACAAAAAGACAATCATCCTCAGTCAACTTGTCCCTTTCAGAAGCTACCACTGTTATGAACAGCCCCACTCAATGGCTACGATGAATCATGTGCGATATTAAAAATGGCAACATTTTGCTGCTGAAAAATCCAGCTTTTTTCAGAATCCCAGAGTCACAAATTGGCTGAGGCTGACAGAGACCTCTAGAGGTCATCTTGTCCGATATTTCTTCCTCAAGCAGGGCCACCTAGAACTAGTTGCCCAGGACCATGTCTAGTCAGTATTTGAGTAACTCCAAAGATGGAGACTCCTTAGCCTCTCTGGGAAATCTCTGACAGTGCTTGGTCACCCTCACAGTAAAAAGTATTTCCTAATGTTCATTGGGAATCTCACGTGTTTCACTTTGTGCCTGTTGACTCTGGTCTTGTCATTAGACACCACTGAAAAAAGCCTGGCTCCATCCTCTTTGCGCTCATCTCTGGATATTTGTGCACATTTATGAGGTCCGCTCTGAGCCTTCTATTCTCCAGCCTGAACAGTCCCAGCTCTCTCAGCTTTTCCTCATAGGAGAGATGCTCCAGTTGCTTAATTGTTGGCTTAGCCCTTCATTGAACTCTATTCAGCATGTGCATGTCTCTCCTGTATTGCGGAGCCTGGAAATGGGCACCGGACTCCATGTGTGACCTCACCAGTGTTGAGTAGAGGGCAAGGATCACCTCCCTTGATCTACCAGTAATGGTTTGGCTAATACAACCCAGGACACTATTAACCTTCTTTGTCACAAGGGCACATTGTTGGCTTATGTTCAACTTGGTGTCCATCAGGACCCCAGGTCCCTGTCTGAAACACTGTTGCCTAGCTGGGTGGCTCCAAGTATATGTGGATGCCTGGGGTTGTTCCTGCCCAAGTGCAGGGCTTTGCACTTCTCCTTGCTGAACTTCAGGAGGACATCCTTATAAAACTAGGTGTTGTCAGATAATAATATTTGCTGGATGGACACAAATTACATTAAAATATAGTAGATAATGTAAAGGAAATAATTCTGATCTTCTATCAATGCTTACTGTTTATGTATCCACCAATAGTGCGTTCAGAGTCACTGAAATATATTACCTCCTGCTTTACCAGATCCACCTTTTCCAGAAAACATACGTGTCATTGATCAATATACTCTAACAATGATGAAAATCTAAAGATGTGGAGCTATTGAGACTACCCTTAACACTGAAATAACATTACCAGAATTCTCAAATCTCTGCTGCCAAGAGGAGAAAGAAAACATCTTGGGTTTTATCCCTTGACTTACTACCATGCTGCACATGCTGAGAGGCCCAAGGTACCATTTCTGACAGTAAATCCACAACTCTGTAGTACAAACCTCTGACTTACTGACAGTGAGCAGACGGTCTATTGCAATACAGCCAGGTGACTTAAGGAGATATGGATCAGAATCAAGATTGCCTTGGTAGCTCTAGCTTCTCAATGGTTTAAAATCTGTAGGATGAGAAACAGCAACATTATTGTAATAACTATAATATCAGCTGTTCTAGTGCTCATCAAACTGCATAAAATTGCATGATTTTTTCTTAAAATATATTGCATATTTATAAATTTGTGCATATAAACTTTTTAAAAACTAAATTCATAGACGCCAGCTGCCATAAATCTAGGTTCAGTGCCATGCTCTTCGCTGGTACTTAATTCCTGGAAAGACTGGTGGATAACTGTAACTCTGGCAAAGATATTTGGTTAGGTGACCCTAAGGCTTAAAGCCATCTTTATAATCTGAAGTGTTGAACAACTTTTAAGACAAAAAAGTCTCATGCAAAATCACATGTAAAGAGTAGGGGAAGGTTAAATCAAATCTGAACCTCTTTCACAGTACAGAAGTGCAAAGCTGAGGTCATGTTAAAACCACAATCCAGTTCTGTAGACAACACCCTGAGAAAAAGCAGAAATTCTGAGAAAAACTCATTCATCCATAACAAGCAGGTTCTTCTCATCAGTGAGCACAAAACCAGAGAAGCAGAAAAGACCAGCAAAGCATTAGTTTACTTTTACCGGTAATTTGTGGATGACTAATTGGAGAGCACTGTGTGACAGCAAGTAACAAATGCTCAGTGTTTATATCAAGGAATACAGTGAAATGGTACAAGACAAGACAAATCATTTGCAGGAGGCTTTCAGTGTGGCAAAGGGTTTCAGAGTGGCTTTCCCAATGCACAGCCAGTCTCTGTTGGAGACATTGTCCTTAACTGATTTTCAGCGACTGATGTTGTCTCTGCATACAAGAGTGGTGACCGTGCCTGTCTGCATAAAAGCACTAGGTTTCTCACTGCTACTATATCTCAAAAGGTTAGGAACATGAAGTTGGAAAGCCCCTCTGGGAACACCAAATACAGTCTCTAGTATCAAGTAGATCCTTTTATAAAGACACCTTTAAAATATGAGACAGATGTAATAAATCTTGAAGTTGCTATAAAATGAAAAATGGACAAAGGAGGGAAACTTCTTGAATAGCAACATTGGAAGAAAGGTGAACACAGCAGTTCAGTGTGAACTGGTTAAATATTTCTGATCTACAATGCTGAAGACATACCTAAGGGAAGAAGCAGAAGAGCTGCTGTGATTGGCATTTGTTTCCAGATCTGCTCCTGGATTGCATTAGGACTGCTGTATTTGTGACAGAGGTTTCCTGGCCAGAACTATGTGTGCATGCACCACGCAGATGGCCTACACATGGACTGGAAGTTCATCCCGACCTCAGCATGTCTGATGTACTGTGCATGTGCTATGCAGCTGTGCACACACAGTCAGATGGATCCTGTACACATTGCATTTACACTGTCATCTGTATAAACTACCAGGGGAATCAGGCATATGGCACATGTGCACAATGTAGGATTTCTGGTTGCTTTTGGACTTCCTACATCCTAAGATTCATCATGGGGGTAAAAAGAGGACATGCCTGGGACAACCCAGACAAATGGGGAACATTCCTTCTTACATATGATTTACCCAAAAGGCGATTTTGTGGAAGCTGGAAGATAACCTGTTGTGCATTTACGGACCGGGACACAGACAGTATGAGCAAACCCAATGCTTTATTCATCCAGTGAAAGAAAGTAAGTGTTTAATACATGACTCCTGGACCAAACTGAGAATGAAAACATATCAAAGCAAAAATGCACCATTCAAGCAATGCAACATATCTCCCAGATGGGCAAACCTTTGGAGTAAAATAAAACCACATGATCCCCATTCATAAAAGCAGCCTTTGGTGGCATTTGCTCTGCCTTTGACTTGCAAACATTCTACTGTGAAAGCTTTTGTTCATGAGGATATTTGCAGGGCTGTGAATACTCCTACATGTACATGGCTGGTATTAAAAAGTATAATATGTATGCAAACCTCTGTGTAAATAGGCATCTACTACAGTGATTATCTTGAGCACTTCTCTTCATTTTGGAAGTCAGGAAGCAGACAGCATATGGTTTTGATGAGCAAAATGCAGAGTTGGAAGAACAGAGCAGATAAGCAGCGATCATATAAATTACTGTTATACAGAACTATTTGAAGAAATGTGTGAAAATCGATTCTGTACTTTGGTAAAGCATTGTCTAGGAAAGAGAATATGATGAAGATGATACATTGCTCATAGTGATAGGTGTGCACATTTTTCAGCTGTGTGTAAGTTAAAATTTTGTTGTGCACAGGCAGAGAGAGACTTGAAAGATTTACAGAAAGGAAATTCACAATAAAAATGCAGTGAGCATTTTTGCCAATAACAGAGCCTCTCACAGAACACTTCTTTCCCTTGTCATTTCAATTCAAGACCTAAATGTTATTCACTGACACGCAAACTAACAATGACATTTTAAAGCTTGCACGGTGCACATGCATCCAGCTCCCCTAGGAAAAGCCAGGCAAACACCTGACGCCTGCTGGGAATTTCGCTGTGGGTGCCAGACAGCTGCTGCCCATCAGTGTTTCCAGGTGTGCTTATTCGGTTGGGAGGTCGCTCCAGCTGCAGACACAATCATAGCAGGGACCCAGGCAGGCTGGAGAGACAGAGGACATGCTCAGATTTTGCTGCTCGGGCTGCCTCGGTTTTGCCCTGATTTAGAACACCTGGCTTGTTGCAGGATGCAGATGTTTGCTCTGTTGCCCAAGAACCAGCACTTCATTCCCTTTATAATGAGCACTGTGACCTGGGGGAGTTATTAAATCTCTGGTTCAAAAGAGTCGAGTTTTCCTCTCTTTTTGTTTCTCAGCTGACAGTCTAAAGTTCACAAACAGATTAGTGGAAGGAGTCTATAGAAATTAAAAACTTAATTTTCAAACTCCTTTGAGTCAAATCTAATTGACAATTTGAATTATAGCTTGCGCTATTCTTTGTTTCATTTTTCTTCAGGGAAATCCCTGGTTATAGTTTTGCTTTGTCCTTTACTATAATTTTACAAGCCTATATTTAAAAATTATTCTGCAGCAACTTCTAGATTCTGAAGCAATTTTGGGACTACTGCAGTGCTGGTGTGAGACCAGGCAATATTCAAAATTGAAGAGATTATACCTTACTCAGGAGACCAGGTACCTTTTTTAAGACCATCAATTTAATTAAAAAACACAGGCACTATATTAGCAGCAAGCTTATGGATCACCATATGCCAGTCAAACATAATGAAATACATGCAAATGTTAGATGGCATATTCTTTTGTCTCTGAAATTAGCAATCTCAGTGAACACTCTCCACGCTGTGTGTGGGGATTTACTGATTTATTTGGCTTTATATTAAAAAAAAAAAAAAAAGAGCCTATCCAAGTGCATACCTTTTGAAGGATAAGAAAGGTTATAAATAATCCATTGGTAACAATGCTTTTTTAGAGCTTATGGTTTGGCATTCTCACCTTCCATCAAGGGATGTCTGCATCCTGCACAGTACTGACATCCAGTCAAAGCGCCCCCTTTTCTATAAACACACTTTTGCCTTTGGAGTTTATTTGCATTGAAGGGGAAAAAAGTCATGAAATTAAAACCCTGGAGAAAATCACTCATGCTCAAGAAACGCATCTCAACCTTTTTGTCTGAACAGGTCTGGTTTCTTTTCCAACTTCATTCTTCATCATTGTCACCTATCCACTCGGCCATTTGTATTTGGGAAGTCAGGGGACAGAAGAACATTTGCTCTTTGTATTGATGCCATCATCAAGAGCCGTAGCGGAAATTGGAGAGTCATGATGTAACAGTTCCAGTGTCTCTGAGAATCTTAATAAAAACAAACTAAATTTGAGTAAGGGACAACCTCACAATTGAGAAATATGCAAATAGTACAACAGATACTGGAGAAAAAATCCAGAGTATGTATATGATATGAGGAAAACTGCAGAAAAAATCTTTCTGATTTATACATCTGAAAAGGGTCTCAAGACAATTTTTTAAGGATATCACCCGTATATGACATTAAATTTGTGCCTAGGAGAAGGAATTCTGCAACTCTTTTCTCCTAGAGTAATATGATTTTGATACTACTACAAGGTCTTTGTGGAGTTTTGTTCACATCATTTGTGGTACATTATTTTAAATTGTTACAGCTCTGCCTAAAGATGCTATTTCTGTCAGTACAGAATCATCAGAAGTTCCGTAATGACAAAAGTAATGTAGTTTTAAAGGGTGCCATGTGAAGAAATTGCCTTTTAAATCAATATATGAGAATAATTTCCTTTTTTTTCTTTCCTTCATGAATATGACCATTCTTCACTAAATTATTACATTTGCTAGTGCTCTCAGCTTAACCTGGAGATGTGCCATCATATTCTGATTAAGCTCTATTCCTTCAAATACATTCTGGTAACAGTGATAATCCAAGTATTTCCAACGATAGTAAATCTTAAAGGTGTTTATGACAGAAAGGGCTAGATCCCAACTTGTCACATCTATTTTAAAATTATTATGATCTAAACTAATTTATATTATTATTATCTATTTTAAAATAGCCTTAATCTATTTTTATTAACATGAAACTAAAAATTAAAATGTCACATTTATTAAATGTTTTCACTTTCCTGACACCTGTAATCCTAGATATGAGGAAAGATAATTGCACTTATAAAGTGCTATTTGGGACTATTCAATCAACAATTTTTTTCATAGACAAAATTTGAGTTGCTCTTGTTAAGTTATATAGAAAGAGAGAAAATACATTTGAGAAAAGAGTAATGACAAAATATGCACTTTTCCTACAGTTGAACCACAGGATGTCACTGTTTCTCTTTCACAAGAAACAAGCTTCAGATGTGAAAGTAGACCAGATTCCTCTTAAAATGACAGAAATGCACAGAAATGACATAAAAAGCACAGAAATTAAGTCAGACGTTTCCTTTTGTATGTGTGAGTCAATCTAGGCAATGTGTTGCCTATGTAGAATAACAATTTAATATTCAATTCAGTCTCATAATGTACCAAGATTGATATATTTTTGGTACATCCCTCCAGACAGAACTGACACATATCAATATGTCCCATATTGCACAAAGAGTCAGGCAGAGCTGAACAGAGTTCAAGAGAAAGTTAATGCAAGACATGAAAACTTCTTGTAGCCTTCCCGATTTAGCACTGAATTTCTAAAATTTAGCACCCTTCACTGCCACAAAGCTGGATCTTGACAAACACATGCTGCTTCTTGAGATTTAATATGATCCCTCTACAAGATCCTTGGTTGCCTTCACACTTAGGGTTGTCCCACTCTAGGTACCCCAATGGGATGCTGGAAACTAGCTTAGAGAGGCTTTAAGAGGTTGATGTTCTTCAGGCAGTATTTTTCAGGAGTTTTTAAGGGCACTGCAGAATAAAGTCCTTCTCATGTGGTTGTCTTGATGCTTCCTCTTACACATGGAAGGCTTCTCTCATTGCAGTACCTGAGCTAAGCCCCTCACTCTGTCCAAATCTCCTTCCAAAGTACCATGTCCAGAACTCCAGTAGTATTGATCTGCCAGTTCACACAAGGCAAAATGTTTGTTTACTTGCTGTTGGCTGGTGATTCCACTTTTAGTTTTTTTTTTTATTTCCTGGGGAGTAGTCCTGTTCTTTCTGAATTTATTCTCTATCCTGAGCACACAGCTTGCACATGCTAAACAATAAAGGCATCATATTAGTGGCATCATAGTAGATTTTACTCATACTCTAAGGTACAGTGACATAGGTTTTAAGCAATACTGTTTGGGGGGACAACTGCTCCCTGTTTTTTCTGGAATGGTTTGTGTAAAGTGGAGGCCTTCTGGCACACTTTACTCACCTCTCGGATTTCTATCCTCTTGTCACAGCTTCAGTAGAAGGGACTCTTCTATTTTCATTTCTTTTGTGGGATGACATGTGAAGTATATGGAAAACGTGTGGGAAGATTTTTCACAATCACCAATTTCATCCCTGCAGCCCACTGAGATCTCGAACTGAATCACACCCTATCTTCTACGTGTCTGAAATAATTCCCATGCTATTCTTTAAAATGGCAGCCAGGAGTCAGTGAGAGGCGGGTGCAGTGACATGAAACAGAAGAGAATGCTGTACCTGCACAGATCTTTTTTCTGAAGTCAAGGACTAGATCATCTGTCTCTCTCTGAAGTCTAAAATTTCCTATCACTGAGGAGCTCCTAAAAATAATTATGCTTTTAATCTTCATTATAAACAATGAGGGTACTTTGCATGAATCAGTCTCACTAGTTCTTCTTCCAAAAAAGAGAGGAGCTAGCAGTTTGGGGTGAGGGATTCTGTAGTGGTTAGCAAGACACATGGTGTGCAGCATAAGGACCATACTGGATGCAACTGAAGGCAGTACCAAAATTCCCACCCACATCAGCAGATCTGAACCTGGTCCACAAACACTTTCTTTATTTGACGAACCATAGTATAAATTGCTTTCTATTTTGTAAACGGACTTTAAAGAGGAATTATAAATGCCATTGAGTTCTCCCATGCCAATGGCATCCTCATTGCCATAGGAGATTGGATATTGAGAAGAGTTTGTAGGACAGGTACCTAAACCAAATTCGTGGTGACAAGCATTTCCTAGAAAAATTTCCACAGTTTGGGGGGATATTTAGCTGAATTAGGCAGAGGTGTCGATAGCCTGGAAGACAGGGATGTGGTATTTTAGCTATTGATATGAGCTGTGTGAATTTGTTCCTGGAGTTTCTTGTTTCCACAAACTGCAATGAAAACTGCCTCCAAACACTAAATCTGTGCTACCACTGGGTCTGCTTGTGCTACTCTTGCAGAGTAACTGGGGGTTTGACTGCAGAGTGGACAGGCACTCCATCAACAGCCTCAGCAAAGCTAAACCATGAAGCAGCAGAAAGGAAGATGTGGCAGCAAGGGCAGCTGCAGAGGTTACCTGCGAAACACTCTTCTTGTATGATGAAATGTAACCCCTGGTCTTCACTGCAGTGTTCCTGGGGATGGTTAGAACACAGCATCTTTACTACAGCCATGCCTTTGGGTGCAATAGTAAGTTGGTCTGTGACAGCACTTTCTTTGGAGCCTTTCTCCTTATACACTGTTGGCAGAATACGCAAATAAACACAAAACCACCCTAATGCACACCAGATAATGGAGTTATGGCAATAACATTTTCTGCATTTTCCAGACCACGTGTCAAATTTGACTTTGCTCTGAATGAAAAGAGAATTTTCTACAGAAGGAAAGACAAGGGAGATCTTAGAAGACAGAAGATAGAACACTACAGTATTAGTGAGGGGGTTACAAACCTCTCCAGTGTCTCCTTTTTTTTTCAGCTGTATTGAATTTTTTTTTCTAATTTCTGTTTCATTTTAAATGAATAAAAATAATTTGTAGGCCTTAGGACCCTCAGGGATACTGAAGCCTGCAGCAAATTTAAGCATGCTTGCCACTTCAAAGTGAACTGGGCTTTCTCTTACAGCAGACTAGTTAGCATTTCAGGGGGAAAAATTCCAGGGTATTTCTCACTGGAGATGAGTGTGGAGGAAATGTACTTGGTTTCCAGCAGAAATAAGGTGGGTTTGAAATGTTACCTTTTTTATAAAGCATTTTTCCCTTTAATATCTTCTCAGTCCTCTCTTGTGCAGACAGTCACAGTTTCAGTCAATACTAAGCTTCAACATTTGAAATTTGGATGTATGAACAAACTTCCAGATCCAATGAATTCTGGTTTTGGTAATCTTAAGGATCTGTGGAAAGCTGTTCTGATTTGAAGGGACAATTACTACAGGTTCTCTTGACGTGTTATGGCTGCACTAGCAGATCCAAGCAGAGGTCTGTGTCCAGTTGTGCCATGTGTCTCCCTGGCTCAGTCAAATCATAGTAGACGTGAGGCCTTCATCAGTAAGGGAGTATCTGAAGCCCCGTGCTTAGTGCTTTCTGCATCGTTTACATATCGTTCTGGTGGTGGAGCAAATGAAAAGCTTGGATGGAAAATCCTAGATTTAACTCGTAGTCTAGCTGAGAGTGATGACTGGAAAAAATATTTCATGGGGTTTTAAGTGGCAAAAATTGGAGGGCCAAACCCCCTTTAGTGCAGCTGGAGCAGTGGTACCAACCCATGGAGGCCACAGGTGCTTGATTGCTGCCTCTTTAGGGAGTTCTGCCAGAAATTCAGAGACAGGAAATTGGTTTGGCACTGACGGAATGTCAGCATTTCCCAGTGTCAGACACTTTGTACCCTCAGTACCTCAAGTATCTCCAGGATAAAGCAGCAAATGAGGGGAGTAAGTCTAAAGGAGTAGAGATAGGTGCCAAGTCCCTTCATGACTTTACCTATAACTGAAAACATCACAAGTAATTTTTCCCAGCTCCTTTTCCTCCAGTATCAAGAGTACATTGGATCAGTAACTGATGTCCTAAAGAAACCTGATCCTTGTTTAAATATGTCTGAATAGCTGAAAAAATGTCATTTCTAATGTGCTGAAAGAGTTCAGTTGTAAACTGGTGACAATTAGCAACGAGAACACAGCGAACACCTTGGTTTGCTTCAAAGCCCACAGGGAAGCCACATCAACAGTTTCTCCTATTTCTCTCCACAGGCTACATTTTTGAAGATCAGAACTTCACAGGCTTCCTGAAATAAACAGAGTGCAGAAGAGAAGGGGGGGAAATGGGTGGCTGGAGACTAATGTCCTTCTTGCTTAAGCTAGCAGGTCTCATTATGATTTTGCATAACTTTCGTCTAACTCTGAACAAAGTCCAGCACTCAGTGATATTGTGTTCATTTATTTTATTGGCTAGATCTCTACGGGCTCTTAAAATAAGGGCTAAATAATGTTTATTCTTAGATTTATTATATTTCATTTTCTTGTACAAATATACAAGAAATATTTTCTAGTACTCCAGGATTCCTCATCATAAATCTAAAATAAAATCAACCTAAAACCCAATTAATTTCAACCATCAGCAAAAAATATCTTTCATTCATTCTTTCAAGGCCTTTCCTGCAACAAGCAAGTCTTCAAATGCAAGCACTGAACTGGGAAGATCATTAAACCTGGAGGAAGCAGGTTCAAAGGAGAAGGCTTCCCACAGAGAAGAAATTATCCTGTGAACATCTGAACTACCGGAGTTAGAGTTTCTACTAAGCCGTGTCTTGAGATTGACTTTGGTGTCTGAGAAAATGTTATTTTATTGACATTTTGGGGAAAATTGTTTCTGGTTTGTTGAGGGCTTTTCCCCTACTTTGTACTCCTGTGGTGAGAGAATCGTGAAATCTCTCACCAGAGTAGAACCTTTGGTTGCTTTCACATGACTGTCTTGTAGGGTCTCTTTAACTGCTTATATTCTTTGAAGATGTTAAATATCTCTGAAACCTCTGCATCTCTGTCAAATTTGATTGAATTGGTCCAGAAGGGTCAAAACCCTTTGCGTCTGTGTGGCAAGCTGGACTTGCAAAACACTTGCAGACTCTAATACAGGAACACTGATTCTTTAATAATCCCCCTTGCTAAATGATAAAGGCTGACCAGTCTTGGCTGATCGTGGCTATGGCAGTGTCCCACAGGTGTGGGTTCCCCCTGTACAAGTGTAGTGTGACTGTGTCACAGCTTGATGAGCTATCCATGTACAGAATGAGAGATAACTTGCAAGTAGGATCGTTATACAGAGGAAGTCAAGTTTGCTGTCACTCACATTTCACTCCTTTTTCCTGTTTGCGGTACCAAAGCTGTCTTCAAAGGTGGCTCTGTCAGAGATCCCATCACCAGTGCTTCTCTGGACTAAATGGTTTCCTTTTCTAGGAAACTGCTGAGTGTCTCAGACTGTGCAAGATCCTTCCTTGTCACCTACAGGTGCTGCCTTCCACACTTGTCTAAAGACCATCTTTTCAAACAAAACTACTGACTTCCCAAACAGCCAAGTAGAAGTCTTCTTTCCACTTTCCAGCCTCCTCTGCCCAAATGTCTGTTTTAGAAATCTAGCAGTAAGGTTGGCCTGGAGACAGGTACCGCAACCTGGCTTCCCTCACTGTGTAGCACCAGCTTATGACTGGTCCCTAGTATTTGTCAACACTTTGTGAGATCGGGCCATTAATATTTGTGTGGAAAACAGAAAGAAAAGAAAAAGTGGCAAATGGGCAACTGCAAGGAGGTGATCTCCAGAGGGATCATATCAGGACTGAGCATAACAATTCCCTCCTCTTAAAGCCACATCCAACCCAGAGCGACTTGTTTTGAAGCACTTAAAAATGCAACAGAGTGGAAATGGCTAAACAAAACATATTGTCATGAACAGGGGCATTTCACTGAAGTAAGAGACATGTTGCACTCTGTTTTGCCTACTAACTAATATCACAGTCTGAGGGACACTCATCATATCAAACATAAGAGAACAAGAAAACTCAGTGGCACCCCCCACTCACCCCAGCTGTGCTCTCTTGGCTCCATACTGAACATGGTGATCATAAACTGGCAGAGCTGTTGTAGAAAATGAGGTCTGGAACATTTAAAAACATTTTTGAGTGAATTCTGTTTATTAAACACCACTGAGACCTTTTATATTAATTTTCAGTTCTTTCAATAACTTGTTTTCCAACAGCATTAAATCACCCACCTCTTCTTCAGATCTTAATTAGGCCATCAATTAGGTAAATCACATCTGCTTGTCCTTTTCACCACGGTTCCCCATGTACAGTAGCTCTGGATATTTCAGAGCATACATCCACGTTGGCAAGGCAAGATTGGCATCGCTCCCACTGCTATTGCCACCCACCCTCCGTTTTTGCAAGGGTGCACGCAGATGCAGCAGGGATGAGGATCACTTCTGCTGCAAATGAGTTGGGTTTGAACAAGGGAGTTACTCTTGGCTGAAAACCCCTTAGTATAGGCAAGTATAAACAAAATCAGCAATAAACGTGATCAGTTTGCATGACTGTGTACTCAGACTAACGATGAAATAGTTGTCTGCTCTTAAATGGCTGCCAACTGCTGTCGCTCTGCATATTCCGTGTTGTGTACAACTTTTCCATAGCAGGGAGAAGCAGGCACTGTTTCAAAGAGGATGCAGGTGTGGACTCACACCTGGCATTTACCTCTTTCCCCCTGCAGGCCCACCATGATGCTGGTGGATGGAGTGCCATGAGCAGCTCCCTTTGGCTCCTCTGTTACATGCACTGTGTTTAGGGTGCTGGGGACATCCCTGCAGAGCAGGCACTCTGTCCTGCCTGCAGCCCTGCTGCAACTCATTCTTGCTATTGTGGCAGGCACCCAACTGTTTACCTCCCTTGCTTGCAATGGGGTTCAACCTACCTGGGATTCTTTACCAGTTTATTAGTCTGGACCAGCCTTATACTGTGTGTCTTAAACTCTTGTTGGTGTAGATGGTATCAAGAGAGCCTGAATCCTCCTGGTCTGAATCTCACTTCAGTACTTCACAAATTCGTTTTTCTTATGTTAATGGACACAGCTGAAGAAAGAACATTTCAGTGCATGGAGGCTGCAAAATCTGCCTTTGAGATTATAGGTCCTGACTCTTCTCTTCTGTGCTCCTTACAGAGTCACTGCCACTGAGAAAATACAAGTACGGAGTGGATGTAAAACACTACTACTCAAAACTCCCCCCTCAGAAAGAAATGTACTTATTACACTTCCCACACTTGGAAATTACTCACCTAACATGAAAGGCAGTATATAATTGGTCCTTCATAGTTAATTTGCTTGTGGAACGTAATAATAGTGTGCATATTACTGAAGAAGGCAGATTTTACAAGTATTCCTTTAATAACTTGAAACAGTTGGATGAGACATTTAAAATTATACTACACTT
Source organism: Thinocorus orbignyianus (assembly GCA_013400375.1). Classification (NCBI taxonomy): domain Eukaryota; kingdom Metazoa; phylum Chordata; class Aves; order Ciconiiformes; family Thinocoridae; genus Thinocorus; species Thinocorus orbignyianus. The sequence goes on from VXBW01003904.1 coordinate 123,441, forward strand.
TCAAAACAAAAAAATAGGTTTCAGATTTTATCCTTCAAAAGTTAAAAAAATACTATATTAAGATTGTATCTAAGAACATTTTGCTGCTATGTGTGTGCACTTTGAAGCAGATTACATTCATGAACTTACAACTTCTCTGCTAGATCCATCTCATCTGATGAATGAGGATCAGGTGCTCTGGTGTAGAGTTATGATGTCAAGGAGGGTACCATTACCTGGAGAATGCTTGTTAATCAGTTTGGGAATCTGATTCAAAGGATTGTACGCAAAGAAATTATTTCATCATTAGTTTAATGATATGCAAGTTTAGAGAGGTGGATCCTAAATGTATTGCACAGAATTGCTCTTTGATGCTAAGTAGGTCATGTAAAACCTTATTTTCCTCTGAGACTTACTAACCTGACTATTTCTTGTTCTCTGGACTTCCTGGGCAAGTTTCTGAAGATTGGGTTAACAGAAATGTCAAGAACCATGAAGGCAGGACTGGTGGATTGGAACTGAGAGAGGCCATCCTATGGGTTAAAAATTGCTGCGTTGTCTGAAATATTAGGACCTCATAATCTCCAGTGTTCATCCAAAGGAAGGAGTTTGGACTTGTCTGTGATTCAGTGTCCCAAGGGTTAAATAGTTGGTGCAGCAGGAATGCCGTATAGCTGAGAATGGTAATGTCTGTGGAAGAAACAGAAAGAAGACCTCCTTGAGAATGAAAATGATACTCAGCATCTAAGTTGAATGATGTCTGCCAAAACAGTCCTGGGAATGAATGGCTATGTGTTGAATGGGGAACACTGAAGGTACTGAATTTGATTCCCTGGAGTGAAAAACTTGTGACTGCTTCATTAGAGTGCTACACCTGGTCATGTATGTGACAAGCTCCTCCAAGAATTATCACTTCCATCTAATATTAAAAAACTGTAGCAATAATGGGAAAAATCAGGACTATGCATAATACAGAAGTGCTGCAGTCTGTTGTTAACAATCTTCCTCCACTAACTAGTTATATGACCAAGTCTTTTTTGTCCCTTGCTTCAGTATTCACTGTACTTTCCAAACGTTAGAAGTTATGAGTTGCACAAAACCAAAATGTTTCTCCAGCCCAGCTGCTTGAATCCTCCAGAGGTTTTTTCCTGGTCTTTCTCAGCTGCAGAAGGGAAGACTGCTGCTTCTTTAAATTCCCAGATGAGTCTTGATAAAAATAGTGTGGCACCTGCAGTATCATCTGCCTCCCAGCCACGAGGCTGCAAATTTCTGCACTTATCTGTGCAGTTAAATAAGTTAAAACACTTAAAACTCTCTGTTGGCATAAAACATGCATGCAACTCTGCAAGCTCTGCAGAAACGTTACAGAGACAGGAGAAAGTGTACATCCTGAACAGTCTTGAGAGATGGGAAATATGTATAACAATATACAAGTTATTTAGATCCACATTATTAGATTTAGATTAAAAATCACATGATTTAAAACTTTTCAGGGCAGTTCCCAAAATGTTTTTATGCTCATATAATGTTAGTTCTACAGTAATAATATAGTTTCAATTATTCTTTGTTTGCAACTACTTTGTTCTGGATCTCATTTGTTGGTGCTAGTTCACGTTTCACCTCCAATGAAAGTATTCAACTGTCATTTTTATAACATATTAAATATTTTTTCAGTCCACTGTGTAAGGCATCAGCCTTGAATGTGTTTATTTAAAATTAATAAATACAAACTTGCTGAATTTTGTGTTTGGTTTGGTTCTGAGTGACACAACTCAACGCTGCTCTTGTTCTCTGCCCATCCCTGCAGGGCTCAACCTGCAGCTTGTGGTTCTGCACCAGGTCTGACAGTTTTGTGCAGCTCTCTCCCTGGACCCATTAGAAAACTGCATAGCTTTCATTTTAATACACAGCTTTTGCTTCTAGTGGCTCTTTTTGCTAACTTCAATGACATGTTGGTTCTGAAGCACATTCTGAGAACATTTTCAAAACAACCATACATTACTTTGGAGCCTAAAGCTAATGGAAAATGAAAAAATGTTGGACAATTTTGAAAATTTATTTTCTCCTTTATCTTCCAGGTAATCATACTGCTTGCTTTGATGCTTCTGATGTTCAGTTATTGAATCTTGATGAATGCAGAGTAAGTGGATGTGGAGACACTCGACTGGTGGATTTAGCAAGGAGAGATCTGCTTACATAAACAAAGACTCAGGGGAGAAAAAAAATCCCAACCAAAAGCAGCTTTGGGGGCACTTTAAATGTATGTCACGATCTCACAATCTCCTCCAAGTTAACAAATTGCATTTTAGAGCTGTGTTTGGTAATTATTGCATTCATACCTCAGAAGTAAGACCCAGGCATTATGGTTGGTTGGAATTCATCTGAATAAATAGCAGTTTGCCACATTCTTAACAAAAACATTATTCATTAGAACTATTACGTATTAACAGCACTGAATAACATTTGGCAATTGCTTTGGGTATGTATTACTAAAAGGTCCATAGACGCATACAAATTGCTCAGTGCGCTAATATAAAACAGGGACAGTAATGAAATAGCAGAGTGAGTATTAAGCTCCAGGACTGCAGTTTTATTCTGCAAAACGTTCCTCTTGCAATTTGTAAACATCTTAGAAACTTGAATGTTTTTAAGCTATTTAATGATTGTTAGTTGTAAGACTTGATTTGTATTTGCTGGAGGACCTGTCTGCCACTTTCCTTCTGCACAGGGCATTAGTCACCGGCTGAATTGATCAAATGGCTTTCAGTCTTGACAGCAATAGTTTTTAAGGTCTTTAGAGTTTCTTGAACACAGGTCTCTGCAGGCAGCTAACACAAAAAGATGCTTTGAGGCAAGTAGCCAAATGGGTGCTATAGCTAGTAGTGCTGACCAGTGGAGCAGTAGGACGTGCAAAGATACGATGGGAGACTTACTTGGCAGCTTCTTAAAAAAAAGTGGCATCTCTTAAAACCCTATGTGACCTGCTTCTGCCTCTGTACGTGGCTCTGGATTGCATGAAAAGGAGAATACACCTCTAATGAGCCAGTAAATGACTACTCTTCAGGAAGCTTTTTTTTATCCTGCTCAGAAGAGGTATAGCCAGGAAGAACGCAGTTTTACAGTACATGCAAAATTTCCTTTATCATACGCAAACATCATCTCACAAAAAAAGAAAGGCAGCTCTTACAAAAGAATTTCTGGGATCTCATTCTAGTATCTGGACACTTCTGGACCTCTGAAGAAAGGCCTAAAGAACAGAAAAAGCTAGACACACCTCCTTAAAGGTATTGGAAATGTTTAATTTCCTTATCAGTTTAAATTACTTGCTCAAGATTTTGCAGAAAGTCTCTGAACAAGCAAGAAGCTGAATTTCGTTACCTCAAGTTCTAGTTTTATGGCTTATGACTCCAGTCCAACCACAGAAATCTGCACATAATCTATTAACCAAATAAAGTCTCCTTCCTTTATTGAAATCCAAATAGTTTCCAAAGCATCTGCTTCCATTTCTGTCAGCAATCTGGAGGATACATTGCAGCTACTTCAAGGTAGAAATAAGGTTCAGGAGTCATAGATTTGTGTACATGTTACCCATCACTGTGACAATGTATAGGAAATGAATCTGTAATGGAGCCAACTTTAAAAGTTGGAAGGAACAATATATTTTCTATAAGGGGAGAGAACTAGAGTGCTTCTTCTGGCGTTATCAATTTAAAAATATTTTATAGAAAGTTAAAACAGCAAGCCTTAACCCGATTTCTGATTCATTGATATGAGATGAAACTTTGCGTGAAAGGAAGGGCTAAAGGAATGTGGAAAGAAAACATAATCACAGGCAATTGTTTCTTGTCCTCTGGGTGATAATTGTCTATGGACACAGACTTGTGCAAATGCACTTGGGAAAACAAAAATGCGAAGAAGGAATCTGATCAGAGTACTTTTCTTCCGGTGATTGTAACAGTCTTTCTAATATCTGACAGGATGCTTTCAGAACAGCCAGGATTTGCCCATTCTTAAAGGCAGTGTACCACCAGGTCTTTGGTGTCTCTAGACCATTCCAGAAGCAATCAGGCATCAGAAAGCTGACATTTATCACAAAGACTTCTTCATTTATATTGGAAGTTATGATTTCCTCTTACCATAAGTATAATAGACAGCAAATGAAATGCGTCTGCATGCATTGCCATAATTCCTTGATAGAACTGCCTTGTTTGCTTGCCATCAGCATTTTAGGAGAGTGTCTAACGGGATCCAGAAATTCACATTTCGTAACCAACACTTGATTTCTGTTAAGCTTAAGAAAAATTTTTATAAGGTTGTGATAACAGAAGACACTTACTTAGCCTTGAGATAAAACATATTAGTTCCATAGCAGAATAGTAATCATAAAAGGGATGGTGTTGTGATAGGTGTAATTTATTAGCTTTAAGCATCTACTGTGAACTGAAATTAGCACATCCTTATTATAGTTTCTGGTGATGAAGTATTTAATTACTGGGAATAGCATCACCTACTTATATTTTAGAAATTAATGTAAACTTGTTTTCTGTGTTTAAATTATTTGAAAGGCTTTTTGCTTTCTAGCAGCCAACTTAACCAGGAAGAAGGATCTCCAGTTAAAGGCTGGCCTGCTCAGTCCTTCACAGCAAGTCAGTGGCTTCACCTGAACTTTTGCACTAGCATAACTCAGCTCTGTCACATGCACAATATGATTCACTCTATTATAGTTAGGTCACAGAATGAACAAAACAAATTTTAAATGCAACCAGGAACAGAGTAACCTCGCTGCTTCTTGAAAAGGAGAGAGAAAGGGAAATTTTTGGATCAGATGAGACTGCCCTTCCCTTTGAGGTGTAGAGAGAAAATAGGTTCCCAAAGGAAATATGTGGCACATAGAGCTCAACTCTCATTCCCTGTATTTTTGGGTAAGCAGGCTGGGAGAAGCACGGGTCAGAGCTGCTTCCAACAGCTGGCAAAGTCACTACTTATCTTTTCTTAGCAGGAGTTTGCAGGCTGCTCTGAGCAGCAGTTTGTCCCTCCGAGCCTCCCTCTGCTCATTCAGCAGTACAACACGTGCTACTTCTACCTCCCTTCTTCTCCTAAGTAGGTGTAGAAGTATGGTTAGAAAGCGGAGACCTTGGGTTGCATGGGCAGTAAAAATGGCAAAAGGAGCGTGCAACATTTCTGTCTGGTGAAGACTGATAAATATTGCTATGGGATGCCTTTTTATTTAAGGAATAAAAAAATACTGAGGAAAAATATTTATGATATAGATATTACTTCTTTATTATACAACATTGTCAAAAAATTGGCATTGGAACTCATTTAACTGGAGCATGGTAATATAGAAAATGCTGTGAAACCTGAAGTTCCCCTTAAATAGTGGTAGTTACATGCATCCATGCAGGGTAAAGTTGCTGGTAGGCAAATTCATAGCATATAGAGCATATCACCACTGAAAGACTTACAATGATATAGGGTGTGTGAACAAGCCCCTCAGTCTATTTTCTCCCACTGTACTGTGAAGCTAAACAAAGAGCATTGTGCTGCATCGACTAGTGCTTGAAAAGACTCTGGGTTATACAATAAAACCTATATTTACTGAGTTGCAGGTTAATGTGGAGCACCTGAAGAAAAGGATGATCACAGGCTTGCCTGTCTTTTATCTATAGGTAAGAAGGCAGTAAAGAGAAGGAACTATTCATGCTTTTAGCTTGAGTATCATTGAATTTAGTGAGAGATGAGTGGCTAAACCCTCATGCAACACTTTGAAGATACATGGGTCACACTGTCTTCTACTCCGTTGAAATGACTGATAAACCAGTCAGGAATTATATATAATTTTGAAACATGTAAATAAGTCAGTGTTACAGTAATACGGGTATGTTTGGCCAAATAAATCAAAATATTAGGGGAAATTAATTACGCAAAAATAAGACAAGTTATAACTGATTACACAGCAGCTGAATTGGGCTGCTATGGAACAATTTCATAGATACATCCATCAAGATGATCATAAATGAAATGTCATAATTTAGCAAGACAACAGAGGTGGCCTTTAATTACATTTATTTACTGTTCTTGTTTAGGTGTAAATATGATATTAGAAAGCACCTATCTGCAGTGTCTTTTGATATTCCACCCACAGCACAGCAAGCAAAGCTACAGCAGAAAAGGACTCAGACCCTGGCAACAACATAATGGTTCTGACTAACAAATAATTGCAGAACAAAATGTTCTGCCCACTGATTACAGTTAGCCAGTTATCTGAGCCTGCCCTTACCTTCTCATCTCCCATCTCTGACCAGCTTGGATAGTATTCTGGAAGTATTCCCAGAGGCCAAGAGACTCAAGATACTAAATATTTGCCTCTGTGAACAATGATAGTGTCAGTTGCTGTATTTAGACTGGTTTTGCCTGGAGTAGGAACTCCAGGTAGGAAAGATAAATGAAGGGACTTTAAATACATATTTTCTAGGAAATAATCTTCGTAACACACCTGTAAAGTGAATGAGGAATTGGGAAGGCTACTAGGCGCTCTTATCTGGTGGAAAATTTTTGCTTTGTCACGTTCTCCTGAGAATGTTGCTGTATGTATTACTGTCACCTAGAACAGCCGCCCTGTCTTGAACTCCTGATTGGTTGGTCCTTCACCTCAAACCAAGGATTTTTATGGTTGTCACTCACTGAGGCTTTATTAGAGCTCGCCTCTCTAGATAAGCAAAGGAGTGGAAGTGTTGCTGCTGCCATGACAGCCCAAGGGAAGCAAATATCTCTCTTTAGACAAACTACTAGAGGTGGAAAGATGAGACACTTTTGGTGCAACAAAGTTCTTCTGCTCTGAAGAAAACACATTTGGCCATTTGAGTGTATTGAGGTTGACAGTTTTTACACAAAAACTTCTTTGAGTCTTGCTGTTAACTACTGTCCTGGTTATGCAGAAGTAGCCATCAGCATCTTAGTCCTGCATTAGTGTTCATATGAGTGTGTTCTTGACTATAAAAAGGGTGGTGAGGGATTCACATTTATTGTGCCTGAGTGACTTGAATGACACTTTCTCAGTTTAGAAGCATCTCCACTTGCAGACTCAGCTTGGGATCTGAAAGTCAAGCTGTGCATTTTCTGGCTCATACAGCTTTGCCATTAAAACTTCATTACATCAAATTCCGGCTCACAATTAAACCTTTGCACATAAATTGTCCTCTGAGTTTTCAAAGAAATAGTTGAGGAGGCAGTTGGTCCTAGAATGGGAAAACATTTAGCGAATCTTTTGGTGTTACATGAACCATAACAGGAAATGACTTTCTATCTCATACCTTTGTCAACACTAAGAAATGAAAGAAAAAAAAATGTTACAAAAAATTATTTTAGTACTAAATACATTGGATAAAAATACAGACAGGGAATAGATCAATTGAGTGAAAGGATGCAATTTTTTTCCAGTTACTTTTCAGAATAAAGACACATTTTAAGAAAGATACAGGTGTGTGCTGGAATAAAGAATTTTCTTTTATAGATGAAGGTGAGTCAGACTGTCTTGGGACGTCAGTTGCTTAACTGACAGGCAGAAAATAGGATTCTGACTAGTACTGCAGCTCCTCTAGCTTCATATGGGACTTGGAATTGAAAGTAATAATAAACTGTAATGTTAATCACTCCTTTATTAGAGCAGGGACTGAGAATCAAGGAGCCTAAGTTCTTTCTTTGACTCTTTCATTGAATCCTTAGCTGATATGAAAAATATTAACTTAAATATCAGTTTGATGTTGGTACTACTTGGTCCTGACCCACAGCCCCAGGGCCAGGCCATTTCAGCTCCCAGACTAGCCGCCCAACACAGCCAGTAAAACCAGCATGTTTGCCCGTACACAAACAGGGCACCTCTTCATATTATTTCTCACATATGCACAGTGCCAAGATATAAGACTACTGCACAGAAAGTGCAAAGCACCATTTGAAAGCACCTCCTCATATCTGAGAAAACCAACAGGCTCAGCCAGTCCCAACACTTTTTACCTTTCTCTGTTTCCTGAAGAAATATTTTTCAGATCAAATGTGACAGCCAGGACAAATTATTGTATCATGCAGGACTCATCACCCACATTGCAAAGGAAGCCTAGCTTTGTTAGAAATGAAAGGGCATTGTTCTCCTGGGATCTCAGGGACTGCAAGGCAACCCGCATCATGTGGCACAGTGGTGACTGAGAAGAAGCTTCTTTCCGTTGCCGTGTTTTCACCACATATCGTGACTGCTTTCAGAACAAATCTTTCAGCCAGGCACGAGTCCTCGCACTATTCATCCCTCTCAAAACTCTTTCCTAGCACCAACAGCTAAGTCGGATATCCTGTGCCTGTGCCTCTGAACAAGAAGCAGTTGGTCTATCCGGAACAGCTGTGGTGCGGCTCCTGGAAAGCTGAGTGTTTTAGTATTACCCACTGCAAAATCTTTCAGCTCATGCATTTTTTCAAACTTGTGCAATGGTTCAGCTGACCCACATGATAATAAGATTTACAATGAAAGGAAAAGAAACAAAAACATTTCAGAGAAACAACATAATTCTTTGTGCACTCAGCGCTTATAAGCAATCTTTTCACTTATTCAGGGCTGCAAATTGGACCATAAAATGCTCTCCAGGCATGATCTGAACTAAGACTTCAGAGGATGCTCATGTTTTGATCCTGTTTCAACTCACTTGCAATCACATGTCAGCCACCTGCCTTCCTTGATTCTCTATTAACCCAGCTGGCCTCTTCTTTCTTTCTTTTTTTTTTTTTTTCCTTTTTTTGGTGAAATTGAGGATTTCAATGAAAACCAGATGTTCCATCTGATCCAAACTTTCCTGGGTAAATAAACCCTCATTTTGTTCCGTCCACTTAGTTATAATATACCAGACCATCTCTAATGGAAATGCTTTCACAGGCCATTTAGTAAAAATAAGATCCCAATTCTCCCAGAGAGACACTGATTCTGTATACTAACGCAGGAAACAGTGGCAACAGTCACTCTGCTCCAGTTGACGCCTGTCCTTCCTGTGTGCTCTGGTGAGGTCTTCTCAGATGAAAAAAGAGCTTAGCAGACACTACGAAAGCCAGGGGAAAAACCTCGAGTGGACTCCACAGCCCACAGCCTAGTGTAAATATGAGGAACGGGAGGTGACTGTGCACGGAGGTGTTTGGAAGGAACATGAGGCTGTATGGATTAACCACGCAAACGAGTAGGGACACAGCAGCAAGCAATAACAATATTTGGAGACAAAATGTGCTGAAGAACAGCATTTTCCTACCTTGCTGGCAGTGCACCCTTTCCCCCATCTCGGGCAGGAAAGCCAGATGTCCCTGAAAAGCAATTCATTAAACTGGTGTAACAAAAGACAATTAATTCTCAGTGGCAACATTTGGTACTGCTGTTGGTCGTCTTCACATCAGACACCCTGCCCCATGGCAGCGGGGGTATTACTGGGGTGTCATCAGCAACCAGTTGGGTGAAGCAGTAAATGCAGGTTCCCTGACACACAGTTCACATGGTGATACATTCATCTGAATCCGGCCTCGTCTTTTGTTCCACCAGCTCTCATAGTCATCTCAAGCAAGGGGAGAAGAGGTACTGCTTCTGGGTAGGAAGCAGGAATCAGGAATGCAACAAAACAGTATTGGGGTAATTGAGGGATGTCTCTCTGGTCTTTGATTAGCAGACAATTTTTGGGATGGCTTCATCAGCACCTAGCCAAAATTATGTGGATATGAATAAATAAATGCTCATTATTTTAGGAAGAACATGACAGCCTTTTATGGAAACAAAAGAAAGAATTATTCCAGCTCCTCTCTCCTAAGGAGAGAGTGTTGTTTTTATGGCCACTCCTGACACTAATGCTCTTTAGCTTGAGGTAGAGCTGACCATGGCATATTTTTAGTAGATCTGTGAAAATATTTCCCATTCCCTTAGACTTCCAACATAAACAGATTCTGCTTAGCCATGTTTATATCACATCATACAATGCAGAACTGAGAATCTTAGAAGAGGACAGCAGGCTCTACGAGGCATGAAATTAAAATAATTTTAGATTAAAAGAAAAGAGGAGGACATATATCTTTCACTGTATTTCAAGTGTAGATGACTATAAGCCACTTGCCATTTCTGGCAGATTTTTCACTTTCAGTATTTATTAGAGGTTTTGCAGAGAAACACATAAAATCTCCAGAAGTCTCCAGAAGAGCTCCAGAGAGAAGAAAAGCACTGGCTGAGCTCTGCAGCTGGCTGGCAGCAAGCAGGCAGAGCACCTGTGTGCCCAGTACTGTGCTCCTAGGAGAGGCAGAGGTTCCATGGGCACAGTTTTGCTGTGCTCTAAGTTCATGGGAGCTGATGTAAAAGTTGCCTCTGGTGAGGCAGCAACCCTTACCCCACAGTTCCCATTAACTTATGGCAACAGTGGGAGTTGGGAAGGTAGCTGCAGTTGGAAATCCATGAACTTGCATTCCAGGGAGGCAAAATGTTCCCAGTCAGCTTTGGTGGGAAAGGGCTGGGTGAACATAAAGAGATCTGAATGATGTTACTCTTTTTTTTGCAGCTCTTTATGCTCCCTTCAGATCCACAAATGGACTTGATAGTACCACAGCCTGCACTGGCCAGTGTGTATTTTACCCAAGGAATGGAGAGTGGGATGATGTTTAGCTGGTCATGAGTAATTCTGAGTGGCAGTCAAGACCTAAGCTGCCTGTGGTGGGTTGCAGGAGGGTTTTACAGTAGAGCATCTCAGCAAAAACAAGCTCAGGGAACAAGGGAAAAATAATCCAGACTACGTAGACTCTCAGGGAAGAAGCCTTGGGGGTACACAGGTGGCTGGGATATCTTAGAACAGTTAGGAATAGAAAAGAAAGTAGAGAACAGATTTATAGTTATATCCATCCTCAAAGGGATCTCTTCCCCTTTAACTATCAACTTCATCTTTGTCCCTTGCCTCCAGTGGGACACAGTAAAGCTCAGGGACCAGCAGTGAGAGCGGGCACAGCCTCTGCACACTTCTCTGAAGGTCTTGAACCATGCCAGCTTCTGCCTGTCCTCACGGGCAGTCTAAGCATCCACTCTCCTGCCCTGTTCCCACTTCCAGAATGGCTCTATTAAAACAGACCTTTGCAAACTGCTGTCTGCTGAAAGCATGTGAATTGATCTCTCCTCACAATGTGCCTTAAGGGCAGTAAAAATGAGTTTTCCCATTCTGCAAAGAAGGAAATGAAACGAAAATTGTTAAGTAATTTGCTTAAGATCGAAGAGGGAGGCCATACTGGAGCTTGGAAGAGACAGCAGAAATCACACAGTGCATCTCCAAGGATGAATCCTTTCTGAAGGACCCTCTGCTCAGGCTCTTCTGCTAGGGAGGGACAATCACAGCTTCAGCCAAAGAGGCAGAATTGTTCAGTACTGAGGTCTCGAACCCCTTCAGATTGTCTGAAAAATAGCTGGACTTGAATTAAAAACAAAGGGAGCTCTGCTTCTCACAGAATAAAAAATCCAGTCCCAGACACCCCCAGAGAGGCCATGAACTAAATATGGTCTTGAAGGGAAACAATGACAGGGTTTTAATCTAAAGCTTTTCTTTTACCAGATCCCAAAATGCTGGTTTAAGGTTGATAAATTGGAGATTAGAACATATACAGAGCTTTCAACAAATTATTCAGTCACGGTGTATTGAAGGATTTCTTAAATAGAGAATTAAATGCATTTTTAGAAAATATGTAATGTCTTAGAGCCACTCTGGAGTTGGAACAAAACATGTTTTCTTTATTTAAAATGTAATTTTTATGGATGCATTAGACTTGGAGCCAGAGAAAACATTTTTAACTGCTGAGGTTTTACAGCCACTCTAGGGTTAGGAAAGAAAGCTGAAAAAATACTCTGCCTGGCAGATTTTTTAACGCTTCGTTTAAAAGTAAAATAATAAAATAAAAAATATTGTAACCCTTCCACCTGTACCATAGTTCATCCAAGTGAGACACCTTTCATTTCATCCATCCCTACTGCAATGAGCCCAAATTTGTGAACAGAACGTGCTACCTCTGGGCTGAGGACCACAGCAAAACCACTGGGGTCAGTCCTTAGCCCACAACAGTGGTGAGCCTCTTTGCTTAACAGTAAGTCTCAATTTCTTGTGTGTAGAATGGAGAGAAATTGTCCTTCCTTCTATCTGGTTCATTTAGGTGTGATGGGGAGCAATCTGGGCTGTCACTGTACCTTGTTTTTATAATGCCTTTTGCAGAAAAACCTTCAGAGATACCTGGGATTTTACATAATTCAGGGCAACTGACGGCAGTCTGAAAATCTGCCTCTGAAGGTTACAATGTGGTTGTTCATTTGCTTAATCAAGTAAATGAAAAAGAGTAATATCTTGTTGCGTTAAATGTAAAGAGTTCTCCTCTTCAAGCAAGCGTTACCCCAAGGAAAGAACCTAAAGAAAGTCTTAAGCAAACAGGATCTCCAAAACACCAGCATGCAGGAAAGCACTGGGCCTGACACAGTGCTTCAAGCATCGCTAAGAGAAAAATACATGCCAGAGTGGTGTGTAACTTAGTGTCTGGTGAGTCAGATACAAAAGAGGCCTTCTATCCACAGTTTTATCCACATTTTTTTCACTTTGAAATTCTTGAACGTGGAACCTGTGGATCTGTGGTTGAGAGTAGATCCCACTGATGAACACACCCTGTGAAAAAAAGGCAGAGGACAAGACGTATTTTTTTTTACATTCACAAAGAGCCTAATCTACTCAGGTGAATAACGACATGCTATTCTTCCTCACTCATATGAGGACTTAATCCTGCAGTACTTGGTTTTCACGTGCGGTAAATCTTCACATGATTTCGTTCAGCATCTGCTCCTGCACTCTATTCAATATAGGGTGGCTGAGGTTTGATTTCTGCATAAAGGTGTTAGCAAAACTTTCTTTGAAATGTGGGTGGGTGTTCCTGAATTGGATGGTTTAATCTGTAGCACAGGGCAAAAGACCATACTCACAGCATGATAGTATAGACAATGGAAGCAAAGAAAGTAGAGCTGAAAAAGAGCAGGAAAAGCCATCTAATTTGCTCCCTTGCTTCATGGGAAGATCAATGTTATCAAATTAACGCATCACCTAACTTTATCTGAAAACAAAAAAAAAGTTATGTGTAAGAATGATCAAAATTTTACTCTTTGAACTGTAAAACTGACTTCTGAAATGTGGTGGAGCCCATCAGCCCTCAGGATCTGAGGTCCACAGCATGACACGACTTAGTTCTTTCATCTTTCCATGTTGCCATCTTGTACTTTCTATGTTGTGGACAGTGTTGATCTCCTTGTCTTATCCTAGGTCATTTGTAGATCACTCTTAAAATCAATAATCAATTATTTTGTTTTGTCTTAAGGCCTTAGTTTGGAATCATAGACCATGTGCTGATACCATAGTACAGTCTTTTGTAAAGTACCTAGAGATATCTTGGCATGATGAGTTGCTAGACAACTTTTGTGTAATGCTGCTGTATGTGTAGAAGTTGTCAGTCTTACACACTTGCAAAGAAGGCACATGTTTTCAGACATTAGTGAAATGAAAGTTTGCCATTTTGGAAAAAAATAAAAATAAAAAATAAAGGGCGAGAGGAAGCACTGGGCTGTCATACATGTAATTTCATTCACATGCAACACATTCCTTTTGCTGATCCTAAATGCACCTGTGGAGTCGACTATTTCGATTTCTCTTGCATGCTCAAAAATACCTCATTGCAGCTACAGCACTTAGCCCTTAAAGTTAGAAGAAAATGACAAACACTAGAACCACCATTTGGTTGTGGTGTGAAGGAAAACAAGTGAAGAGAAAATCACCTGACAACGTTAGCAACAAGTGCCTGAATCCAGGATTACTTGTCAAAGATGAGCTCCCATCAGCTCTGAGGAGTTGTTCTGCAGAGGTGCTTTAGGAGGCAATCATAACTGCCAAACAAATGCTCATTGGGATCCCTAGGAACCCAACATGGTTAACAGGCAAAGGTACACCAGGGGAGAAAGGAAGCAGCTACACATAAAGTTTGGGAGAAATAGATAATTTAAGGAAAGAGAGGAAGGTGAGGGCAAGGAGAGGTCCATGTGGGTAACAGACTTTAAAATCAGGGAAAGTGATGGAATACAGAAAGGCAACCCAAAGGAAAGATTTACTTAAGAGACTGAAGACAACCAGAGCAAACAAAGGTGAATGCTTTTCCCTGCAGAATTTTTAAACAATGGTGAGAAGAGGTTGAATTTCGTTGTACGAGCACCAGAGAAAACCTAAGACCCAGGAGTTTCACTTGCAGCATTACTGCTGCCCCAACTGAAGACTTGCCGCAAAAGCTGAACCCAGAACCCAGAGGAAATGGCAGACTGGATCATGGCGACGCTGTTAAGCAGATCCTAGGAAAAGAATATGAAAATGTGTAGGCAATAATGCCAGAGAAAAGAAGGAAAACAGGAGTATAAAAGCAGCAGCAGTGAAGGGACAAGGGCAATGCACTTTTGGGGCTACATATGAATGTTGTCTCCTTTGCAGTTTAAGTGCCAGAACTGCTCAGCTTTGCTTCATGGTTCTCACACCTATTCTGCTCATGAGACAACACTTTAATATCACCAGATGTAACCCAGATGGTACATATTAATTTATATATGGATGCTGGAAAATACATATATACTTTCCATTTGAACTCTTTTAAGTATGATTTTTATATTCATTTGAAAATTGTTCATTTTTATTTGAGACATAAGGCAGCCAAAATACAGCTCCCAGGTGAATGAATATATATCTATTCCACCCTGAATGATTGCAGGTTTCTGTGAGACTTCATTTGAAGGTGTGTGCTCATTTCATTTCAGAAATGATTCTCACTGGCTCAACAACAATGTGTTACTGTCAAACGTCCGTTATTATATTGAATGAAAATGCTAGGGAGATAAATTTAGAACATCTTTCATCTCATTTTCAATATTAGCAACTGTTCCATAGACTTGCCAGCAGACCCAAGTGTGTGACAAAGCAGAATGCCTTGATTTAAGCATTTAATTATTTTTCTGTGTCAAACTTGATTTAATAAGTAATGATAATTGGAGTCGGACATGATCTTTAGATAATCAAGCAATTGAGCTTGCTCATCCGACAGAGCAGGAAGAAGTGGTGGTGGTGTTTGTCATAATAATCTATGCAACATAAACACTGATATTTCCCAAGCGTTTGGAATCACTGAGAGAAGGTGATGAAAAAAAGAAAATATAAAACAAATACAAGTAGAATATCAAAACAGTATTAAAGAACAAATTGTGCCTCTTGGTTGGTAGCTCCCAGTTCCATCCATCCCTCCACCCCATTTCTTGTCCTCTGCTTTCATCCTAAAGTGGACACCATTTCTGCAATTGCATTTTCTGTGCTCAAAAACAGAATCCTAAATGCTGTGTTTCTGTGAGAGGTGGACCCTTTGCTCCAGAGAGCAACAAGGAGTAAATAAACACTTAAAAATATACATAAGTAAATAAATACATTATTTTTTAAGCACTAGCCCACAGAGTAGTCTGCTATTATTTCTGTTGTATAGAAGTGGGTACACAGAAGTGAAGATAAATCTGAAATATGAGACTTTTACCCTTAAGAACAACTGGAAAAGGTATTTTCAGACCAGTCTGGTCAATCTGTTGAAATGCATATTATGCCACAAGACTAAAGAAAACCTTTTCCTGAGAGGACTACATTTCCATCAACAGAACAGTGTGAGTGGTGCAAGGGTGGAAGGTATTCAGTGTGTGTGTCCAGAATGTTCAGTGTGGGTTGCTCATCCCACCTGCTCCCAACTGCTTCTCTCCCGAAGTCCCTCAAATCTCAGATCTACTCCCTCCCTTCCCACAAGCCTATTCAAAGTTGTTTCACTGCAACCAGCTCCTCTCCCATAATCAAAACTTACCAAAACTGATTGGTTCTCTTTCCATAACTAGTAGGTGCAAATTTCCACTCTTATTTGAGGCAATGCTAGATAAATTAAACATATTTAAAAAAAATAAACTGTGCGTGCAGTTAAACATGATTACATTAGAATAAAGAATGAAATGACATATCATTCTTCCTACTTTTGGTTTTGAAACACCCCCAATCCTAGATCTTAGGCAGAAACTTCTCCTACAGACACATTGTTCTGGCGTTATCTGGTGTAAAGATATTACGCACCTTGAACAATATGCTGCTGGGTGCTGTCAAGGAACAGTCACTGGGTTAGACAGATTTTTGGTTTGATGAGATAGGACAGTGCCTTTACTCCATCCCACCCATCCCCTAAGTAATATCCTACTGAAATAATGTTTGGTTATTCCCCATAATTCCACTGCTGATTCCAGTTGTTTTTTCCAAGTTCATTCTGGTCTATGGTATTCAGTATTTAAACCATCCTTTTGGTAATGCCAAACTCCACCAAACATTTCAGATATATTCATAAGGTACAGTCACATCTGGAGAAAGGACCAAGGGACTTCCCAGCGGTAAACAATTAATAACTATGATGAAGACCGCAAGGCATCCTGCAGTAGCAATGGTACACATTTTCCGGCAATCACTGCCCAATGCTTTGGAAATAAACACTCTTGTGTTATGTTGCTGCCTGTTAAATATCTTGGCATTTATCTCACAGCAGAGACCATTCGCCCGTGCCAGGGTTCTGTTCCATTGACAATGTCTCTTAATTGCCTTGTTGTTTAAATAAACAAGACAAGATAATTAAGAGATAATGACAAAGAAATGGGTTGTTAGTGATAATGGGTGGTAGATCCTTCTTCCACTCTAACTTCACTATCTAGAGCAGCCCAGACTCTCTGCCTGCATTAAATCTCACAGCAACCTTTTGAGTTTTGAAAGGGGCCTTTTGTCCTTGCTGTTTGTCTAAATTCTATCGGTAAGGGTGAATAAGTCTGGATGAAGAGGTCAGAACTGGGAATCTGAAAGGATCAACTAACAGTCAAAGATACTAATCCCGAAAGATTTGATATGAAGAAGTCTTGGAGTACTTTTCCTGATTCATCCCACTAAGAAGCTTTGAAGAGTGCAGACTGGTAGATCTTACTGCTCATCTGAGATTTTTGATTTATTTTGGTACTTAATTGTAAATATATTGATGGTCACCAGTTCTGCATATGATGATGTTATTTCAAGGCATCAGAACACATTATTCTGGCAGAAACACAGATAAAACTGTTTTAACTTCTGCTGAGCAAAGAGTGGTAGTGAAAGGAAAGAGAAGTTCCTTTGAACCTCTTTGAAGCTCCTGTTCTCTCTCCTGGCTTCCAGCTTGGCTGTACACTTTGCTTCAAAGACTAAGGCAGTATCATAACAGATTTGCTTCCAATTGTCTCAGTCCAAACGTCTTTCCTGCTGGTTATTGATATTGATCTAACAAGCTCCATGAGAAGTTTTCAGAGCATTCTTAAAGCACTTGTGTTGGCCTCAAACTGCTCAAACCAACTGAATGCAAAAAAGCACCATGAAGCCTTTGAGTCCAATTTTGTGTCTGTCTTAGAACAGATTACACTTTACAGAGAAAGTTTTAACACTGGGAATAAAAAGTGAGTTTCTGAGATA
Source organism: Thinocorus orbignyianus (assembly GCA_013400375.1). Taxonomy (NCBI): domain Eukaryota; kingdom Metazoa; phylum Chordata; class Aves; order Ciconiiformes; family Thinocoridae; genus Thinocorus; species Thinocorus orbignyianus. Next base: position 141,020 of record VXBW01003904.1, read on the forward strand.
GAGGCACAATGTTTTCTGCACAATTGTGTCTGTCTGCCTATATCATCAGTCAGGACCCACAATAGACTTGAAGGACGAGCTACGTACTCGTTAGATACTCAGATACTGAAGGTGAGAACGGAAATGTACAATGATTTTGATGAGTGCTGCTTTCTTCAGTCATTGGATATTGCTTTACAGACATTCAAAGGAGGGGTTAATGTTGGAAATGAAGGAAATATGAGAAAGATTGCTTCTCATATAGTGGGAGATCTACCAAGATATAAATTCATCAAAAATTTCAAGTCTGCTTCTGGCAACTGTGGCAGGCTGGCCTGGAGTATGTTGAAGAATGATTGGTGACTTCAAAATATTTTTAGTAAGACTGAAGTGCTTACATGATACTACAGAGACATTAGTAAATTCTATAGGTCTTTTGAGCTTTGACTTTATGTATTAGCTGTTATCTGAATAGGTAGGTTGATGAATAAGTTGCTTCTATAAGGGCTGGGCTACAGTTAGAGAGGTAAACTGCACTGCAGCTCAGGAAGACTGAGTTGTGTAATATTTCTGTATAGCAGACTAGGAAGCTAGTTTATTGACTTCATTGAGAAATTCGATCAAATCAGTACAATGGTTTGATGGCAGAATGAAACCTGAAACTTGTGCCCTTAAGATCCTAGGGACAAAGGCTGCAGGCATATCATGTTTATATGTTTCTTTAAAGGATAATAATGCAGATACCTATTTCGAACACTTTGGTCAGAGAAAATGAGGATACATGGTACATGACTTATATATGCTTGTGTGAGCTGGAAATAACAGGCAAAGGGCTTTTGCAAAAACACAGCATTACAGTGTACTGCAGTGCTGCCCATATCTGCACTGCTCTTGTGAAGAAGGCTCTGACAGACAAATGCCCACTTCTGTGATTTCTTTTTGTATTAAGAACGGTATTTTTGTAATACCTTTCTGGCTTGCATTTTGAAGTCATTCACAGGCAAAGACATGGGTTCATTTTATTCATGGGAATAAGAACTTGCTATGCCCCTATCCCCCAGGAAATCTCCTGGAATAATAGAAGCACTGAGTTTTAAAATGTGTTGAGCGTCTGATCAATTAACTATGCCACTATTAGAATGAAACAAAGAAAAGACAAATAAAATGGAAGCATATTTGCATCTGATTTACATTATCCTTGTGAGCATTGATTCCATTTTTATTTCATTCCTGCTAATACTATTCAGATTGCAGACTGTAACCTTGCTGCACATTTACAGCTGAGTTTCATTGTTCATTTAATCATCTCAGGTGTTACTGAAATAAGGAACACTGCTGCTTGAAAGATTTCCCCTGGGGTTCATGGGAGCTGCTTGTATCCTGAGGCTGGAGGAGGGGTCCTGCAGATACTCCTGGCAGTGCAGCTCTGAATTTTGATGATCATCTGTTAAAAAATCACATGGGCCATCCTGTGTCAAGCCCATCATTGCTGTCTCCTCCTTTTAGTCAGCAATTCATCTTCAAGCTTGCTACTTCGGTTATGTCTTTTTCTTTTCCCTCCCTAAACCTTTGTTTCAGCTTAAATATTTGCAATAACACATACTCACCTCTCCCTCATTCCTCTTGTAGGCAGGAACAAACACACAGTGTCAACATTGTGCAGATATGCTTTGACCTAGCAGATTATTTCTGTGAGTTTGATGGTGAGTTATGAAATCTATGTGGTTAGCTCACAACACAGGAGGATTCTTTGATAAATGTAAGTAACTGGAATTTACCACACAGGTGTCTTCATCGGGGACTGTTTCCGTGTCCTTCAGCATTGTTTGCCCTGGTTTAAAGATCCAAAACCTCTCTGGCAACAGACAGTAGTATCTTTGATTTGAAATTCTGTTTCAACTAATATTTTATAATGTTTACTTAAAATCTACTGTGTCTGCAAGCAACCCTGCCTGTAAAATTATTTACCACTGAGTATTTGCTGAAAACAAACAAAATGCTTTATCACTTTCTAAGTTAATTTCTTTAAAAATTTAAACAAGTAGCCACGAAAAATCTTTGTTTAGTTGTAGTATGTTTCTATTGACATAGACCTACAAGAATCTCCTGGCTGGGAGCTCTGATCTGATGTTTCCATTTGAATTCTTCAAATTGAGTTTTTTCCCCATTTTTGACAGGCAAAATTGTGTTTAGATGCTTACATGATGGCATCATAATGAACAAATGAATGAATAAATAAAAATGCAAAAATTTCCCCTCTGGCAACAGATTTGCTGATTTTAATGCTGGAAGTGAGGGTTAAGTGCTATGTGACAGAAACTGTACCAGCTCTTGCAAAAGGAGCTGCTTATTTTGATCAACAGCAAAACATTTGCCTTCAAATCTTGAGACTCCAGTCCCAGTTGGAGCAGCAACCTTTCCCCTATAATTAATTTTTGTGTGCTGTAGTCCATTAGAGAAGAGAGTGACAGCCTCTGGACACAGATTACTGTCTTATGTACGGCCCAAAGGAACATTATGGTCTTAATTAAAGGTGGCTCAGCATGTCAGCCACTGCAATAGTTTGAGCATTTTTAATACTGTGTCGGTACCTAACCACCTTAAAAGAATTCTAGTAGCAAGCAAACTAAGTAATTTAAAGGCAGCTCATGTTCTCTGCAAGTTTTGCAGGACTACTATTGGGAATACTTGATAATTTATGAAGGCTTACACCACCAAATTAATTACATTTTCCTGATGCCACATGTCTTTTCCATACAAGCTAGCTCTGAATTATAAATAACAATATTGTCCTTGTTCATTCCTTCAGTACAGGAGACAGCTTACTAATAACACTGGTAGAATTCAGTTGCTGTATTTTAGAAGTGTCATTTATTAAAGCGTCACTACAGTTAAGGTGTCTGCTCCTCTAATATTAACCTGGATTTCTGCTGGATGTATTTTTATTACTGAATTTTGGTTCTGAGCCTTTGACATGGATTTGATTTGGAAGTGTTTTTTATACACTTTGATAAAAATAAGTTTTCGGGAAGTGGCCAATGTGGACTTGCTATGATATGCAGGAGGTACAAAGCCACCACATACTCTGTTTTGTGTCTTAAAGAGGTTATAATACAAGCCTCTGTTCTGACAAACAAAAGCTCCTAAGGGTCCTTACCATAGATAACTCATCATTTTCTGTTGTCAGTGGGCTTCCTCTGAGGCCTGGTGATCTTCACTCGTGCTTGGGTTTTGCATAGCAGATAATTCTTGGAAAACCTGACAAACAATTCAAGAATGCTGAAAAGTTTGTTCGGATGGGAGGCCTGGAAGTTGGTAATCTTTGAGGTGGAGCATGGCTTAGGTGGGAAAATAAAACGAGAAGGGGAGAACAAATTAACACTGGGAAAAGACAGTGGGAACACTGGAGTTGTGACAGAAACATTTTGCAAAAACTGGAGGCACTAAATATAAGGATAAATCAGGTCTGACATTAGCAGTGCTGACCATTAGTGGAAAAGGGGTAAATGAGGGAGTGCAAAAAATGGAGAATACCAAACCCATATAATGGAAGGAAAATCAGGGAACAGAGAGAGGGTGAGTTCAGGTTGCCAATGCTATGAGACTAATGTTCACCCCAAGACCAAGTTATAGAATATCGATGCTTCACAGTGAAAGAGACTGTGGTTGAACACATGATTTAACTCTGCAGTGAGGACAGATAATGGAAAGAGGTTTAGCTGGCAAGTCAGTGGCAACAATATCCAGGAGAAGTCACATATTGTGTGATTCTGGAGGTGAGGGAAGAGATGGAAATATATAGGAAAGCTGAGTGAAAATCAGTCTTGCACCATGGCCATGGCCCGAATCAGTTACCATGTGGACAGACACTCACTATCATTACCACTTTAACTTGTTTGACCCACAACAAGAGGTGTTATGACAGAGTCTCACACCTCTTTGATCTGCTAGATTCTTGCATAATCCACAGGGTGACAAATGTAAAAGGACTCTTGGTAATGGAAACAGTGAAAAGACATTTTCAAATATGTCCAGATATCCAGATCTTCATTTCCTTGGGGAAATGAAGTTTGGAGAGAGAAGACAGTGAGAGAAGAGGTTAGGTTAGGAACGAGGGTGTGAAAGTTAGGGGAGAGAAGATGGAAAGGGTGGAGATGTTAGGATCGAGTCTAGGAGGTAAAGAGGAGAAGACATTGCAGTAGGTTCTGTGTTTGCTTTGATGTGAAGAGCAGTAATGCTGGGAGAGAGGAGGGAGGAAAAGTCCCCTGAAGTTAACAGAAACAGGACAAAGTATGATGAATGAGGGAATGGAGCTTTAGGATACAAAGGACAAAAATGAACGGAAAAAATTCTGCAAAATAGGAATGGCTCAAAACAGCCTATTTCAACACAATTATTAGGAAGTACAGCAGTGAAAAACCCATAAGGTGCCATCAAAAGCAACATGTATGTGTGTACCCTACTTGGAACATGTTGCAGGATCCACTTCCTAGAGGTGACTGAAAATGTTATAGGACATTGGACACGACAGGATCAGTGCAGGAGAAAAAATCTTGGAGCCAGCAGCTCTCCAGCACTTAGACTTAAAACACTTCTCCCGATGAGGTTTTCTGCTCCATTATTTTCCTTTCTGCTGCATTATGGATCCACACTCCACTTTTCAGCTATATCAGTGATACGTGTATTAAAGGTCAGGATCCAAATACTAGTGATTCTGCAGAGAAGACCATGAACTAATGGTGAATTACATTTTCTGCTGCATTTAGTCTTCAGCTCTGAATAATGTTTGGTCATCTTCACATTATGTTAAGCACAATGGATGCTGAAGGCCTTCCAGGTAGCGACATCTGGTTGTGCTACTTTGCAGTACAAAAAATGCCTCAAGGAACTAAGCCTCAAGTAGTTCAGCAGCTGTTTCAGGTTGTTTCAAGGGATGGTATACTCCTTGTAAGCTTGCCCATGAAGAATTCTTACATGAGCTTTGACAACAGAAGCATTTTTCTGCTTTTTCTGCAGCATGCAGTTAGAAGTTTATTTTTTTAAGGATTTGTTCATGTTCTGAAATTTCAATAGATCTGAAAGTGGCTGTTGATTGATCAGTAATACTGTAAATACTTGCAAGGGCGAAAGTGTATTCAACAACCCTTCACACAGTGCTATCTAGCTAGAATGGTACTGAATGTGTTTTGTCATCATTTCTGCTTAAAACTGAAGGACACTCAGGTCTTGGCCACTCCAGTGCATCTTTTGTTCTGCCTTGAGCCAATGATTTCTGAGATTACAGAGCCTTAATCCAAATTGTTTTATTTCGAACAAAATCTAAAATCTAACAAGTTGGAAAGAACACTTAAATAGTATTGTAACTTTCTGATGATACAAATATCACCATCTATGACAAGTGTCTGCCCTAGGCCTCACAGTATTGTTCTTAGAGCTGTAGGAGCCATACCTCAGCATCAATGCCCCTCAGATGGAAGCTAAGAACATGGCTCATGGTGCTTGGGTGTTCCCAGGGGCTGGTGGTCAACTTGGCTTGTACTTGACAGCACAGTGCAACTTGGCTGTCAGGCCGGTGAAGAAGTGTCTATACTCTGTGATCTTCCCAGCCTTCTACATCCTTCCCTGCCACATTTTTTCTGTCCCTCAGCCGGGCATCATGAACGCTTTGGAACTGACATGTGAGAAGAGGAAGGTCCCCTACCAGAAGATGCTGTTCATGTTTGGGTCATTCATGGGTTTGCCAGGGAAAACCCAGCTTCAGCCTTAATCATTGACAAAGAACATTGTCATTTCAAAGTTATTGATACATATTGATCTCTGGTGGGCTCAGCACCATACAAACTCTCCCTTTAAGTGGCTCTCACCTTTGCTTCTCCTCTGTGCTTGGGCAGAGAAGGATTTCTTTCTCTTGCTGGCTAGAAGAGGTGAGGTCAGAAGGAGAAAGAGCTTGGGTGGCCAAGTCGCAGGTGGTGAAAGAGCTGGGAAGGGTCCCCAGATGACTGACGTAAGGGTTCATAAAACGATGAGGGCCCAACCTTCATCGTTCCTTTAAACCTAAATGTTTGTATGTGTTACCAAACCATCATGTAAAACTATATAAACGTTTTCACATGTTGAACTACAGATTAATCGTGGTGCTTATGATGATAATTAAAACCACAAACACAACATATTGTGAAAAATACCACATGCACATTTAATTATAATTCAAATTTCCAGGCATGCAGTCAGGGAAAGGAATTACTGGGTGCCTCTTGAAAGCTGTTCTTTGTATTCAGCAAACCTCTGACAATGCTGAGTATCTTGCAGGATTGGACTTCTTCATTTGTAGAATTTGGAGATCTTTCATTATTTTTGGAGTTACTGTGTAGATATGGAATTTTTTTAAACTACTTTTTAAAGTGAAAGAAACTGACACATAGGGGATGATGGGATTGGTATATAATACTTCAGATCAAGCACCTAGAAAAAAATCTTTACTTTTTGAATCATTTAAATCATTAAAAATAGTGCAAATCTTCAGTGGTTGGAAAGAAGAGTTTTACAAAATTATGTTTTCTTTGGGGCTTGTAGTTCTTTCACTTGTAACATCAAGACAAATGTTTCTGAATGTTGTTTTAAATATCTGCTTTTGGGGATGTTTTGCCAGGTTGGTTTCCTGTCCCACAAACTTTGTTGTACAGCACTGCAGCTTGGTTTTACAGCTGACAAAGCCAGGATGTTCACTTGGGGCAGTGCCTTTCCATGAAGAAACACCAATTAGGCTGAAATGTAATAGCCACATCAGCAGCTGAAGAAAATAAAAATGGAACCTGAATAATTATTATTATATGTATATTTTTAATTCTTTTAACCAGCCTCATAAATTTTTTAAGGTTTGAGGTGTGTTTTTGAGTCCTGGTGGTAAACGAGACTAGAAATGAAGCAAGCAGCAGTATTGTCTCCAAAGCAATCTGGAAACCGAGACACAGAGTTCATGACTCTTACCAGCAGAATGGAGATAGGAGAGTAACTTCCTGATGTAGGTAAAAATATAACCTGCTTTGCACAAATTGCCACTCAGAATGGGAGATTTTGGTATTTTGACTTCTCCAGTGTCATTGAAGTGCCTGTATTCTAAAGTAATTCTGAGCTGAACTTTCTATTCACCTACAATTTCGGACCTAATTCTTCACTGAAGGTGTGCCTACAGAGTGCAAAGTGACACTGCAGGAGAGACTGCAACCAGCTCTGAGCAGACAGGAGCATATCCATGGCACACCACAGTGACATACTTATTGCACTAAGCAGTAGAGATGTGCCCAGGCTACATGTGTGAAACAATTAGTTGTAAAAGCTTAATGATCCAGGGGAAAAAGCTGAAAATACCCAAAGGGATTTTTTGTCTTGGATTTTTGTTTTTGTTTTTGTTTTCCAACAATCAGAAGAGATCAAAATTGGCAATAACTAATAAACTTTTGATTTTTTTTTTAAGAATATGACTTAAAGTATCATAAGTCATGCTTAAGATTCAAACAGGTAGAGACTCTGGAGTATTTAAATAGATAAATTTTTAAAGATAATTCTTGTTTGTTTTTAAAAAGTAATTTTTCTGCTATAAAATGTTTTGTGAAAATTTTTGAGTCTACTTTTCTATTTTGTTTTATGCAGTGTTTTCTCCTCCTTTGGGTTTCTGAAAATTTTCAGATTATTTTATTTTTTCGATTTAAGTTCTCCATAAATAATCACCCAAAATGAGCAAAGCCGTATTTCTTTCCATTAAAAGACATTTTTTCCCCCACAAAAGGTAATATTTTAAGAAATCAACAACAGTTTTTGTGAAATATTACACTTCCGGAAAAAAAAAAAAACAAAAAACACAAAAAAGAAGGGATCATTCTGAAAAAAAAAAAAAGAAAAAGAAAAAGAAAAAGATGTGATGTTAAATTCTGAGCAGCTGCAACCCAAAACACCACCTTGCAGAGTGTTGAGAAATTATAGCTACGGAGTCAGCAAAACACCGGTGTAAAGGGCTCCCTCTGTGGAGCACAACTAGCTGCGATGTTTGCTTTGTATTTGAGTTTATTGGGATGTTGTCTTGGGAAGCCTTGCTGGCAATCTTCTCTGGGAATTCCAACACCGTGCGAGAGAAACATCACACTGGGCTGTTCAGCTTGAACCTTGCACTGTGCCTGCCGTGACGTGCACCGTTATTATTACTATTATTTTTAGGATTGGTTGAGTGTTGTGTTCTTTCTTTCTTTTTTTTTTCTTCTCTGCATTAATGTAACCAAGATCATAACAGCAGCATATGCACAACAAAGCTGCTAACTGAGGAAATATCAGGCTTACAGCATTTCTTTGCACCACAGTTGCTTATCAATGAAGCGTATATATAGCCTAATTAACATAACTGGAACGACTATAATTATGCTATCATTTTGTTTACTTTAGCACATTCTGTTGAGGTATATGGGTAGCAATATTTGTTATTGAAATATTCCCCCTTGCTATATTCAGGCTGTTTAATTATCCTGTTAGTCTATTTTATTTATGGTGTGATTTAGTTGCTTAAAAGTGAGGAAAGTGTTAAAGTCCACAAAATCTTGGCTTATATATTCTTCTCTATTTTGAATCTTGGACACAATCTGATAAAGCTTTGAGTAGTTCTTACTCATGCAAGTAAGGCAGTCCTGTTATAATTACTGTCGCCATTGGCTTAAATAAGACTTCAGAGGATAGAAACCTAAAAATAAAAATAATCAAGACCATGCACAGCAAAAAGCCTTTCAGGCTTCCCATTTGAGAATGTGCAATGCAAAAGCAAAGCTGCCAGTTTGGGATAGCACTGCTAGACAAAGACAATGAAGGAAAACGATATCAAATATTCCTTTTTCCCTGGCTTAGATTGCCCTACTGAAACAAAATTGCATCTGTTTTTGGTAAAAGCAAGATATCTCTCCTGCGAAAGTTTCCAAAGAAGGTTCCTCGTGCAGGCAGGACTGATGCTTGGCTCAGCTTTTGTATAGGCCACATAGATGCAGGCATCTTCACGGTTTCAGCAGTGGTGTCTCTCGTGTTTCTAGGTCTGTGAAAGCCTCAACATCCTTAACACGTTCTTATCTCTCCTGCCTTTGTCTCATGGCAGGAGAAGGCAAAGGCATACGGGGTGTTGGTCCTTGCTGGCACACATTTTTTTGAGGTCTGAGCTGGCAGAAAGCCTTGTGATGCAGTTGTCTTGAACTTCAGCAGCAGAAGCGGTACACAACCAGCTCACCCAGCAGACCGGGAGCTTCAGCTCCCTTACGTTTCACCAGGATTAGTGCCTCTCACTTTACAATGGCATGTACAAAATTAATAAAGCAAGTCATATTTGTACAGCTACATGATTTCCACAAGTAGGAATGTCAAGAGTGTATTTTAAGGCAAGGATGTATAAATTAACATAGACATACTGAGAGCGTTGTCAGGTTACCGTGCCTCTGGGTGTCGTCCAGGGCCTTTCTTCACATTAAAGGAATAACAAAGGTTCTCTCAGGTCTCTTGCTGAGTTTGCTGGTTGTCTGAAAATGTCTCTTTTCTCTTTTTTGGATTTTGATGGAGGAAAATTGTTTTTGTTTGTGTTTTCATTGGGAGAGAGTACCTCCTATGTGCAAGCTGTCATACTTACAGTTGGAAACAAGTTTACTTCTCAACCTGACAGATACTACAAATGAAATGCCTTCAGCATGTGGCCGGTCAGAGGTGTCCAAACCTTCCCAGGGCTCTTCTGATGAAAACTGGATGATCTGAAATCTTCCTTCTCCTCCCCATACCCATTTACAGAAATACAATATAGATGTCTAATTTAAAGACACCAATTATAAAAGGGCAGGGGGTAGAATTTAGTGGGATTTTTCCCCTGGAAAAAGCAATCACACTACAGAGAAAAGAAGAGGAATAAATGAAGAAGCAACACATTTCAAACCCACTTTTATAGAAGTCTCTCAGTGGCTTCGCTGCCTGCCTGTGTTTCTTTAGCAGTCTTGGTCAGGTACCATATGTAAATGAACACTGCTTACATGCAAGCTCTCCCTTAGAGTTACATCAGCTACTCCTAATAAAAACTCAATATGTGGAACTTAATCATCTACCAGATGTTTTTATTTACCAGTTCTTATTTTTTTATTTAAAATTGCTCGTGGGGTTTTCTAGTCACTTGGATCTAATTTAAATGAGTAGACAAAAATTCATCTCTGACAATACATCACTAAAGTGACACAGTTTTACATAAGAGATGAATTTTACCCCCAGACTATATTATTTTAAGAATAAAATAATATGTTACTGGAACACAACCACATATACACTCCTTATGACCACTGGCCATCCCCATTAATATGAAGAACTGACAACATAACCTGTGGAGACAAATGCACACATGTGCATCACTTTCCCTCTCTCTCGCTGCCATCTCAAGGCCTTTAGCATTGAAATGACAGCTGATTCTGACTCCTTTTCTTGTACAAACACAAAGAAAGAGAGAAGACTGAGTGTCAGAGCCAAGGTTCTCCATGCCCAGTGAAAGCAGTGAAAACTGTGCCTTAAGAAGAACGGCAGGATTGAACTGCCATTGCAGAGCATGAGACTAATCATAGTTTTCATCCATTGCCTGCTCTTTTCCTGACATACTTGTGGCACTTGCTCTCTCACTGTAGCCCATTAGTTGGTAAATGGGAACACAGAAGTGTTTTGTGAGCTGTAAAGAGCAGAGACCAAATGTTGTGACATGCCTGCCAATGACCATGGCTGGACTTGCTGATCCCTGTCTTTCACTTTCGAGCTCCTGTTTCATACACTACATATGCAAATATCTTTCTGCTGTTTGCTAAATCATCCTTGAAGTATAACCCTTTCTATTCCCAGCTTGGTTTCTTTTAAGTATGCTGTCAATCATGTTAGGGTTTTCTAGATGTGTGATAGTTTAGTGGGTTTTATACAAATAGGCAGTGGTTTCACTTGCTAAAAATACATGCTTTAATTTTCCACTGTGATTTCTTAAATTCAGAATGAGGAAGAGAAATCTCTTCTGGCTCAAACAGCTTTCTAGTATTCTGCAGCTGTGTGTAGGAACCTCATTCGGAATTATATGACACACAGCACAGTCCCTTCATTGAGGTGACACATTGTGTCACACAGGTGATCATCTTTCTGGTCTGAAACCTTTGGCAGTGACTGCAGCCATGAATGTGAGCAGAATTAGATTGTAAATACAAGTAGTTGAAAAGCAGTTGTTGAAGCCAGCTGTTTAAGGCCAGGAAATCCTAAGGCTCCTTTCCATTCCTTGCTGCACTTCAACCATGGACACTCCTCCCCAGCCAGTTGCAGACAGTCAGACACTCCCTTTTCCTCTGCTCACAGCTTGATGCAGCCTTGCTGAACCTTCTACTGTTCACGGCCATGTGGCCCTGCCTTCTTGGAGAGGTGACCTGAGACCCTCTCCCCTTGCATGAAGAGAGTCTTGCTCTGTCTGCTGAGGCTCGCAGCAATACCGTGCTGTGAATCATTTCATCATCATCTGGGAAAGCAAACAGGATTTTGCCCTTTATTTTGGTGCTGTTTGTTCCTGCTGTTTAAGCCCTTGCCCTCCCCCCGCCTTTTCCCACCATAAACACTGCTTCTGCTCTCCTCCTCCTCCCGTGAAGTCCCCTTGCTTCTGCCTTTTCTTCTCCTCCTGCACAGCTCATGTTTCCCTCATGCCGGGTTATCTCAACAGTTTATATGACACTCCTCTGCTAACCACATGGCATTTGTGCAGCTGCGCACCCTGCTCGGGCTTGCTCCATGCCTTCTTTCTTTACTCTAGGTGCAGGTGACAGCAGCACAGGCTGGAGCAACCAGCTGGCGCTGTCAGGAAGAGCAATAGGTAAAGCTTTGCTTGAGCAAGCCTAAACTCCTGCGGTCATTAATGCTTTGTCTGTCTGCCCAGTCTTAGCCTGGTGAGACCAACTGGCTTATGCAACTGGGAAAGAAGGGAATATTTGAAATCTACCAGAATGAGTGTGGTGGTGTGCTCTTCCCACACCTTGCCTCCCACTTCCCCGTCTCCTGCTCAAACCGTAACTGTCAGTGGGGGTTGTGGTGGGCTGCACCCTGACTTTGGGGGATGGATGGCAACACAGCCAAATGCTGTCTGCAGTAGATGTCTTGCTGGTATGCAAATATGGCTATAGGTAAATCATCTTATGCTGTAAATATCGGAATGCCCAGGGCCTGTTCAACTCTCCTGAATAGCCATGGGCTGCACATCAGGATCTCCCCCGGAGTAGGGTTGTCTCTCTAGATTACTCGTCAAGGTTAAGAGATTCCTTGCTGCAACAGATCCTCAGTAAGTCGTTTATACCATGCTAAACTTTGAAATCTCAGCTATGTGATCTGAAAGTATTGATTGCGCACATATAATCCTTTATACATAAACTGTTGACCAAGTCTGAGACTGGGATTGGATCCAGATGCGCCTAGACTCCTCCCTGAGGAGTTTAGAAAGCAAAAGGTTTCTTCCTGAATCTCATGACTCAATGGGAGGGTCTCCCTGACAGTTCTGTCTGACCCTACCCTCTATGCAGTAAATAACTGTGTGTCATGCCATCAAGTCCTGTTAAAGCACTGTCACATGTACTACCAAATTTTGTTAAATCCTTGTTTTATATCAATATTTCACTGATTTTCTCTTACTAGTGAAGTGCATTGCTCCATCCACAACGAGCGAAGAATAAAAATCCTGTTAAAGGAAACCTGGCACACCCCATGCACAGCTGACAGTGTGTGTGGTTTTGAGACAACCCCTGAGCCCCTTCCACTGCTGTGATCCACAGGGAGGTGCCTACAACAGGCTAGGCAATAGCAGCAAGCAAGGAAAGTAACTGCAGACAACCAAAATCTCAGTGAGAACATCTACTGCTCAACAGGTCTTCCTGAACTGGGGTTACAGCAGGGCACTGGAACTCTTGAATAAAGAGTCTCAAGGTACCTATTGACCACAAGCAGCAGAGGCTTGTCATGTATACTTACGTGTACACCCTCCAAGCATTGCTTTTCCAATAAGGCCATGTTGACCACTGCAACTGCTTCTTTGCCTACCTTAGTCATTTCCCAGCAGACAAGAAACTAATCCTTTTCTCAGACCAGAGTGTCTCTTGTAACCCCAAACCCAGACGCATCGCAAAAACATTGAATTTCTATTCAAACCAGCCATTGTTTACTTTTGTTATTTTTTATCAGCAAATAGTTTTCTTTTAAAATTTCCCACATGTGACAAGTCACGTTGCAATGCATTACTTCAGGCTGTATCTTTCATGTTGCATTAGAGTGAGACAAGCTTAACGCGATTTGATGCTTGCAACCTGCTTCAAACATGGCATGTGAAAGACTTGAAAGAGATGCATCTTTCAGGGGAAACAAAGGGTTGATAGATTTCTTTTCCCTTTTATTTACATTTTCTACCCTTTTTAGTCACTTTGAAACAATAGATAGTGGGGCTGTTAAAGAGTTAATCAATGCATCTATTTTTCTTCCTGGTAAAAATTCTATCAGTTTCCAATTGTTTGATTGATTTCTGCTTTATATTTTCCCAACTTTCTAACTGAGAAGAAAAGCTACCTGCTGACTATTAGGGAAAAAAAATCTAACAAACCAGCAATTAGATTGCAGAAGGAATGGATCCAAGTTCTCTTAATTGATGCTGATAACAAAAGAAACAATTCTTCTGAAAGATGAAGATTTATATGACTAAATCCCACATGGTCAGCCTTTTGTATTTTAAGATAGTTTTATTTCTCTGATTCAAAGGTGAACATAACAACAATACCATACAAATGAACATACTTGCCTCACAAGAGTGAGGAAAAACAAAAGAAAAATAATCTGAGTCATTAAAGCAGCTTCAAATAATTTAACTTAGCATATTTATTGTAATTGATTTATAACATAGTAACATAGTGAAAATGCATATTTGTCTTAGGAAAGTAGCAGAAGGAATATTTCAACATTTGAAGTTCTGTTGTTTTATTTCCTCCTACAAAACTGTTTTGTCAAGAAATGTTTTCCCAAAACATTTCTGAGCGTACGCTAGTTTCTCCCGTACTCTGTACCCAAGTTACAGTAGAAGCATGCTGGTGCTTAGAGTCTGCCTGAAGAGTTTTCTGCTTTCCTCGCTACTTGCATTTTATTTTCTCTCAGACTATGAAGATGTTGTAGATACAGCAAAAGACTATAGTTAAGTATAAGCAGGATCATGATTCACAGTGGGCTAGACGCTGATGTTTTTATTCCTTATGAATCATCCCATTTTGTCCCATGAGATCACAATGATTTCGATGGGATGACTTGGACTATGAACTCAGTTCATTATATGCATAGGTAACACATTCTGGTTTTATAGACTTCATCAGTGTGAGGATCTTTATTTTAACTACGTATTTCAAATAGTATAAATGCTAATATAGCTGCAGCAACTTACTTATCCATTATTTCAGGTCTTAAAAATACCACTTTGAAACAATAGACAAGAAGCAGAGTCCTAATGCAGGAACCACAGGGTAACGTTATGCAATTCCTGTGTATGAAATCCAAAATAGTATTTGCTGGTATCAAATTTAAACTGTAACTTTATCTTTTGTACCTGTGATGGGAATCTAGTCAAGAATAATCTTATTTCAAATGAGTATGAATTGTTTTTCTGTGTTGTTTTTAACCTGCTTCAGACTAAAGAGAATTTCTAAGAATCCCCATAACCACCCCTACAACTTCTTGCTTTAGCAGCTTTTCTAATTGACTTAATAAATTACAGAAATTAGGTTATAAAGTAACTCTCCAGCAGATGAAGCAAAAGGAAAGAAGAAAACCTATCCACAAGCCCCCAGACTACTACTTAAACAGAAGTCTAGCTTTAAAATACTCCCCTCTTCATTTCTGAAGAGTTTCCTGTAGCACAGCTGTTGGAAATAACAAGAGACAAACCTCAGCATAAGCATCGGCACTCAGTGTTTCTTTGTAAACCAAAGGTATATTTTTGTTCAGGCTCACTGAAGTTACCCAAATGGCATGGCAAACCAAGCAGCGATGCTATGAGCACTGGAGGATTTGGGATAAATCAGAAATATTACCAAGAGAAATATTTTTGTTTCCAAAATGAAAATATTTAATGTACTTTTCTGGTTATACAAAGACCAGGTGCTTGGTGCATTCTTTCATTGGCCTAAGAAGTGGTGGGATTAGTGTTGTTTTCTTTCTCATCACTATCAATGCATCTGCTTTTAAAAGGAACACAAAGGTAAGTGTAATGGTCTTCTTCTATGGTTAGCCACTCTTATAAATGAGATTTTCACGAGGTGGCAGGATATCAATTTTCACTGCCAACTATTTGATTTAATAATATAACTCAACCAATAATGGATATCATAACCCACTGACGTGCAAGAAGACAGTAAGTCAAGAACTTACTGCAACGGATGCCTTGATGCTACCGTCCACACCTGCTCAGACTGCAGTAACATCCAAAACCTTAAGCCATAGTTAAAGCTCTTTACAGAAACCCAACATAAATCTAGAAAGTCAGCCAGAATCTTGTACTAAATTTTTCCAGAGCATGTGCCAGAAGGTGTCTGTTGTGCTAAGCACTTAACTAATGCTGCTGAATGCTTTCAGTACCTGCTCTCTTCATACAGATAGCCACATGAGAAACAGTGGAAATTATTTATTATGGGTAGATTTGCCACAAAGCCCCGAGAGGGTCTCTGGGAGCTTCCCACTTCCTCACTGCACACTGACGGACTCGCTGCACTCTGAATTGCTCCTGGTCACCAAAAGGCCCTTTAAAACCCCTAAAATACCTGCTCTTAAACAATCAGTGCACATCTGCTGGGGCACAACTGAACAGCAGTGTGGGTACAGTGTGTCAGTTCCCTGTTTTTCTGGTTTGCCACTCTTTCAAAGAAAAATGCCTTTATGTGAAATAGTTACTTTCAAATCACCCTTAATGCAAGTCCGGTTAAGGTAAAAGGCAAACAAAAGTATTAATTGACAACATCCAAATCAGACTATGAAAAAAAAAAAAGAATTTATACAAAGCATGGGCAGAATGAAAGAAAGAAAAAGCCAATCTGCAAATAGGAAGCTGAAATCAAAATTAAGAAATAATTACTACAGTCAGCTGAGGTGCTAAAGGTGCCTCAGTGCAAATCACGATGGTGATTTTGACCTCCTTCATGCCTGCAGTGTTGGCTTGTGTCCTTGGAGAGCAGCTGTCCTCGGTGAAGCCACCAGCTCTAAACTGCCTCTCTGGGAGTTCTTGGGATCACCACTCACACCAGCCTTCCCTCGCAGGTGGTGAAGGCTATTCCTTGACAATTCAAACTGTCTGCTCCTTTTCAGCCCTCTCACGAGAGGCACGACAGAGTTTGGCTCTCAGTGAACCTTAACCAACCGTTTGTTATATATGCAAATTTTCTTTCCAAATAACTAATTGGAAGTTCTAATCTTTCAAGAGACCATTAAGCAGTGTGCAAAAACCCTTGATAAAATAGCTAAATAAATACATCATGGAAAACAAATAAATCCTGGTGATGACAAAAGGCTAATCCAATAAACTAATCTGATCAAAAGATCGGTCTTGTAAAATCAATTACATTTGTCTTCAAACACAAAGACATAGACAAGGTTCTTAGAAGAAATACATTCTCTGTAGGGATTAAACCACAAATTGATTTATGAATATACTCCCCTAAGAGAAACTAGAATATAATTCCTAAAGTATCTCTATCAAGAACCAAAGGGAATTTAGTCTCTTTTGTACTAGTTTAGCAACTCACTTGAAAACTTGTAAACACTGTTTGGTATACAGCATGTGATTTATAGCATACACTGTTTTGTCTCAGTGCTTTCAAGGAGAACAACAGCAAGCTGTAAAACCTTCTGCTCCAGATCATTCTTTCAAAATAAATCCAGTTCAGATGCTCTGTGAGGACTGGTATTTCAAAGTGATAACTGACAATTTATAAATCACCCACTTTATTTTGCAATGAGACAGCACATCTGTAATCCATATTTATTTCCCATTAATAACTGTGAGGGTGCTGCTGCGTTGATTGTTTTATATCACATACATTTCACCTTACTAAGTAAGTTTGAAGAACAGCAAAGAGGAACACTTTTCCCTCCTTTTTTATATCATTCAGGGAATATTCTAAGATAAACAGTTTCAAATGTATTCAAATAAGATACTCAACTAACAGAAACTCAATATTTTTTTAAGTTTATTAATGAAATCCATATTGGCATAATTTACATTTCATTCCCTTTTCAGATACCCACATCAAATATGAAAGCTGAGCAACACAAAGAGGAAATACTTTATTTCATTTTAAAAAACCAGTCAAAATGTTGGGTTACTTCAGGGTTGACATTGCTAACTGTGTGACTTTGCATGCCTCCAGAATTTGTAAAATTGCCAAAATAGATTTTAGGAAGCCAGTGGGACTAGACTACCAGGCGGAAGACTTAACAGGGAGAAGATGATTGATTACAACAAACTCTGCTAAGGGACAATTATAACAGGCCAAGGTGCGTTCCCTCCCTGCCCTCAGGTTATGCTGCCTGAAAAGGGCAGGCAGCCCGTGGGTAATCTATGAAAAGTGTGTAAACTGGACCGTTCTCATTTGCTATTCTAGTCTCTCTGCCTTGGCAAATGACTACACAAATCTCAGCTGGGTTTGTCCCAAAACCCTACCAGAAACAAGTCAAAGAAAAGGCTCCAATCATGCCACCCATGGAAGTTCCTTCTTCTGCATGTAAGCAAGGCGTTCATGGCTAGCTGAGAAGTAGAATCCATACAAAGCATGTTTCAGTGAACAGAGCACATCTTTTCCACTATGACAATGTTTTCTTTTTCTTTTGCCCAGTTCCATGTTCAATACAAATGTTTCTGTGTTAAAAGGCATCCTGTTTTGACATCTGGGCATGTTTAGTTTGGAGAAGAGGAGGCTGAGGGGAGACCTCATTGCCCTCTACAACTAACTGAAAGGAAGTTGTAGAGAGGTGGGTGTTGGCCTCTTCTACCAAGTGAATAATGACAGGACCATGGGAAATGGTCTGAAGTTGCAACAGCGGAGGTTTAGATTAGGTATTAGGAAGAACTACTTTACTGAGAGAGTGGTCAGGCACTGGAACAGCCTGCCCAGGGAGGTGGTTGAGTCACCATCCCTGGAGGTATTTAAGAAACATTTAGATGTGGCACTTCAGGGCATGCTCTAGTGGGTGAGAATGTAGAGTGTGAGTTGCATTTTTGTGTGTGGTTGGACTCGGTGATCTCAGAGGTCCTTTCCAACCGTGACAATTCTGTGATTCTGTGATCTTTTAAACTTATGCCAGTGTTTATATTAAATCTTTGATTATTGAAGCATAATAAACTCCATTAATAAAACCTATATAGGTAAACTGCAAGATTAACCTACCAGGAAACAAAAAGAGATGTGGAAGTGCATAGGAAGTGTTGGATGCATACACTACATACTTTATAATGCAGATCCTAATCACTGCTAACAGCTCTCAAGTCTGTCGTTTCTTTCTACTGTGTAAAACTGGCATACTCAAAAATACCTTTACAACAGGATTCTCTCTCTGCTCCTGCCTAATGTTGCTCATAAATCAAAAATACTGAAGATGTAATAATTGGCTTCATGTCACACTAAACATTCAAAATCATTATCCCAAAATCCTTTAGGGAAGCAGACAAGATGCTCTAGGTTCAGCTCCCTGTAGATTGTAGGTCAGTAGAACAAAGACATAGCATATAATTGGACTCAAGTGGTAGTCTGAGCTCATAAGAGGCCAAGGACAAATTAGTCTGAATCGCCTCCTACTTTAAAAAGAGACATTTCAACATGGGCACAGTTCAGATTTGCAGCTGCCTGACCTATGGATAAATACAAGGCTTTAATGCTTCCAGAAACCGAACAGTGAACAATTTGGGTGTCTGGATATGACAGGAAGCATCAGTCTTTTTGATCCAGGGCATGTCTGTGAGTATTTTGGCTTCTCCTGAACTCTGAATTCTTGAATTTATATTGAAGAGTACAAAACTCAGCTTTAAACTCTAGATTATAAAGGGAAATGAAGACCAAAATGAAAGCAGCATGCAAATACTAACTGTGAAATGTTTCCAATAAATAACAGATATTGCTTTTTAATGTTATATGACATTTTACAGATGCAGAAAATAATCAGACATCTATTGTCAGCTAATTAGTACATTAAAATAATGCAAATGCAAAAAACACTGACCTGATATCAGTTTTGATATTATGTAAATGGTATGTGTTTGATTTATTTTACCAAAGAAGTTCTTAAATTACTAAGCACTCGTGCTCAATAATGGGAGTATAAATCAGGAAAGAATCAGTCTATATTTGTCCTGTTTCTTATATTCTCCAGCTATCCAATAGCAGCTGCAGCACGCAGCAGAAGGCTAGAGTTACAACTCTTTCATCTGATTTGAAGTGGCAAAGGTATTCCTGAAATTCAGGAGAAAAAGAAGTCCAGATCAGAACTCAGACTCACATTCACATCTGACTGCCAGCTAACACATAGTAGCACTGAGCACATTTCATACTTTGGGTAGAACAACCAAATATTTGCTTCCTGAAAAAAATGTTTGCCATGCATCAGCAGTAGCAATACATTCCGGCTGGAAGGAGGGCGAGGTGGTTAAGGTATCAGCCTAGGAAAAAAGAATCTGCTTTCAAGCTTCACCCCACGCTTTCTTGGTGATTTTGGACCAATCATGTGGCCTCTTGTGTGCCTTAATTTCCTTTCTATATTGCATGGCTAATAGAATCACTCTCCATCAAAAAGGAGAACAGCCCTGTAGGTTTGTGATTCAGCCTAGCTAGCCTGACAGGAGGAAACAACACATTGTGCTTCTCACAAGCTGGGGTTATTTTTGGACCTTTACAAGGAGGTAAAAGAGAGATGAAAGCACCATCTGAATGGTGCTTTCTGCTGCTGGAATAAAAGTAATGGTGTCTATCGGATTTAATCAAGCTGTTTGCCTGCTTTTACTCTCCTATACTTGAAACACAGCAACAGTTTGTTTTCTTCGTAGTGTTTTGATGCAAGACTTCTCCATTGGTTCAGTTTATGCTGAAAGAGATTTAGAATTGGACATAACTTTTAAGTGGTTCTTTTAGTGTTTGTCTCAAGGGCCTGACTCAGAATCTGTCACATTCCCCGATATGCTAACATTTCAGCTGAAGCATTGCAGTCACCATTGTAAAGCAGTGGCCATATTTTTATATATATTGCTTTGTAATGAGCAAACAGTTCCTGTTGAGAAGAAGCTGGTGGAGCAGGAGGTGGCAGGCTCCAGTTTTGGCTTCAGAAAGCACCACAGCTGCATGAGACCAACCAAGGACCCCTAGGGCAGACCTCTTTTCCCACAGCCACATGAGTTAGGAGAGGGGACACGTATTTACCAGTGCAGCACAACTTGAGACTGCTTCAGCAGGGTGCAATTCTGGTACAC
This sequence comes from Thinocorus orbignyianus, assembly GCA_013400375.1. Lineage (NCBI taxonomy): Eukaryota > Metazoa > Chordata > Aves > Ciconiiformes > Thinocoridae > Thinocorus > Thinocorus orbignyianus. Next base: position 161,535 of record VXBW01003904.1, read on the forward strand.
TAAAATCAATAGCAAGCTGTTGTTGACTTCTGCTGCAGGAGAACTTCATCCTCAAGAATATAGCATTTCCCAGCAGCAGGAAGAACAGGTCTTGCACACGCCTGCTTTTTCATGGTGCCACTCTGTCATTCCTACAGTGACTTTGCATATTGGCTGTCTTTTACAAGGTGTCCACACTCACCACACTCTCTTAGCTGAAAAGGAATGGAAATGCACATTATATTATTTAAATTGGTATTTCTGTTCATTTTCAGCCTTCTCCATCTTTCCCATCTCTTTTTTTCCCCCCCCTCTACTCCTCTCTAATATTTTCCAACCCGGCTTTGAAGTCATTGACCTTGAAAACAAAAAGCAAAAGAGCAATTCACTTGCCAAGTGCAAATACCTTGACAGATGCAGCATATAATCCAAGCTGTGAAGTCAAACAAACCTGCAACATCTCACATCAGAAGCCCTCTCTCCTCCCTCTGTCTAGGTTTCTACTGTATTACTTTTTCCTTGATTCCTTTGTGAAGACTGAAACTCTTGAGACCATGACTACTCTTGTCTCTATAATAAACATATCACAGAAACGGTGTGATTTATGGATTTTAGTGGTAGTTTTAACAATCCTGTTAGATGCCAGCAGGGATTTATGGCACAGATCCCTCGATCTTATAAAAACAGCCACAACAACCAAAAGCACCTTAAGAGCGTCTAACTCTTAGCAATCTCTAATGCTGTTTTGTCAATAGCAAGGATTAAGAGGACACACTGTATTAGGATGGGATTGACACTAAGGCTGCCCAGGAGATCCCAGGTCCCTCAAGTTGCTCTGCCCCATGCTGCGAGGACCTCTCGTAGTGGTGAGGTTCACAGTAGGTATTTAACCCTAGACCTATACTTTTAAAATGCAAAACTGAGCCTGGAAATGCTTAAGTCTCCGGGTCAAGTCCTTTAGCACAGAGGCAGCAACAGATTTACAATTTCTATGTGTAGACAAACCGCTAGAGGGAGGGAGAGGTCTACAGTGCCTGAGCAGCCCTTCCCGGACCAGCTTCTCCATCTCCATCGTCAAACACCCTTTATTTTAATAGCTGGTGGGGATTTGGTTTTAACTCTACTTGTTGGCCAAATGAAGGTGGCAGCAGTTCTCCAAGGTCTTCAGTGTTTGGCCCCCCCAAAGCCTCCCAGCAGCTTTTCTTCAGCCCAGACCAGTGCTCCCACATGGATGCAATTTCTCAGCGCCAAGGCTGCAGGCCAGATGGACGTGTCCCGTGGGCTGAATGCAGCCCAGAAGCCATCAGCTACAGCGCCATATGTAAGTGGTGTTTTACATACATATCAAATGTCAGGCCTCAGCTAAGCCGCAGATGAAGTATAATGCTACTACTGTAGCACAGTGCCCTTAATATCATCCTGCAATGTGGAAGAGTCCTTCCTCCAAATCATTAGCAACAGATGAGCTCCGTGCTTATTATAGGCCTCCGAGTACTTTGCAGCAAAAACGTACCCAGAACAAAGTGTGTCTCCGCTCGTCCTCAGCTGAGTTTTAGCAAAGAATTTAATAAAGATTTATAGGTTTTCAGAGATTGTTTTGAGCTTAGCCAAGTTTTCCTTTTTTAATCAGAGTTTTCTGTGGGTGGCAGGGGAGGAAGTGTTTCCAAGGTTATAGAAATTGAAGCAATATCTCAGGTGTCTCTATCCTCACTCAATGTGCTACCAGCCCTCTAACTTATGAGAGAACAGACTTTGTTTTCACAAGTCTCATCCAGAGAAGCTTTGTGTGAGTAATAAAATTTTAGGCCCCATAAGCTTATGTTAATACTCATGTCCCTGGGCTTTATTATGTTTGGAAATCAAAAATTAATCCCATAAAATTTCCGAAAATAAAAAGAAAGTGTGCTGAGGGCAAATAGGTGAAAGCTATCCTATGTCATTATTCATTAATTAAACTACTGAGAGCCATTTGGATGATTGGATATGGACAAATGCCAGAAGAGAAGTTTCACCCCTGCAAGAAGCTTGAAATATTGCTAAGAAATATTACAATTTGGGGTTGATAGATATCATTCTAGTGTGAGTAAAGTGAAAGTCTGCCTTCCTGCTAAATTAGTGTTCCTAGCATTCTGAAATTCTGAAATGTTTTTCAGAGAAGATACACAAGGTTTCCTGGTCACTTGGATAAGGTATTGAATTCAGGGAGGAATGGCTTGGAGGCAGCATTTAAGCCTGGAGGGAGTGTACTCAGTTGTTAATTACAGGGAGTAATACAGTAACAGTTGGAAGATGAACTAGTTCAGTGGACCTTGGAAATGGTGATCCCTGGCAGAAATATCCTAGGTCTGTCGTTTTCCCCCAACATGTTGTGTTCCCTCAACTACTGAGCATTCAGTTTGGTTTCCTGCAGATTCTTTTCAGTTAGACCATACTTTTCCTGAGACACAGCATGCAAAACAGAACACAATACTCCAGATGAGTCATCAAAAGTGAGGAGAATAACAAAAGAATTACTTCACATGTTCAGCATACTTTTTTGTGTTTGCATTTGCTCTGGCTGGAATTTGCTGTCTTTTTCTGCAGACCTGCCATCCAGCTCACATTTTTTTTCTCCTTTAAGCACACATCTGATTATGCCTACATGTGTTTTACTTACCCTATTAAACTGCATCCTGTTTATTCCACGACTTTTTTTTTCTTTTCTTTTCTTTTCTTTTCTTTTCTTTTCTTTTCTTTTCTTTTCTTTTCTTTTCTTTTCTTTTCTTTTCTTTTCTTTTCTTTTCTTTTCTTTTCTTTCCTTTTCTTTCCTTTTCTTTTCTTTTCTTTTCTTTTCTTTCCTTTCCTTTCCTTTCCTTTCCTTTCCTTTCCTTTCCTTTCCTTTCCTTTCCTTTCCTTTCCTTTCCTTTTCTTTTTTTTTTTCCCAATTTATCAAAGCCATTTGGAGTTTGGAGAATTTGCTATATAAACTCCTCATGTCACCATCTAAGTCTCTATCAAAAATATTTGTTAACTAGTGTCAGACCCAGACTCCTAGTGCAAAATCCTGCTTACCAGATCAGTCCAGTTGCCAAATGCTGGGGATTTTGGATTGAATACGAATCCACATCTCTTGGAAAGGCCATCAACAAGTGGCTGTGCTGTTAAAAGAAGGAGCAGAGTTTTCATACTCTACCACAACAGATAGCCCAATAGTCTGTACTTAACATCAGCCAGTTTCAAGGGAAGACTGAAGAAACTGCAGAATGGGCAGCTGTGGAGCTAGGGTAGATTATGCTGTAACCAGAAAATTACAAGTGACAGTAGGATAGCACATACTGAATTTCTGCCAGACAATATTATCTGTGAGTCTGAACAAGGGAGAGTGAATGAATGAAGAGCTCTTAGGGAAGATAAATCTCATACCCAGTGAGAGAGGTTGGTTTTGTTTTCAAGCCCCTGCCTGCTCAGCTTTGCGGGGGATCTGACAACTGTTTCTACCACAGACATTTCTTACGGACCTTGAACAGATCAGTTAATCTCTTTGAGCATCAAAGCTCTTCCTGATTCTGAGGGATATAGGCAGTTGAGGTGTTTGATACTGTAAGTGCTCCCACTCACCCTCCAAACAAACACACAAAAAAACCCAAACAAAAAAACAACCAACCGAAAAGAAAAAAAAAAGGCAAGCTCTAGAAAGGAAAGGATGAAGCCAGAAGGAATCAAATATTAATAAATGCCTTGACTGGAATGTAGTTTGTGTCTGGTGAGACACCCGCACAAAGAGAGAAGATAGGTTGCACAGCCTAGATAAATGAGGGAAGATGAGAGCTTAATAAAGCTGTAATAAAAATAGATGGGTTTAAAGACATTCAGGTGAGGAGAAGAAGGATTTTGTTGTTTTATTCAAAGCATTTGGATCCCATATAGAAGGTGTGTGCAAAGTGAGAGTTGCCAGTTATCAGTAATGGAAAGCCAAGTAAGAGACTATGACATGTGAGTTCTCTTAAGACAAAATCAAAACAGATTTATGATCTAGATTAGGACTCTTGTGCAGGCAGCACAAGTCTGATCCTGAGAACTCATTACATGTGACTTTGGGGCTGTATAAACCCCAGGGAAGCTGAAGTTCTGCTTTGAGCTTAACCAGAGTGGCTCAAGAAGTAGCACAGCTGAGGACTTATCCCCTGACCTGCATAGAAACAGACACAAACAGTCCAATCTTTTGCAATACCAATCAAGAAACACAGTGTTATTATATCTAAGGGGTTAGTGAGGTTCGCTGTGTCTGGAAGAGATCTATCTCTCCTCACTAACTTCTTTGCCATCCAGACAATCTGACCCAGCACAAGGAGACTCCGTCTTCTGGAATGCATGTGAATAACTCTCAGAATAAGACTTTTCCGTGGTGACCCTCACTGACCTCGTTATACAGCATCTCACTCTGCTCTGCAGTCTAAGTGCTGAAGGAGAAAGTGGGTGCAGAACCAACTGAAACGTTACTTGACTCTAGCCAGTGGAAGGGAGAAGACAACTCCACCATGAGCATGGAGGCAAATGTGGACAATGTGGCCAACCAGTGCAGGCCAGGGCTAGGGCAGCCCATAAAGAACAGCACAGAATGGGCACTAGTATCACAGTTGTGTGATATTACTAGCATCTAATAATTTTGAAATTTTCTGTACTGCGAATCATGTTTCTACCATATGCTGATACCAACCACCAGTATGCTTGAGGCTGAAAGGATCTGTGAGGAATGAATTCCTTATGGTAAGTCTCTCTGAGAGGCTGGATTCAGTAGGATTTCAGTGTGCATAGGCATGTACACACACATGTGTGTGTGCAGAAGCCATATCGGATTCCTCACATAGCTTCTGTTTTCTTTGGAGATGGATGAATGAGGTCAAGTCAGCATTTATGTAAGTGTTATTAGCAAGCATTTCATTCACAGTATGTATGGAAAGTCCAGTGTCATTTTTTGATTCCGTCTCAGGAACTTCCTTTGCTTCAGAAAATCTGAGCTCAATCTCAGTCTTTGGTAGACAGCTTCCTGGTGGAGAACTGCTAGAGGAGAATAGATGGAGAGACAACAATAGAAATTACTTCCTATGGGTTTAAAAAGAAAGACAATTTTCTCGCTTCTTCAGAAGAAGGGGATTTGGATCCCACATTCAAGCAGTCTAAACTTCGCAATACCCATGTGCCCCACGTAACTCTGAATGCCCTTGTACAAGTCCAGGTGTCTTATAATCCTCAACAGGTTTTGTGCAAATGTGCAGAACCTCTTCATCTATATGTGCCAAACCACTGAGTTTATGAAACCAGAAAGTGAAAGTATGTTATAAAGCTAATTTCAGATCTCAGAGAAATAATGCAAGGCAGGCTGGAGAGCTTATGTACCTCCTCTTCCTGTACATTCTCTAGGTATGATGCAACCTACTTTTAAGTAAAACTCATCATTTAAAACAGCGTGTTTCCTTTGTTCAAAAGAGCTTTTAAAGGAATACATTTGTCCTGTATTTTTCTTTCTTCCTCCCCTTTGAATACCACAGGTCTTATTTCTGACTTGCAGGGATGGTCATCTGCTCATCTCATTCTCATGTGATCTCCCTGGATAGAAGAGAAATTATGAACCTTGCGTTCCTTCACTATCTGGGTCCCTGGGGAAATAACTGTAGCTACAGATAGAGAGCAGAAAAAAAAATGAGTGAACTGGGCTTTTCCACCATGCTTTATTTACACTTTTCATGGTTTCTTTTCTTTCAATATTGCTTATGTATTTATGTTCAGCTAGCAGCCCAGCAGGGATCAAAGTCTTTCCTCTCACTAGTGGAGTTTCTTATCACTATAAGAAAAGGGTATAAAAACCGAGATTAAAAAAAAAAAACAAACCAAAAAACTACATAGTAACCTGATTTTTGTAACTTGCATCACCATTTGGAACTTCTAAAATAATGACCCCAAAGACTGTTGTTCAGATCAATCTAGAGTGATCCCATCAGTCTCAAAGCAAGTCTAAATTCACAGAGCTCTTGGTGCCCACTAGTAGCAAAATTCCCTTCATGAAGTAACATGCCCCAAATGAAGAATATGATACAGTGCTATAGAATTTTTGTACATGACATAAATAGAGTTGTACAAAGGGAGAGTGTGGTGGGAGGAATTAGTGTGCAGCAATCAGTGTGCAGAAAAGGGGGAACATAACCCCAATATTCAAAAAAGGGAAAAAAGAGGACTCAGGAAACTATAGGCCAGTCAGATTCACCTCTGTGCCTGGCAAGATCATGGAGCAGATCCTCCTGGAATCTCTGCTAAGGCACATGGAAAATAAGGAGGTGGTTTGAGACAGCCAACATGGCTTCACCAAGGGCAAAACCTGCCTGACAAGCTTGATGGCTTTCTATGATACTGCCACAAACTTGGTGGACAAAGGCAGAGCAACGGACGTAATCTACCTGGACTTAAGCAAAACATTTGACACTGTCCCGCATGACATCCTAGTCTCCAAATTGGAGAGTCATGGGTTCAATGAATGGACCACTCAGTGGATAAGGAACTGGCTGGATGGCCACACTCAAAGGGTTGTGGTCAAGGGCTCAATGTCCAAGTAGTGGTCGGTGACGAGTGGTGTCCTGCAAGGGTCAGTACTGGGATCAATTCTTTTTAACGTCTTTGTTGGAGACATGGACAGTGGGATAGAGTGCACCCTCAGCAAATTCGCCGATGACACCAAGCTCGGTGGCGCGGTTGACACGCTGGAGGGAAGGGATGCCATCCAGAGGGACCTGGACAGACTTGAGAAGTGGGCTAATGCAAATGGCATGAAGTTCAACCAAGCCAAGTGCAGGGTCCTACACCTGGGACATGGCAATCCCAGGCACAAATACAGGTTGGGCAGAGAATGGCTGGAGAGCAGCCCTGAGGAGAAGGACTTAGGAGTGCTCAACATGAGCACTGATCCTCAAAAAAAATGAAAGCAAAGGTGATGGGGTAACTTCAAAGGCACTTCCTTAAATCCAGTCAAGGTTTTTCTTAGCTTCTCTTTTTAATAAGAAACAAAAATACTGAAGGAGTTGCATATAGATGAAAAAATCAGGGCACCATAATGGACTTTGGTGCCATGAGTACCAGGGCCTAATGTGACAGACTGTATTGTGGGAAATTACTGCATCTACAAGTCATTATTTCCAGTAGAAATAACGTAGTACCATGAGCCATTGATGTATCTCATGGGGAATTTGCAGGAGATCTCCTTTAATTAACTTGAGTCACTAGTGGATGTAAGTAAATAAATCAATGCAATCTTGATCTTCTTAGAATTGAAGGTTCCTTCATTGCCTCACGGGTCTCTCTCATGTATTGTTTCTTTGTTATTCAGATTGATTTGGCTATTCAGTGTGGAGGTGCAAGTTTCCCTCCTCATCCCTGAGTATGTTGTCAGCAAGCAGAAGAAAGAGGGACTTCCTCACAGCTAGCAGAGGGTTTCAGTGGTTACCTGTGCAGTTAATGCAAGTCTGTGATATCTGTTTCTTGAAGCCTGCTCTTTTTCCCTCTCTGCCTACATGAGCTAACACACCAAAGGAAAGTTGGTACCATGATCTCCAAGAACTTTGTTTTAGGGAGTCAGCGAGATCCGATAAGGCAAATGAGTGAGTATCAGAACAAGGCTTTCTAATTGTTCCCCTGTTCCCAAGAAGGAGCTTCAGTTATATTAATGGCATTATCTGACTATGGAGGGAGAGAGGAGAAGAGATCAGAAGGAACTAGTGGCAAGTACTGAGTGTATGTAGTCCTATACTCACCGCTGTCTGTTTGTGACTGAGCAGGTAAATCATATTTCACACTATTGTTTGAAGTTCCCCAACTGAGCAAATACTGCCTGATCCAAAGCCCACCCAAAATTTCAGGCTGAAGACTGACTGGCTCTTTTTCTGTCCTTTTACAGTGAATGACTAAACAGGATTTGGAGTCATTTCCATACCAGGCACAGTCAAAACAAATGCAAGGACTGAGAAGTAATTCTATAGCTTTGTGTTTCAAATTCACATTCTCTGCTGAGGTCAAACATTTGCTGGCTAGCGACAGCAAAATCATCTTATATTACATGTCAAGCGTTAGCATAGCTTAAAAGACAAACCAATTTCAAACATCAGAGAACAGAATAAAGTTTAAACCATAGGAACAGTAATTTCTTACTCTGGAAATCAATAACATTGCACTGAGAAGAGCTGCAAAACCTCTCCAGTTTGTATTGCCATAAGCCCAGGCTCTGATTCCCACTTGAAGCATTGCTCAGTTTCAACAGACTTTGATCCTCACTGGGAGGAAATAAGGATCCGACCTCTGCCTGCACTTGGGTCCTGTGGAGAAAAAGATTCCCCAGTTAGAAAAACAGAGGTTTCCAAGCTTCTTATACATCTGCTAGCTTCCCACCAGGCAGTGTGTGCACGCACCCGGGTAGCGTTCCTGAGTAGTCTCCTCTAATTAACCTCTCGGAGAAGGTTGCCAGCTAATTTGCTGACCAACCCCGAAGAACTTTAAAAAAAAAAAAGAAGAAAATATAAAAAACATGCCAGACAGTGGTTTTAAGCATGATTCTTGAATTAACTTTGCCAGCTAGAGTGAAAAAACAGCCCTGGCTGCTGTGCAATAACCTCATTCCTCAGTCTCCTAACACTAGTCCCTCCTCACCCTCAACCTTTCTCACTGGGGCATTTGTTGATGTGATTAAGTCATTATTGGTTTCCTTGGGCAGATATAACGTAAGTATCCCAAGTGGAAGGAGCTGTAAACATAGATCAAAATTCAGCTCACTGCAGCACCTGAAAAACATCAGACTAAGCACAAACCTGAGCTACTGTACTGGTTTTGGCTGGGGTAGAGTAAAATATCATCATAGTAGCTGGTATGGAGCTATGTTTAGATTTGTGATGAAAACAGTGTTGATGATACAGGGGTGTTTTAGCTACTGCTGAGCAGTGCTAGCACAGTGTCAAGGCCTTTTCCACTTTTCACACTACCCACTACCAAGTAATCTGGGAGTGTACAAGGAATCTGGAGGGGACACAGCTGAGACAGTTGGTCCTACCTGACCAAAGGGTATTCTTGACCAAAGGGATATATTATTTTTTTTTTCCTAATTATTGAACAGTCTGTATTTGAACCCATGAGTTTTTGGACTTCTACCTTTCAGATTCTCTCCCCCATCCCACTGGGTGGGAGAGTGAGCCAGTGCCTGTGTGGTGCTTAGATGTCTACTGGGGTTAAACCATGGCAGATATGCTTGAAAGCCTTCCAGGGATTTGTTGAAACCCACACATGAGGCGGCACAAGTTTCTCACAACTTCCAGAAAGCAATAAACCAGTATACACTGTCCAGCATAAGTTTTCATCTCTGATTCCTCCCAGGTCCAAAGGCTTCCATATACATACCTTCACTTTGCCTCACTGGATTTGAGTTTCCCTGTCTTCTTGACATGCCTTGAGCCATGAACCAAACTTTGGCCTTCTGTCTCCTGCATTTATCCCCACATACTTTCCTCCTTCTGCTTGCATTTTTTCCTCTTTGCTGATCCTGTGGGCTAGTTACGGGCTGAAAGCACATCAAGTTTGCCAGTACTCTCACCTTGATTGCAACCCTGTTGCTTCCTGCAAGCTGCCCTGGTCACAGCATGACCTGCTGTGGCACAGTTGTGTGGGACACACTGGGATGACACCTTTGTCTTCCCAGATCACCTCATTGATCTCTTGGCCCTCATAGCTGCTTCCACTCTTCTGCACTATTCCTTTCTTGTCAGTCACTTCAGGATCAGTCCTCTCTCATACAAAAGAAAGAGGGTAAAACACCTAAAAATAAGTACAGCCATAAGTGAATTGGCTGTTCTGCTTGCTCTCCACATAGTGAGGCATAGCAGTGAGGAGCCCCAGCAAGCACATGGAGATTTCTCTTCATGGGCTTCAATGCTGCTCACTGGTATATGGAGTACATTTATGTTGATCAGCTCACGAAGACAATTATATGACATGGCTTGCCTATGATGGTTAGAGGGCTTCTTTCACAGATCCAGTTCTTTTCATTTCTCTGTTGCTTCAATTTGCTCTCCTGGAGTAACAGACAGGGTTAAGGTATAGCAACTGGCTTAGGTAAGTACTTTTTTAGTGTTCAACATCATAGGCTGGCATCCTAAGCACTATGAAATTAGCTATGGTTGACACTGATACAGTTGGAGTGTAAGTTGCAGTGTCCCACAATGTCCATATAGTCCCTTCAGGATACCTATTTCTCTTCTGTTAAAATGGGTCTAAAAGCTGGTAGGATTTCTTGAAGTGTTTGCATCTTGATGGTGACCTGAACTCTGCACTGTGGCAGTAACAAATAGCTAGTGGCTGTGTAACAGTTGAAGTCATGGATATTAATAACAGCATATGATTAGAAAGCAGTCAGGACTGGGACATGGAGCTGAACCATATCCACAGCACCACAGAAGAGACTTCTGGCAGAGATGGGGACCCCCCATCTTCACTGGGCTTTGTACACAACTGAAGGAGTAAAGCCCCTGCCTTAACCAGCATGTTGTTGCTAAGGACACTGCACCTTTCTGTCTTTTGGCAGGGGAGGGTAGTCCCTCAGTGTTTCTACTGGGCCACTTAACCCACAGAGGGAGGAGGGAGGAAGATTTATGTATCCACCGTTCTTCAAAAATTGTGAGCCCCTGAATCAATGGTGCAATATTGACACCTCAGAACAAATACAGCACCTGGGAAAGTGAGGAGTAGCCCTTTCTGGGACAGCTAGGAGTGGAGTACACACCGCAGAAAGTAATCCCCTTGATTTTCAGGATGTGATACAAAGCTACTCTCCTTAGAGCACCTGTCTGGCAGGAATCATTCAGCAGACAAGAAGTTTTCACTGGTCTTGTTAGATTTGAGACCTGACTACCCTCAGTTGTGGATACTGGTCCATCTTTCCCCAGAGACGACTGTTAAAAAGGTAGACTTGCATCTTCATAAGACAGAGTGGTTTTCATAGCTTAATATCCTTCTATCTTCCTGGGATAAATCAGGTTATATCAGAGGAGATTGCTATCTATTCTGGTTACTTGCTTAGAGCACCAAGTCATAATCAAGTTCATTTATCTGTCTCCTTGCCTGAGGGCAGATTTTCTTTTGTGACCCCAAAATACTGTTTCAGTTATTTATAAATGTTCATCAGATCATTTGCTTGTACAAATTGCAGCCTGAGTATTATCTATGAACTGTGTATTTCCAATATTCATCCTAGTCTCTGTTCCTGATTGGATGCCTGAAACTTCATGAATAGAGAAAAAAGTGAATGATGAATAGTGAATCATGAATAATAAACAGAAGATGAGTACACTTTTTCAAACTCCTGTTCCTCCATGAATATGTGTACCCCTCTATATCAGTTGCCTTCAGCAACATTCATATGCAGAGAAAGTAGATTGCAACAAGATTCACAAAAAAAGGGCAGGAATGCAGCTGAATCAAATCAGGAGCTGTGTTTTGTGCATAGTTGTGAATGTACTACTCAGCAGTTACTCAGCTCTGGTAAAATCCAACTGTTCTGGTGACAGAGTTATCTGGAGAGGCAAGAGCAGGTTTTTTCTCCACAAATCCCACACTAGCTTTCCCAGGTGTGGAAGGTGGACAGGCCCCAGTGCTTCTGCTTTCTTCTGCTTCCCCAGTTGTAAAATAGAAATAATTTCACCTTTCCTTCTTCCTGTAGCACCCTCAGAACTCTGAATGCTAAGTGAGCATTGAACACTCTTGTGCTAAGTGAGAAAGAAGCACTTTTAAAGACTCATCAGTAACTGGAATAAATCACGCCAGCCTTAGATTCTAAGCCTTTTAGGTTACTTACAGGTATGTTCAATGCAGATGTTGCTTAGAGGTTAGTCATAAATTATATTTTTCCCACAACAGACAATTGATGAGGTCTGTGTGCCTGACTTGTCAAATCCTGTTATACTTCAAAAAAAGCCTTCTCATTCATTTAAACAAAAATTTATTTTTTATGCAATGTCCAAAACTTAATAATTATTTTTTTCCAAAACGGCAAAAATTTGCCCTCACAAGCCTGTAAAAAAGTTTTCTAATTTAAACCTGTAAAGACATCTTGGCATTGAATGTGGGCAATTAAAATCAGTCTTGTTCTAATTTATACAATTGTAAGAATGCACCCAAATTTCTAGGGTTTTACCTGTAAATGAAAAAATAATAAACCTGAGACTTCTATATGTGATCTAACAGTTAGTAACTAGTTATTATCAAGCCATTTTGAAATTCAGAAAAGTAATGTTCCTTGCTTGAATAAAAACATCCAAGCCTTTCAGGAACTGCTGGAGGGTACTCAGCCAAAAGCATCCATTAGTCACCCAGAATTACCCCTCTAAATCAGACAGTAGAGGGACTTAAATCTGCTTTTCTCATAGAGTGAGTGTCTCAACCTGCTTCCAAAGAGCCTTTTGCCAGCTGGGGCCCAAGTTGGTTATGCTGAAACCAGCACTCTTAAAATAGTTTTGGTTTTGACTTTGGCTTTCTTAGTGACAAAAGTCAATTGCATTAAAAAATTCCCAGTATGCTTTAACCTCTCTGTTACTGCATCGGGTGAAATACCTTATGGATATGCATTAAACAGACCTGTATATCTTTAACACTTTACTAGAGTGAAATGTTAGAAATTTCTACATTTATGGGATGCCAGGATTTGAAGATTTTTCTGTAAGAGCTTTTAAAATAAAAAATGGTTTTAGCAGCATTTTATACTATTAAAGTACGTAAGCGTTTTTATAAGTGCTGGATATACTTTCTTCAATCATACAAATATGTGGTGTGTCTGCTTAGATTTTAGCCCTGACTCTCTAAAAAACTATAATCAGGAAGTTCAAAGTACCAGCCTAGTCTAAAACTCAGTTAATGGAAGCTTTGTGACCATATTTTTGCCACTTTAAAAAATAATGATACAGCTTTGCTGATGTTTTCTTTGGTGCTCCAATGAACTGCAAATTACAGTCGCCCTTTTAGTGTCCTTTTGAATCATCGTATTATAAATGCATTTCATCTGTCTCAAGGTATCACAGCAAAAATTTCAAGATGACCTTTAAAAATGGCTAGTAAAGCACTGCTGCTTACTTTGTTCTAGATCTCACCGCAGACAATCTCTTGTCTCAGTCACTTTCAGAGATAAATTACTATTTCCACTGTGTCTACACCTGTAATAGTAGCTGCCTTTTCATCACCTGTCACTCACTCTTCTAACCCCTCCCCATTCCTGCTTTTATTTCTTTCTGCCTACACTGCAATTCTCCATTTCTTTCAAGGAAAAAGTATATATTTAATATATAAATACAAAATATACCCTGACCTTCCTTTTCTTTTACCCTTGCCTGCCCTACCACAAAGCAGGCAGCTGCTGTATGCTTTTTGCAGTTGCTCCATCTTATCTCATTCCCATCCTTAGTCTCCTTAGCTTCTCAGTGTGCTCTGGTTCTTTTTCCATCACCATACAAGCAGGTTCACTCTTGCTCGGCTCACACCAGTCTGCCCCTCCAGCCCCTGCCTGTTCTCTCTCCATTCCCTTCTGAGCTCCAGCTGCAAAGTTTCCCTTCTTCCCTCTGCCAGTCTGGCTGCCTTGGACTTGAATGCAAATGAGCACACACTTTTGGAAAACTCATCCTTTTTTTTTGGCTTCAGTGAGATTTTCTTCTTTCCACTTTCTTGCTGCCTCCCTAACTGCTTGTTCAGAAAATCCTCTGGAAGATTTTCTCGTTCTACTCCCTGATTACTGAGGAAAGAAGAGTGGTGCTCTCTAAGGCCATATTTTTAAATAATACTTTTGGTTTGACTCTTCTCACTTTCTGCTACGTCTTGTCTGTGAAAACTAGACCAACCGGTGTGTCTGCGTCAAGAAGGTATGTCTTTCATACATGTCTTTACTCCAAATATATTTCCTTATGTCCAGATGATAACCTTTTCATACCTCTTAAAATCCAACAATTGGGGCAAGCTGAACTTGGTCAAAACAAACCTCTTATCCTCTCTTCCTTGTAAACTTGTTTCTCAAACTTCAGGATGTTTTTTATTGTCACAGTATTGCCATGCTGCTCTTAAATGGATGCAAACTTCTGTTGAGATCTTTCTGGTTTCCCACCCCATGCCATACCTTGGCATTGCAGTCTTCCCTTCTAACTAAGATATATTTCTTCACCACTCAGACACCTGAGACTCTCCATATAGATCCTGTCACCTTATATCTCTGTAAGTATACTGGCACCTTTCCCTAACTCCTCATGCAAATGTGTGGCTCCCCAAAGCACCCATAGGACTACTTTAAAGTGCTTTTTGTTTCTGTAAAACCTACTTGGCTAGCCACCATAGGGAGACTATCACCATTGTGCTGATCCATATGTCTGTCTGTGTGGGTTGTATCTGACCAGATGCAGACATCTTTAGATACAAGTGTCTGTGAAAGAGCTCATTTCTACTTGTTCTTTAATGGATAGAAGGAAGCGAGGCATTGTCAGATCATATCTGATCCAATGTGTTGACATGTAAAAGTACCTGTTTCCCTTCACTGGCTGTAAAGGAGGCTGGGAGTGAATAACTGGGATGCCAGTATCCACAGCTGAGTTTTCTGAAGCTATTGTGAAGAATCCCACTTTTTTTTTTGTGGTTTTGAAGTAATTCATCTTAGTTTTTAAATGATATGTGATTGGGAGTGATTCTGTATCCATACCTGGATCTGTGCAAAGCCCCTGTGCAACAGGGTTTGAGGCCATAAATATGTTCTGATGGTGCCACTGTAATGGTTATACTTCAAGTTATCAACAGCATCAAAATGCTGTTCAAAAAAAGACTGAAAAAAACATCTTGCAAAGGTTAGAGGAGGCACAGTGATGTATAGCAAGAATATAGAGGCAGTTAATTGATAGCTTGTATGGCTGGTATTCACAGTGCTGCAGTCCCAGTGACTCTAAACATATGGCAGCAAGGATAATGCTGAAAAAGAACAATGGTGTTGAGTCAACTGCAGTATATAGAACATGTTTATTTATTTATTACTAACAGTGGTATTTAAAACTTTTCTAGCTTTCCTTTGGAGAAGGCTTTTAAAATTAAGATCTAAGCTACTTGGAAAACACATGAAGTCCTCAGACTTCCATAACCATGGGCAATATTTGGTGAGAACTTAGCCTTTTTCTGACTGCATGATTGGCTTTTAGCAATAAGTGAAATTTTAGGGCTTGCGTTAATTCTTTTCACTTCTCATGTCTTTGATTTTGCAGACCACAATGACCTTGTTTGGGAAAGAGATGACTTAACAGGGATATGACTGAGATATATAAAATTACGAGTAATGTGGTGATGATGAGTGAAGAATGTTTATTCAGTATTTCCCACAATATTCTTATTCTTTTCAAAGAAATTCGAATGAAATTGCCAGGCAGAAGATTTAAAGCGAATAAACGAAACGCTTTTCCCTACATGCTCCAGAGTTAGCCTCTGGAATTTATTACCAAATTGAAAGAAACATACCAGACATGCACACACACAATACAGATTTCCTGTGGAAAGCTCTTGTTTAGTTCAAGATACAAATCCAGGGTTGCGGTTGTCTTACTCTGCTTATGCAGATCAAATGGGATATATGTATTAGATGGAAAACTAGGAAGCCAGGAAAGAAGACTACTGGTTTACCTCTCATGACTCCTTCACTCTGGGATAAGAGGAACCTTTGGAGAAAGGAGAAGACTTTTCCTCCCTGTAGAGCAACAAAATACTGCCCAAATAGGAACATTTTGAAATGTAACATGGGATAGACAAAATTAATCCAGACTGGGAAATTGCTCCAAAGATGGAGGAGCAAACACACAGGTAGTTTTCAAAGGTGATAGAAAGAAAGACTTTTCCCAAGAACCTATAGAATATTTTCTAAAATTTGTTGTAACCAAGAAACTCATAAAAATTGCAGGATTAAGGGAAACTGGAAGGAAAGAGTTGGCATGCAAGGCACAAGGGGCAGGGCAGAGATGGTTCCAAACCCATTTGTTCTCCTTCAGTTTTACCCAGCACACCCAGATTTTTGTCCATTAAAAAAAAAAAAAAAAAAAAGCATGCTTTAAGAGATCTTCACTTTTCAGATACAAGTTCCTTTTGGTGCTTTTGTGATGTTGCTTAAAGGAAATTATATTAGCAGGTGTATGTCAGAATTTTGGCTTTTAGGATCATATCATAATCCTGTCACAGAAGGTATCTAGTTTCGGTGGCCGGTGGAGAAGTCACCATCAGAAAGTGACATATTTAACTTAGGAGAAGACAAGTGACCCTTTGGATGCAGCAATTTCTCCAGTGACTACTCTAGAAGCCTGATGTTCACACTAGGCACTTCACTTTCAGATGCCTATATTTATGGAAGAAAAAAAATAACCTCTTGCCTTTTTTATTATTATTTTTCCTGTTGTAAAGTGTCTACATTATAAAGCCACAACACGTACACACACAAGTAAGCTGCTGGACATAATATAGTATGTGCTGCCCAGTGTAGTATGCAGAGCGTACGCAAGCTGTGAGCTCACAAATAACAGCAATAGCCCTCACAGGAGTTACACCTCTAAAGAAGCTGTATGGTTTTGTTCAAAATGCCCTGTCTACATTCAGCTCCATAACAAAGCTCAGTCTCACTTTTTATTTTAGTCACTCTTCCAAAAGTGGCATTGGCTCTTTTGGCAGGAGAGAGCACTTCGTCATCTGTAAGAGCATCATTTGACAATAGGCTAACAGGCTCAGAATGTGATCTGAAGTTGTGAAACAATTGCTTTGATGGTTTTCCTCAGCTTGGTTACAAGAAACCTTCCTTCACAATTTATTTTGAACATCTGGCCTACTATTATTGAGCATCTATTTATAAAGCTGGCCTCAACAAAACTCTCATAGAAATGTCTGTCTTCAATCAGTTTGTGTCTGTCTTGTGGCAACAGAATATTTTACAGACATTAGTTCCTAATTGTCCAGGGTTTTCTTATACAAATCAGCATTCCTTTCTGGAGCTACTTTATTTATATATGTTTTTTATTAACAGAGCTGTTTCTGCATACAACATAAATGAAAACAACTCGATTAGAGAAGCTGTGAGTCATTGCCGTCGTTTTATTAAATAAATAATTTCAAGATCTTGGAAAAGGCTTTAACAAACAGCTAACAATTCCTTAAAATACATACAAAACACTTACTTTTTTTTTTTCTACATTTCTATTAAGTTAATGTAAAAATCTTCTGGGTTTGCTAAAGGTAGAGAAGTAATTGTAAATACATTTGGAGAAGCTATAGGTGGTGTGGGTTGACCCTGGCTGTGCACCAGGTGCCCACCAAAGCCGTTCCATCACTCCACTTCTCATCTGGACAGGGGAGAGAAAATTTAATGAAAGGCTTGTAAGTTGGGATAAGAACAGGGAAAGATTCTTCACCAGTTACTGTCACTGGCAAAACAGATTTGACTTAGGGAAATTAGTTTATTACAAGTCAAATCAGAGAAGGGCAATGAGATATAAAATCAAATTTTAAAATGTTTTTCCCCCACCCTTCCCTTCTTTCTGGGTTCAGCTTCACTCCCGAATTCTCTGCTTCCTCCCCCTGAGAGATGCAGGGCAAGAGAGAACAGGGGTTGTGTTCAGTTCATCACACATTNGGTTGTGGTCAGTTCATCACACATTTTCTCTGCCACTCCTTCCTCCCCGAGGGGAGGACTCCACACAATCTTCCCCTGCTTCAGCACGAGGTCTCTCCTGTGTGAGACAGTCCTCCATNTTCAGCTTCACTCCCGAATTCTCTGCTTCCTCCCCCTGAGAGATGCAGGGCAAGAGAGAACAGGGGTTGTGGTCAGTTCATCACACATTTTCTCTGCCACTCCTTCCTCCCCGAGGGGAGGACTCCACACAATCTTCCCCTGCTTCAGCACGAGGTCTCTCCTGTGTGAGACAGTCCTCCATGAACTTCTCTGACTTGACTTCTTCCCAAACTTCCCAGTTCTTCATGAACTGCTCAAGCATAGACCCTTTCTATGGTGTGCAGTTCTTCAGGAACAGACTGCTCCAGCATGGGTCCTGTGTGGTATCACAAGTCCTGCCAGGAGCCTGCTCCAGCATGGGTTTCCTGTGTGCTCACAGCCTCCTTCGGACTCATCCACCTGCTCTGGTGTAGGGTCCTCCACGGAATGCAGGAGGACAGCCTGCCTCACCATGGTCTTCACCATGGGCTGCAGGGGAAGTTCTGCTTCGGTGCCTGGAGCATCTCCTCCCTCTCATTCTTCTCCATTGTTGGTGTCTGCAGAGTTGTTTCTGTCATGTATGCTCAATCCTCTCTCCAGCTGCAGTGTTATGTTTTTATTCCCCTTCCTACATACAGTATCGCAGAGGCTCTACAGCTGTTGCTGATGGGCTTGGCCTTGGCCAGCAGCAGGCCAGACTTGGAGCTGACTGTCATTGAGTCTGTCAGACACAATGGAAGCTTCTAGTAGCTTCTCACAGAAGCCACCACCATAGCCCCCTGCTGCCAGAACTTTGCCACACAAGATCAATACAATAGGATATTGAGGGGAGGGAATAAAGAGAAAGCATGATCCTCATTCAAGAGGTGTACCACTTTATTACATGGGTACATCACGTAAGAAGTTTGGGGACCAATTTTTACTAGGGCTTGTTGCAACAGGGCAAGGGGTAATGGTTTTAAACTAAAAAAGGGAGATTTAGACTAGAGAAAAGGAAGAAATTTTTTACAATGAGGGGGGTGAAACATTGGTGCAGATTGCCCAGAAAGGTGGAGACATTCTAGGTCAGGTTGGACAGGCCTCTGAGCAACCTGATACAGTTGAAGATGTCCCTGCTCATTGCAGGGGAGGTTGGACTAGATGATCCTTCCAATCCAAACTATTCTATGATTCTATATGACATAAAATTATATATGTATTTTTAATCCTTTGGGTGTCTCTGTTTTGGATGTTCCCTGGAAGTGCCTTAAAACTGAGAACACTATGAGATCCATTGGAAATGCAGCATAGAGGAACATTATTCACACGCATTAACAATTTTTGAGTTTGGAATTACTTTTAGAGTTGGAATTACTTTCACTTTCATTAGCTTGTCATCTTTCATATATATATATATTTATATAAAGGAATAAAAGAAAACAACTTCCAGATGCTACTCCTACATGAGCAAAATGTTACTAATTGGTATAATGTAGCTTTAAGATTTTGGATTATCTGGAAAGCTTTTTGGTAGCTTCCAGAGTGCAGTTTCTGCATGAAACTCATTGTCTGCAAGTGAGTGTCTATGATTACGCTACCTATTGCTCTGTCCATCATTAGTCCCATAAGGAACAAGAAAGATAAATTGAAGGAGAATATTTCAGTATTCCACTTCCAGGTGTGTAACAGCTGGTCAAGGCTGAGGGACATCAGCACTAAAAGCTATAAATTTTACTGATCTTGGACCACTTTCCATCATTCTGGCTTTCTCACATTAATAATCACTGCACTTGAGATCACGGGAGCTCACGTGTGTGCTGTCACTCTGCTTCTGATCATCCCCACACATTGACCTGTCCTGGACTCTCAATGGGTCCTTGAGTGGTGACAGGCAGAAAGTTGTGATTTATACAGCACTGTCGTAATTAGGGCAGAGCTCACAAGTACTGCTAGAGATTAGGCTCCATCAGTGCTTCCGTAGAAATCCTTGAGTTTAACAGTTTATAAATGTGGCTGTTAAATGTCTTTCTGAGCTATAATTTGGCACACAAGTTGTCAGCACCAAGGGGAATCTTACAATCAAATGCAAACTCTGTTTGGTGCTTTTGAAGTAATTTGGGTACATGATTATATGAATGCACACAAGCATCTCTGTCCAACACCATGAGCCCAGAACAGGAGGTACATAAGTCAAGTTAGATACATTGCTCAAGCCATATGTTTCACAAAGGCAGCTCCCTTCTCCTGGCATTGGCTCATGCCTGGGATAAAAGTAAAACTCTTCTCCCCTGGGTAGATTTCAGAGGCTGGTTCATGTCTTCTACCCACAACTACCAGGAGAAATGTCACTTGCTTTACTCTGCAAGAGCTGGACTGCGGCATCCTTGCTTTCTCATGTGCACTCAGCCTTCTTTAGGCACACTCTGAGATCTGGCAGAGATCTGGAAATATGTTGTGGGGTCTGGAGCACGCTGAGCTGAGCTCCTTGCCTTCAGATGGACTGGTCTTAACAGCACCGGTCTCAGCTGTGTCTTCCTGGTCCACACGTTTTGCTTCTCCCATTCCTGGGCTAGAGCCATGCCCAACCTAGTTCCACAGCCCTCCTCCTTGGTCACATCTGAGATTGCTGGGGCTGCTGGAGGAGTTTCTGTCACAGAGTGGATGGTTGTGACCAAGGGCAAAGTACCTAATCTCCATGTTGCTAAGGTTGTCTTTTGTTCAACGCAGGCATGAATGCATGCCTTCCTCCCAGGGCTGCTGAAATACCATTGATGAGTGCCACAGATGTGCCTGTAAATAACTGCCTAGATCTAAGAGCATGCCCATGAATGAAAAATCATTCATTGAATATTTCCAGAAAGTGAACTGAAAGAATAAGAAAGGAGGAAGCATGGTTTTGAATTATGCGACTTTTTGGTAAAATTTGCTGTGTTCCTAGTACATCACATGTTACAAATGCACCTGAAAGCCACAAGCACTGAATAATAAATGATGCATATGCAACATTTGAGAGTAGTAACCTCCAGACATTAAGCAACTTGCATACTAATAACATTTAGAAAACTTGTTTCCTTCCATAAGCTTTCCTCCCTAAGCAGAGGGGAAATACCCAGTTCAATGTGCCTGTAAAGGCAGGAGCACAGGAGCCAACAGATCACAAAATATGAGGTATGAAGAAGTGCCCATTTCAATCAAACAGTCAGCATGAGCATTCTCATTTATGATATGTTATAAAATGTTTATAGCCCGTTTTACAACTCTAGCTGCCCAAAGTTTGATTTAACCAGAAAACACGCCAGTAATGTGCATTGCCACCAGGCTGAGAGTTTCATGTCCTGGAAGTCATGACAGCTTTTTCCAAGCTGTTTGTTAGTGAACAGGAATCTTTCAGGCACTCAGGAGAAAGTCTGCACCCCAACTTGTAAATCACTCTGCACCCTGAACATCTAACGATAGATGAATAGAAACACTGCTTGTGTTATTATTAACTGGTTAACTGACTACGTCCCCATTTTTACTGCCCCATACTGGAACCCATAATCTAAACTGCTGGGTAATTTTTAAATCATCACTGATGTGTTTTGCCATTAGAAGTGTTGAAGTCCCACCTGAGCCATCATGGGAGCTCAGTTAGCCTTGCTGGCCATGGAGAAGGTTGTGTCCTTTAGTTGGACAGACAAAGCATTGCTGGAGGGTTTTCTTTTCCCTCCTCTGCTCCTAGCCTCAAACTGTGGGTAGGAGAACAGACCTCCCCTCTTCCCATAGAAAAGCTGAGGAGTGAACTTGCTTTCCCTGTTCTTTTTCACCTTTTGCAGTTGTTCTGGTGGAGAGAGAGGCTGGCATGCCTTTGCGGCCTGCCTTCCCGCCCCAGCATGGCAGGGTGTCATGGTTTTGGCTGGATTGACCAATCAGAACAA
Source organism: Thinocorus orbignyianus (assembly GCA_013400375.1). Classification (NCBI taxonomy): domain Eukaryota; kingdom Metazoa; phylum Chordata; class Aves; order Ciconiiformes; family Thinocoridae; genus Thinocorus; species Thinocorus orbignyianus. Next base: position 183,168 of record VXBW01003904.1, read on the forward strand.
CAAACGGCCTCTCCCTCCCCTCTTTAAGAAAAAGAGAGGAGAGGAAGAGAGAAAGAGATTTATGAGTTTAGAAAAAAAACTAAACTACTTTAATGAGAATATTAATAAATAATGAAATAATAAACAATAAAAATAAATTAAAAAAAAAAAAGAAAAAAGAAGTATACAGTATATACAAAACTGTACCATGCTCCCAGGATGATGGCCACATCACCAGCATGCATAGGGAAAAGTCTCAGACTGGATTTGGTGGCTGACAGCAGCTGTATTCCAGATCTGGAGTCAGAAATGCTCAGATCGGGGTCAAAGGCAGATGAACAGACAGGGTCCTCCTTGGATGTCAGCCATCGAAGAGAGTTGACCCTTTGATCCCTCAGCTTTTATACGGAGCATGATGTGGATGGGATGGAATACCCTAGCTGGTCAGTTTTGGGTCACCAGTCCTATCCACTCCTCCTTGCAGGTGGGACCCCTCTACGCTTTTCCATTTCCAACTCTGCAACGGGGCAAATAACGAAATCACCTGACCTTGATTGTTATAGCAATAAGTATAAGCAAGGGCCTCTCTGCACACCATTCCTTGGTATAATCAGGTCTTATCACTGTGAGAGTGAACAGTTTTCTGAACAATGTGCTGTTAATTTCAGAGTTTAGTTAGTTAGAAGACACCCAGCTAAAAAAGTAAAATTACTGAGCAGAAAATTAGTTCTGTTTTACTTCAAACCAGGACACAGGGTTTCCCAAACTGGGATTTCAGTCTGCTGTGGTTCTCCTGCACCAGTGTGAGGCACCTTAATCCCAATTAGGGTCAGAGTGGGTCTGCAGCTGGGAGGCTTCACTGACTTACTGGGTGTGATTGACCTCATCTGGAATAAAATTAATGAAGGGCATTTTTTATATTGGGAAATTAAAGATGATTTTTTAAAATGAGCTCCTTGTGACTTGAGCAGTGGGCTGAAAGAAAACAGGAATAAGAAATGTGCCATTGACACTGACAGATTTAGAGACCTCTCATGTGTCTCTGTTTTGTTTCCTCACAGGGGAGAGAGGAGAGGACATCACAGTAAGTTGAAGGCAATCATCAGCTTTGTTTTATTGACTGTACTGGATTAGCTCCTCACTAAATTCCTTCAAATGCACAGTTGTGCAAAGGTGTGTGTATGGGGAAGGCTAGAGAGGCAGCTAGTACCCTCAGTTAATTAAACTTAACTAATTTATTTCAGCTGCTTAAAATTCCATGTAAGCCTTCGATATGCATATGTGTCCTGATCAGCCTTCTGATCATAGGCACGGGGTCCTCCCATGCACGGTGATACACCATGTCCTGCCTCACAGACATCAAAGCTTAACACTGATCCTGGAGGAGGATGCCAGCAAATGATGCATCAGAGATGGAACACTCCTTGCATTTCATCTGGATTCAAAACTCCTGCTGAGCCAGAGCGACACAGCAGCAAAACAAACACACACAATCAAATGGCAGTCAATGTGGAGGTCCTGGCCAGCAACCAGCTGTCCTGAATTCCAGGAAAATTTACCCAGAGAATAACTACTGCAGAAGCATCAGCACACAAAATGCCTTTTATACCCTAATTATTTTATAATATACAGTGCAATAACTTGTGCTATTAAGCTATTTGTTTACCAAGCTCAAAAGTTGCCATGTGAGCATACTGTGTATAGATTTTAAGGCAAGGTCCCTTAAGGTACCGAACTGCTAAATTATATGAGCTTTCTGCATTTGGTGGTGTTGCATGAGCACACAAGATCTCAAATGTTGGCCTTGTACCTTCTGGTGAATGGATTTATGTTCAATGTCAAAGAAAAAAAAAGTACGTAATGAAAAAAAATATAATACAGCCCATTTACTGCTGAGTTCTTTCCTTTGTTTTTCAAATTCCTCTGAAACGAAGAGCTGTGAAAAGAATGAGCCTAATCTTGAAAATTGAATAGGAATATGCTTTACTGCACCTGTGTGGTAGATGAAGATTTTAGCACTGAAAGCCTTTGGACTGCTAGGAGGGCAATGATGGGGAAATATAAAGCCTCTTTGGAAAAAACAAGAATGTAAATCATTCTAAGTTCAGACAGTGCTCAGCTCAAGAATGCATCAGCTTCAGAAAAGATTAATAAACCAATATTTATTTCTATTACTTTTCTTCGGAGAAAACAGCTGGCTTTGATTAAGTAAATGAAGATCAAAAGAACAGAGAGAGAAACATATTGAATACCTGATCCAGGGTAGGTACAACTGTTGAAAGAGAAAGTTACCTCCACTGTGTCTTTAGTTGCGGGGGGAATAAATTTATTAAAAGCATTTAGCATTATTTATAGTGATTCTGTATGGTAGGGATCCAAAGTACCTTTAAATAGTGTTTTCCTTGTTGTAACTGACTTAATAACTGGTCTAGAACAACCATCTCTGTATAACAGAAATTACAGTTATGTATGGTAAATAATGCTGTAAATTAATCTAATGGTAGAGCACCAGTTGCGCACCTAGCTATGCTGTGTATATTTTCGGGTGTTGAACCAGCCTAGGGAACTGTAGAGCCAGGTAATAGCCTTTGTCTTGTCAATGTGTTTTAAACCCTAAGAATGAAAAATGGGGTGGAGCTACAGGACAAGAAATGTAGCTTGTTGATGCTGTGGTCGATGAGGTTTGAAACACAAGCAGAGACACAGTAGGTGAGAAGTAGGACAGAAAGATTGACTTTAACAAGCCAGAAAAATTTATGATGACAGAAACTATCAACCTCAGAAAAACCAAGCAATTCCCTTGTAGCGTGTTTGGAAAGTTTATTTTTATTTAATACAGATATTCCTTTTAAGATGCAGTCTTACGTGGTGATGAAAGAGTGCCTGTTCATCCTTATATTAATTATGGTCTGCATACATTTTAGATTGTTTTTCATGAACAGCTGTTGAGGTGTTTTTTTTTATCTCAGTAACCTCACTCACTTGCAAGTACTATTGCTGGTGACTTCTCATTGCCACCCTGATTTTGGATAACAAGCCTTAATAGGAGACATGCTGTTCTCCGGATGAGACAAAATGTTCCCACAACTTAACAGATATTTCCATTGTAAGCTTGGCTCACATGATCCGGGGTGAATAAGCTACTGAAGTATATTATGCCATCCATTTGTGACTCACCTGCCGCATTTTGTTTTTAAAATAACATGGAATAAATTAGGGAGCAAGTGAGACAGAACAGAAATCTCAGGTTTTGAGCTGCAGGGGAAGAAAAGAAGCCTGAAGCACATTAGTTTTTTATCTTCAGTTTCATTTTGTTCTCCATTTCCTAGGTCTGAAATTAATCCTGTAAACTTTTCTATGCTTCTGCAATTTAAGCATATGAATAGTTCCAGTAAATTAAAAGGAACTAATCATATGATTAACTTTAAGCACATGATTAAATATTAATAAGGTGAGGGCCTCTGTAAGTATTATCAAAAGAAGGATGACATTCCTACAAAAGACTTGTGAGTTTGAAAACTCTTTTTTTTTTGTGTGTGTGTGTTAAAGGAAGATCTGAAATAATTTTTTGAAACAGTTGCAGTTATCTGTTCTCTACCAGGAACTGTATCAGATTGCTGGTTTGCTTCAGAAATACATGGAAAATGAAATGCATGGTGATGGAAGGTCCACAAGATTATGTCAGATCCAGACTTATCCCCAAACCCAAAACTTCCTCAGAACCCAGATGCACAGATTCACCAATATCCCTAAAAAACCCTAATCCATGTTAAAAACCTATAGATTATACCTACTATAAAAGGAGAAAACTCAGTGACTCTAGATCTCCTGCTGTAACGTCTAGCCCTAAAAACTTAAAATATGTACAAAGTGGGTGGAACCATGGATCTGGAATAGGGTTAAAAGGGAGGGACAGGGTGCACTGTTGGCCTTGCAGGTAGGGTTGAGCTAAAGCATATGGGTTGCACAAGAATCATAGAATCAGAGTCATAGAATAGTCTAGGTTGGAAGGGACCTATAAAGGTCATCTAGTCCAATCTCCCCTGCAATGAGCAGGGATATCTTCAACTGTATCAGGTTGCTCAGAGACCTGTCCAACCTGACAGGGACGGGGCATCTGCCACCTCTCCAGGCAATCTGCACCAGTGTTTCCATTCCACCATGTCTTTCCTGTGTTGAGGACTCCAGAGCTGGATGCAGTACTCCAGGTGGGATGTCACCAGAGAGCAATAAATCACCTCCCTCAAGCTGCTGGCCATGCTTCTTTAGATACAGTCAAGTATATAGTTGGACATTGAAGAGCTTTGAGAGCACATTGTCAACTCATGTCCAGCTTTACATCCACCACTAACCCCAAGTCCTTCTCCTCAAGACTGTTCTCAGTACCTTCATCCCCCAGTCTGCATTGATACCAGCTGTTGCCCCAACCCAGGCCCAGGACTTTGCACTTGAACCCCATGAAGTTTACACGAGCCTACTTCTCCAGCCTGTGCAGGTCCCTCTAGATGGGATCCCGGCCCTCAAGTGTGGAAACTGCACCACTCAGCTTGATGTCATATGCAAACTTGCTTAGGGTGCACTTAATCCCACTGTCTGTCTCATCAATGAAGATATTGAACAGTATCGGTCCCAATACAGACCCCTGAAGGACATGACTTGTCACCGTTCTCCATCTGGATATTGAGCCATTGACTATTAGCTTTTTGGATGTTATCATCCAACCAGTTCCTCATCCATTGAACAGTTCATGCATTAAATCTCTATCTCTCCAATTTAGAGAGAAGGATGCTGTTGGGAACTGTGTCAAAGGCCTTACAGAAGTACAGATAGATGATATGAGTACCTCTTCCCTTGTCCACCAACATAGTCACTCTATCATAGAAGGTCACTAGGTTCGTCAGGAGGGACTTGCCTCTGGTGAAGCCGTGCTGGCTGTCTTAAATCACCTCCCTGTCCTCCATGTGCCTTAGTATAGCTTCTAGGGGGATCTGTTCCATGATCTTCCCAGGCACAGAGAGGAGACTGACAGGTCAGTAGGTCCCAGGGTCCTCCTTTCTACCGTTTTTAAAAATGGGTCTAACGTTTGCCTTTTCTCAGTCACCAGGGACTTCACCTGACTGCCGTGACTTATCAAATATCATGGAGAATGGCTTGGCAACTACAACATTCAATTCCCTCAGGACTCCGGGATCCATCTCATCAGGACCTATAGATTTCTGTATGTTCAGGTTCTTCAGGCAGTCACCTACCTGATCTTCTTTTACAGAGGGAATTAATTTTCTCCTGCAGTCCCTGCCCTGCAATCCATCCACTCAAGAGGTGTGGAGAGAGAAGTTGCCAGTGAAGACCGAGGCAAAAAAGCTGTTGAGTACAATAAATGGTGGGTTGTTTTGTTTTTTTTTTTCTAATTTACATTGCTTGAGGACTACAGGAATCCTAATTATGGTCCAGTATCCCACTGAATTAGAAAATTTAGGAAAAATATTCTCAGGTGTCGGGACCGATTCTGAAAATCTAGTGTATTTCTGATGCAACACAGCAATAGCTGAGCTGACTCTAATCATTCTCCTCCGGAGAACAGGAAATTTAGGCAGCCCTGAGTTTGGTGGGGGATGATTCAGCCACTTGAAACATGTCTTTAAACTTAACCAAATTTTAAAATTCAGCAAAGAAGCACTAACATAAATATTAGATGAGCATTATTAAAGACACCACCAGAACATGGTTGATTCTGCCCTGCGATTTTATTTTAAATTGGAGATCAGTTTTCATTTAAGTTAATGGTGAAGTCTCTTTTAACTTTAACGGATGGGGATTCATTTTTTAAAAAAATAATTGAATGTATTATACTTGGTTAATATTTAAAATAGGCTTTGTTTCTTCTGTGTGATCAATATTGATTGATATTAGAAAATTAACAGTTCTCATTTGCAATATTAACAACACAGTTGTCTAATCTGGCATAAAAGTTGTGATTTGTTTGTGTTTGTATTGTTTCTCATGTCTTATGTGGTTTCAAATTATGTTTGTATAATTAAAAGCCAAGGATCATTTTTTATTTTTTTTTTCTGCAAAAAGAAAGGGATAGCAATTTGCATTTAAAAGTTATCACTGGTTACAGCAGCAGTTGCCCAGATGAATTGCAGTTTAGGGTTAACAGAGATTGATGAATTTCATTTCAACCTCAAACTAGCTTTAAGAATAAGGTCCTGGAGGAGCAAAAGCCAGCAGTGGCCACAGAAAGTTTGTGTGTAAGGGATTTGCAATGTTAGCTTCAGATTTCCACATTTCTTAATACTCAGTGTTTTGCCTCCTTTATAATTATGTGTAGAAATTTGGGACCAAAACAAACAGGCACAACCTAGGGACAGCCATGGGAAAACATCCTCAGAGATGTTCTAACTTACGTGAGAAGCTTCTCAGTTATTTCAGAAGCTTGGAGCACAGGTGGCATAAAGCCACTGGTCTTTCTCTTGTGTGGTGCTTCCTGAAAGATAAGATAGAATCATTTCCGTTCACAGTAAATCAGTATGTCTGCATGCATAGGAACAATTTAACAAAATCATCCTGAAGTTCACAGATGAAAAGTGTTATCTGACACAGAGGTTAACATGTGGTTATTTCTCTGTGTACAAAGCTTCCTTCTATCCCTGGACTTTTCCGAGAGATCTCTACCTAGAAACTAACCTGCGTTGACCTTTCTGAGCCTATGTGAGCCTGTTCTGAGCTACTGACCAAGAGCAATATTTGTTGCCCAGTAGCTTTTGCAAATTTTTTTGCCAGACCTCAAATACCATTGATTTCTACAGGTGCTATGGGTTTGACAGGAGTTAGGCACTGAGTGAGATTTGCAGCCAACAAATCTCCAGTGGGTGCATTCAAACTCATAGTATTGCAGAGTGTGTTGGGGAAAGGGTGACTGAGGAATATTTCTAGAAGAAAGCTCCTTCCACTTCCTCCTTTCCATTACATTTCAGTGATGGCCACTTCTCAACTACTGCTGCAGCATCCTTAAGCGATCGCTTAAGGACTTCGTCTGCGTGGTGACCGATGACGGGAAATATTGTCATGTGGCTTGTGTGTCCCATGCTGCTTCTTGACTATTTGCACCCAGTCCCCGATGGATAACTTTAAAAGAAAAAAAACCAAAACCCATGCCTTTCTGATGCTGTCATTGCAGCAGCTTTTGACGTAATTAATTCAAAACTTTTTGAGGATTTTTTTTTTTTTCTGTGGCAATGGTGTCCTTCCCATACAGCCTCCTCTGAAGACACTGGGTGGGATGAACTCATTCTTCCCATTCCCAAGTGCTTTTTTGAAGGATTATTCAGGACTGTGTCTTGTCACCTTCAGACACTGAGCTTGTCTTCTGGAGATGTGCCCAAGAAGCTAAGAAGAGTACTGCATCACAGGGATGTTTAAAACCAGAGAACTTGACAGCATGTAGATCCAGACATGGACACGGGGCCCAGACAGAGCAGCCTGGCAACTTTCCGGCGGTTATCAGAGAAATAGTGAGACACATGGGTCTATCACAAATCCAAAACACATTATGCTCTGAAGAAATCCTGGATTTCATACAGTTGGTATAAAGCAAAACAGTACACTGCAGCGCAGGCTGGCTTATACAGCACACATGAACAGTGCACTCCGAAGGTTCTCTTGTGGGTGGCAATCCTGCAGGTTGGGAGGAGATGAATAAAACAAGAGGAAAGATAATAAAAAGTATTTTCTTGAACTACTAGAATTAGTCTATGTGTGTGTGAGTGTAAAGACTAATGTGGTCTTCTGTCCCAAAAAAGACAGCCTGGTTATTCAATCTTATTCTTCAGATTTAAAGCCATGGTCTCACAGAAAGGTGTTATCAAGCAGCTCCTGTTGGAAACTCTGCTGGCAGCACCTCTAGTTCACAAAAATGCTACAGCAACAGCTAAGATTGCTTCAAGTCCCTTCCCAATCACAGATGCTGTGTGTACTTTTTCAAAGCTGGACTTTCAATCCAAGGTTGTGAAATAAACTGAAAATTTCAAATCCAGACAAATCTCTTCCTCCTTCAGTGTAACTGACCCATAAAAAAGACTTTCTGTTTTAAAGACCTTGTGTTTAACCAGTGAAAAGAAATAAAAATGAAACAAAAATTCTAGACAAGGTCTTAAAAAATCTGTCACAATGTAATTCATAAGGCACAACAGCCTCCAGTAATCATGAGAGGTTTTTTAAACAGTGATTTGGGTAGCCACACTGTTTGAGAGACACTGGGTTACGTATGCATTTGTCTGGATAATGAAGGAGGCAGCAGCAAGAGTCTCTGCAAAATCCTGGCATAGCAGCCAAGTAAAACGAGAAGATAGGGCTGAAGAAAAAATGCATTGGGTCTGGTACCATGTTCTTCAAGAGCTTAGCAGGTGCCACTCAGATCAGCTTTTCAAAGTCAGAAAGTTCAACTTTCCTTTCTTCCAATGTGAATTTCTTCAGGAGTACGTTCAGAAACTTTTTCTGACACATGAGTAACATGGTACTATAATGAAAGATTATTTATTTCTTTAGAAAATTACCTTTTCTAAAAAGCCCATAGCTAATTACATTTTGAGACACATCAGGTAGCAAAATTTTAACCATCTAAACAGTGACAACTTTTAGGGGTTTTTTTCTGTGATTTTCGTTGAAAATTTTTACAGTAACAACAAAAAGACAAATGCACTTTAAAAGTTAGTGCATGTGATATATTGTATTTAGAAATAGCAGATGATGGCTAAGAGAGTAGATTTTTTAATCTATGTTCAGTGGTTCTAGTAATAATCTTTATTAACCAAGTCATATGATACGTGAAGGTGTGTCATTTTTGTTTGAAACTGACGTAAGACTAAGAAACTAGATTTACTTGTCTCTTTGTGTTCCCTCTTTTTCTTCTAGGCCAGCAACTTTCTTCCATTCCTTCTGTATTCCAGATATACTGAAAAACATGCCAAATGATTCAGATGACTCCTAAACTAAATCATCTAATCTCTAGCATGAAAATGGATTGGGTTTGTCACTTGAAAAAATCTAACTTCAATAGCTGATGTTTAGTGTTTTCATTTTTTCATATTTTCATTGGGACGTAAGTCACTTCACTGTCAGCAAATGATATGACTACTTCTTTTAGTAACTACAGCATGTCTAATGTGCTGCAATACTGGTATTTTCCTCACTTCCAGAAGCTTTTGAGCATTTCTTCGGATCCTAATATATATTTAATTCTCCTTTGTATCTTCTTATCAGCTGACCCTAGACAACTGCTTGTGTTCTTTTGTCTTCCTTATCTGTTTTCTATTATTCATAGCTTCTCATTTACATTAATCACTATGAACATCCTTTTTTTTTTTTTTCTTTTCCAGAACTGTTTTATATTATTCTGTAATTAATTCTTGGGATTTTTACATTCCCTCTAAATCAAGTTGGTTGAGTTTTTATGTTTTTTTGTTATGTGGCTCTCTTCTCAGTTTGCAAGACTGTGACCAGCCGACATTTTAAAACCAGTTTCCTGTTCTCATTTGCAGTTGTTTGTTTAAATTCTTTTAGTCCAGCTGATCTGAATCATCTGCTTTTGAGATGCCAGTAACCTGGAAGCAAGTGTTGTCATACAGAGTCTTTCTCTTCCTCATTTGTCCATTTTGCCTAAATAGGTTAAAAACAATTAACATCTCAGTTATGCTTTTTTTATCCTATAGGAATATCACTGAAATAGATTTTCCTCTTCTAAATAAGAAGTTTTCCACTGACAAAATGGCAGTTGGTGCTCTCCTTCCCTTCCTTTCACAAAAGGTCTGGTTCTACCATTTACAGAGGCCAGTTCACTGCAAAAGTCTGTTGCCAAATCAAAGGTCCCTAAAAGTAACAGCAAGAACTTGTGGTCACCTCCAGAGCTGCCCAGGTGGAAATTCACCATCACCAGATTGATTCCCTTCCCATTCATCATACGAAAGTATTGGCCAATTTCTTAAGTGTGGATGGCAGCTCAACTTAGTACAAACAAATTTCAGCAGCAGCAAAGCTGACTCTAAGTTAATTTTTCTGAATCATTCAGAATATTTGAATGTGCTCCTGCCAGTGTCAGAATTTCAGTACTTATTCTTGCAACTATAGTAACTAACTTTGCCAAGTGATAAGCCCTAGTAGGTTTAAGTTATCTGAATGAGAGTCTGCACACCTACTGGAAAGTGCTTAAGGAATTGAAAATCAAAGGTGGCTGAAAATTGGAGCTGTGATAATACGTTAGTACCTCCAAAGTGTTTAGAAATAGCTGTTCCTATCCCTTTCTTGTGGGCTTTATAAAATAAACAACTTGATTAGCATTAGTTTGACTGTGTGAAGAATATCTCTACTATTGAACTCCTTTTGAAGAAAGGAATTTTAACTTTCATTTTGCGAGGTCATTTTAAAGTGTCATTATTGCTGTACAGAATTCACTAGAGACTAGTGTTTGGGAAATATTCACATGCAGCTATGGTAGGTGTTTCAAAAAATTCTGTAAGACACAATAAAAATTTGGATCTTGATAGCTGAACACTGAGCATTTCTCACCCAAATGACAAAAAAAACTCCCGCTTCCCAGTTGGGCAATTTATTCAGAGCTGGCAGCAATTTCCACAGAGCTTTCCCCATCCTGGCTCTGGGGTCTGCTCCACTGCACCTCCTATTCTCTCCTCCCTTGCTCTTGAGCCTTGCACACACTTCTCTTACTTTTCTTTATTTGGTTGGTAGCTTTTTTTTTTTTTCAATTAGCCACTGAAATTTCTAAACAGCTGCATAGCACTTGCCATAAAAAGTTAGCTGTTTCAATTTACTTTCCTCCATCTCAGAAAGGAATAACCTAGTATTGCTCTTCTTAAATTGGAAATGGTATTTCTTTCTTTTGTTTATCCTAATGTCCTCTCTGTATTTTGGCATTTAAATGAACAGCCTCTTTCTATTTTAGTTGGTCTCGTAGCATTTCCTTTGTTATTAAAATTTTCTAAAAATTGACTTCTGCTTTTAAAAGAGAACTTGTCGAGTGACATTGTGTCACACAACTGTATGCTGATCATCAATGTTTAATTAAAACCTGTCATCGAAAGGTGATGTCCTTCCTAAGGAATGAATTTACTTTAGCAGGGAAAGTCTAGAGGGGCAGTTCTCCCCCTGTCACAGATCGACTTAAAAGACCAGAGAGACACGCAGGAAGACAACTAACAGTTCTGTGCATATTTATGGACTTGTTGTGCATGTGGTAAGTACTCTCCTGACAGCTAGTGTTAAATCCAATCAATCATCACTTAAATACATCACTGTGTATATTCACCTCACTCCTTCATTAGCATTCATTAGCAATTAATCAACACAGCAGTAGTCTCTGGAAAGTTCAACAATCCATAAGGTACATTTACATTAAAGATGAGCAAGTGAACATTTGTTCCACTTCAGCTAAGTCTTGTGTATTGTCATTTCTTCGAGGAGTGAAAGACATTGATCAAGCAAATGACTGATTGATTGATAGATATAGTATGCCATCTATTTCCTCTGAAAAGCATTTTTCTTCAAGCTAGAGGACAGTAGTTCTACTCGGAAAAAAACTTTCAGTCTCCACTTTCACAGTATAGGTTTTATGATACTGGTTAAAAATATCTTCTGGCCTTAAATCCACTGACTTTTCAGATAAACTGTGTTGCTGGATCTCTTTTACTTTATAAAATAAGACCACGTTCTATGATATGGAGGTCCAGACATACCCTTTTAGCATCAGACGTGAAATTAGATTTATTTCCCTGATTCACTTCTTCAGCCAAAACAATTAATTAGTAATATTTCCAAGGCAACGTGGAAGGGAAAAAATTACATTACGGGGTATAAAAAATAAAACCTTACCTTTTTGTTCTTTTACATTTAAGAAATAATAAATGTTAGCACTTTCAGATATTTACAACCCTGTGGAAAATTAACTAAACTGAGTTTAATTGAAGTAGTTGTCCAGCTTCGCTTATGACATAAATATATACTGATAATGATATCTTTAGTGTGCATCTTAAGTACACCTCAGACTTTATAGTAGTGAAATGATATAATCAGTTTTTAATTTTATTATTTTTTTTTCCGAGAAAATTTATGTTTAAAAAAAAGTAATTTTTTAGCCTTAAATGCACAAATCAATGGAAAAGAGAATTTACCACTTTATATTCAGGTAAATTGAAATATTTGCTTTAACAACAATATGAAGTTGTTGAGACACTAAGTAGACATGAATTTTTTTCACAATTCATTGGCTTTCATGGAACTGTATTTAGCAGGTATTATTGTGGTGTTAATGTGATGGAATACCTAGGACCTAATATACATGCAGTGCTATGTGAATATTGAAAGCTTTATTTTTAAAACACTGATTGTGGATTTGGGTTGTTACTTTATCTGCTTTAATGTATTGCATTATTTCTTTCTTTCTTTTTTTTTTTTTTTCCAATTAACTTAATATACAAATGCTATCTCTCTCCTAACTATGATTTGGTATATTTTTGGACTGAAAAGACTGTGTGTATGAGACTAACCTTACTGTGGCATATTTCAGGCAGATTAAGACATTTCATAGCACAACTCATCTCTGATTCTCTCTGTGGCAGCTCTCTTCCTTGTACATGTCTGTTCGTTTGTTTCAACACACGTCTATCCTTGTTTCACTGAATGTCTTTTCTTTGTTGCACCAATATTTAAAAAGCACCAATATTTAAAAGGCAGAAGTTTGCTGAGGTTGGAATAACCTGGGAGTGAAATACTCTGAATATGTTTAAACAGTGACTTATGTGTCTTACATGTGTAGAGAAGGGTTTGCTTTCCATATTGCAGAAATAGAGTTGAAATAGTCATTCTGTTTAATGAAAGATTTTGACATTCTGTCTCACTATGATTTGAAATGAACAATTCCCTGTTTGAAAGTCTTCATATACTTGGTGGGACTACTTAGATCCGTAGACTCTGAAAGCTCTCCTGATGGAAAAATCATATCTTATGGGAAATCTGGTAGGTCATAGCTAGTAACTGAATACCTGCAGAACTCCTTATCTATGTTGATGTGATCAGTGAAAATTCTTCAGCACTTAAAAACAATAGAATATTAAGCATAACTGATCCCAGGATTTTTAATAACTGAGACTACTCATCCTTACCCTTCCTCTCTGTTTGATTAGCTTCTCAGTGATGGATTGGCTGGATTCACAGAGGTAGGAGTACCAGCAGCCTTTGCTAGAGAGATAGTAAACAAGAGAGTGTGGATTCCATTAAGCATTTATCTGCCCACTACTATACTACTGTCTTTATCAAAAGGCTCTGACCCAGCACAGAAGATAAGCATCACTCCTCTCTTTCCCCAGGCAGCCTGTCTTCTGTGCAAGAAAGGCAACGTTTTACCTTCACATTCACAAAATAGTTCTTTAAACTTCATCTTCTGTATGACTTTGATTCAAAATTTTCTCCCATTTAAAAACAATCCCCCAAATGCATGCATTTTATTTTACACATAAGCATTGAAATTTGTTAAATTAAATCTTTATTTTGCAGAGGGAAACCCAGCAGTGAGTTTTACTTTTTAAACTCCTTTTCTATTTCCAGGAAACTTCAATGAACCATTTTATGGCATGATGATAGTGCAATGGGAACAACTTTTATTCAAGATGATTAGACAACCACTAACATAAGGCACTACTGAATTTCTCAACCCTACGGGCAACAGAAATGGCAGAGCAGATTTTAGGGAAATTTTACACATTAGTACATAAACAGTCTGTCAAGAAATCGCACCCTTCAGATGTCTGCCTCTGACAGTCTTTAAGACATTAAAAAAATCATAAATGTGATTTGCAATAGAGACATTTACTAGCCTTAATATACAGAGACTGTCATCACTAGGCAAATCCAGGAATGTCAAGTGAAGATTATTAGAGTCTGAAATGCTGGTACAGCAGAATGGCATGTGTGGATCTATGTTACCCAAAAGATCATGAACTTCTTTACTTGGTGACTGGTTTGATCTTAAGCCCACAACCCCTTGTAGTGTGGCCCTACAAGCCTTGACAACGTGTAGACATAACTGTAAGAAGGAAAAGTAGGGGTTCATGAAGAGGGTCAGTAAAATAAGAAAACTGGAGCTTTGTGGAATTTGACATGAATTATTAAAAGGAATGAAACACTGGCAAGGAGAAGAAACAGTACTGAAAGGATACTGAGGGAAGAAGAGAAACGGGGCCAAAAGATCTGCAGAGGTTGCAGTGAGCTGACAGTTTCAGTTCAAACATCTGTGGGCAGGTATTTAAATTACAAGGGTTCCAGGAGAAAAACAGAAATACCATGGAGATGGAACCCAAATCACATACCCAGATGTAGAGATGCTCTGCCTCTTGGCTGTGCAGTTGCACTAGTTGCCTTGGAATCAGCATCTCTAGGGCTGACTCTGAGGTCTCAGGAGCCAGTGTTATCAAACCGGTACCTTTCAGGTCATTACAGTCAATAATTCCTTTTTGAGTATTAAAAAGAAAAGAAAACAAAGTGAGATGATTAAAAAGCCAATTAGCAGATCAAAGTATGAGAAGCCAAGTCCTGGAGGGGAAAAAGAATGCATGTGTGGTAATTTAGGCAGTAAGGAAGATAATTAGAACAGGATAGTGATAATGGGATAAGCTGGGGATCAAAAACTGTAGAGTAGATTGGAAATAAAGAAGAAGAAAATTAAGGGAAATTTTAATGACTCTTCACAGAAAACAATTAACCATATAAATATTAGAAAGAAAACTTGTCTAGAAACTACCCTGACCTCTTTGTAAGAAGAGTGGTCCACAATTCTTAAAAAATATTTGACTCCTTCCCTGAGAAATATTTCAGTCTCTGATGCAAATAGCTTTTGGGGTGGGGAGATGGCTGTGGAAGACATAAATGAAACAATCAATAGAGATTAAAGATGTGGAGGCAGAACTTTCACATCTCATCCCTCCTCCTTATCTTTTTTTTTTTGAATCTTACCTTTCTTTTTCAGCAAAGGTCTCAATTTTGGTGTTAAACTTTGAGTCCTGATTCATTTTCTAAACTTTGTTTCCTTTGGCTTCCTTCCAAATTCTTTCTTCCTCTCCAGTTCTCACAGCTCTAGCTTTCTCTGATGAGGTTTGATCTTGGCCAAAATTCCTGTTGGCCTTTTCCCCCTGTGTTGTGAGTGCTCACACCCCTCCCCCGGCCCCATGCCTGCTTGAACTCCTGATCTTATCCCTGCTGTTGTCCATTTGATCAAAATATGCTATTTGGGGACTTAGTGCAGATGGGGCAAGAATGAGGGGAGGTTTACAAAAAAGACCACCCTCGAGCTTTGGCTCCAAATGCATCACAGCGTTGTAAGTCCACAGATTTCTGTGTTCTCCTTCACAAAGTCCTGTGAGCCTTTAAACAGAAAGGCCCCTAACAGTTTGCTCCCCATGGCTCTGTCAAAGCAACAACATGCTTACATAAATATTGTTCAGCTCTAACCCTTTCCATGTGCTTATACCACAGGAAGTTCACTTTCTTCTAAAAAGCCTGAACATGAGTGGGGGTAAGGATGAGTCTCAGTCTGTGAAGTATGAATTACCCTTTTAGAGACAGCTGGGGCTCGAGAGAATGAAGGATTTGCAACGTAACAAGTAAGAACAGGAAGGAACATAGCTGTGGAAAAAAATAAATAAATCAAAGGCATAAGCAGAAGAGTAAATACCTCCTTTCTGTTACCTAAGGATCTTCCTAAATAAGTTCAGCAAGGAATGTTACAGTCATGGGATATAGTCATTAATGCCAGCACTGTATCTTTTCAACAATACAGAAAAAGAAAGGACCTTCTCTGAAGAGCAAGTGGTAAAGATCAAATAACATTCAACTTGAGACTCCCCTGAATAACATCAAAAGATGCCTCTCTTGAGTGTTCACCCATTGCTTCAGTGGTAAATAGAGATAAAACGTGAAGATGCTATATCTTTGTGACCTTAAGAAGCTCTGGGTGGCAACTTCCTATTTACTTGCAAGTAGAGAGCATGAAGAGGAACTGGGAAGTAATACCCCCTATTTTATTTAGAGTATCCCTGGTTGGTAACTCACTTCAGGGAATGCAAAGCTGTAGTTGGACCAGAAAAAGGAGATGAACACCTAGTTTCAGCCCAAATTTTTCCTACACTCTCAAAGCACAGTAGCTGTGCTTGAGAAGAATGTGTCACTGACTCATACTGTTCTTTTTCCCCTGGAGACAACTCTCTTTCAGCTCTTATCCTTGTGGAGAAGAGATACATATTTCTGATTACTAGCAGGACAGGAAATAAACTAAATTATCATGTCTAGTCTCTCTTTCACAACCTTCCCATTTATTCCAGGTTAGAAACCACTGTGATGCTCTTAAATAGTGATTAATGACAATTCTGAGTCAGTCAATCACTGTAAGTCTGGAATATAAAAACAAATGACCTAAAAAATTTAAGAGATAGAAGTTTTGGACATGAGACATGAAGGGAGAAGGAAAGAGAGAGACGATCTGCCTGACTGGTGGGTTTAACAGCTTTTGGCCCAACAAGAGTTCATGCTAGTCACCCATTCCAGGCTTCTGAAAGCCCATCTCCCCTATTCAGAGGAACAATACAATATGTACTGAAAAAATACAACTCAGACACTCATAACGTCAGAAGCATACACCAGGATGCTTCCGGGTTTTGTGTTCCTCTGTTTTATCATTTCTGAAGAAGATATTTGATTTCAGATCTTGGACACCTACATCTTGTTTTCCACCTCAAAAACCTTCATACAACCTACCTAATTTAATATCTAATTTAGATACTTCTCTGACAGCTGCACTTAATCAAATATAGCTTCCTTTAGGAAAATTGCAATGCTAACTTCCTTGCTTTAAATTTTTCTTTTGAAAAATCTTCAAATCAACTATTAATACAAGAAAACTACCCAGCTTTTCCAGAAAGTTCCGGTAGTTTGACTTGTCTCCTCCACAGAACTACATTTCCTGCATGCAGATTCTGTGATCCCAAGTCATTCCCTCTGAGAACACTTAGAGAAAATGGGTTGTGGTGTATTTCGACCCCCACAACATTTTGTTTGTCTAACACAGCCACTTGCGTGCATTCAGTGCCAAGCTGAGAACTTAAGCACTCAGAAAACAGGAGATGCAGAGTTAAGCCCAACTTTGAGATTTTTGCTTGCTGTGAGGGGGATTTATTTGATTACTTTGTTTGTTTGTGCATTTATTTTTGGAGAAGGATGAGCTGTCCATTGTTTTATTTCATTATGAAAACTGAACTATTGTTGAGGAGTCCTAGACTGTGGGACGGGCTCTTACTTGGGTTCCTGAAAGAAAACAGAATTAATTAAACTGTAACTCTTTCTACTTGGTTTATGGCTTAAAAGATAGTTCCTTTTTATTGTTATGCATTCTTTAGTAATTATTACCACTTGTAGTACACTACAGACTAGAAACCCTGCCTTCAATAGAGCAGAGATGTTCAGTTCATATATTATATATTATATATTTTTATTGTTGCGAGGCTGTGATCTAAGTACCCTTGGCATAAGTCACAAGCACATTACAAACAATATGTTAGAAGTGGAACATTGTGTTAAAATTCACATTGTGCAAGTGGACCCAGCTCACCAACCGGTCTGAGTTGCTCTGCACATCTGATTGCTGCATTAGAAGACCCTGTAGAAACCGCGTCAGAGGCTGAGAAAAAGTGTTCATTCTTCTTTATGGGACCTGATAGCATAGAAAATGAGTGACTTTCTCAGGACCTTTTGGGCTGTGGTACCACAAATCACAGCTGCCAGGGCTGACCCTGGTTCAGCCCACCTGGTTCAGTATGGTTCAAGCTAAATGCAGTGCTAAATGCATTGCTGTTTTCATCTAAATTTCAGATAATACTGGTATTCTGTGCAGTTATTCTTTGTTCCTTGCATAGAAACATACTGAAAACAACTCCTTATGTGAAGCCCTTATATTCATACTTGAAAATCTGATTGACCAGATTTAGCACCGAGAGGCAAAACCTGTAGCACTTAGGAGTGTGCAAGTCTAAATTCTATCTCAAAAATAAGGGATTGACAACTGTAGTTTATACCCTGGTTTTTGTACAACTAGAAGCTACATATTTGTTCAGACCATCCTGGGACTTGGGAAAATGACGATGCAACGTACAACGGGCTTCTCAAGCATGAAGACTACTTAGTTATAGAGATTAATTCTCTTTATTCTGCCCACTGCCAACAATACAGAACAAAAGAGAAAGGTTTAGGATCAAAGAATAGCTGGAAGAGACACTACCTTTCAGAAATATGTTTGTTGTAACTTCAAGATATAAGTACATAAATAATTAGGCAAACAATGTGCAATGGTAATGTTAAAACTGTACATGGATTTGAAGGTAATTGCAGGTGGAATAGTCTCATTCAATGCAGCCAAGCCCCCAGAGAGACTCAAGATTTTAAAACATTCGATTCAGGCCCTGCATTCGCTATGAGATGACTAAAATTTATGTGAGGTCAAATTCACTCCTTCTGTATTTAATATTACTCCTGTGAGCTGTAATATAGAATTGCATGCAACTGTTCATATACTGAAACACATGGCACTTTTCTGTAAATTCAGTGCTTAGGAAAGATTTAACATATTTCTTATTTTAAGAGTTCATATAAAACAAGACTATTGCTTGGAAATATGTTAAATTTAACTATTACTAAAATGTCATTATACATGGAAGATTTTTTAAGAATTGTTACTACACTGCCATATTTTTTGTTATTAAACTCACAGTTTGGCATGACATTTTCCTTATTTTTTTTACCAAATAATAAATATCTGTTTTGTTTCTTTATTCTTCTTGAGTATATCACTTTAGTCTCCCCAGTTCTGTGCAGTGTGATAACAACTTTAATTTCAGATATGAAATAAATGCCTAAAGTGTCATGTAAGATTTGCTTACACTTTTCAAATTGCTCTTAAAGGGTCTAATAATTGTGAGATAACCTAAGAAGCAAATTATTACATATAAACCTGTTAATAAATTCTTATTTGGGACATATCTTTATAAAATGGAAGATTCAGTAAAAAATCTCACTAGGCCTTTTCTAGCAAGACCACATACTTACAAGAAAACATAAATGCTTTAATTGTTCTGGTCAAGACATTGGATCATGGTTTACCTGGGAAGGCCACAAATCTTTTAAATGCAGATTTAAATGCTTTTTTAAAAAGCAAGAATTCATCTAAAGACGAATATTCCTTTCTTTTCCTCTGACCAGAGAGCACAGGCACCACCCCAACATAGCAGGTGGAGTTTCATAATAATTTTTAATGGAACTTTAAATTTTCACAATATTTCTTTAATCCTGAGTTGCCACTGCAGAATGGCCGTGGGTGCGTTGTGAAACCCTCTCACGATGTGTTTTGATAAGTGAGCCTTTGAAGGCTGTATGTCTGCAGTTATTTCTTAATGTACTGATGGATCAGTTCACTCACTCTGTTAATTTTAATGCAAACTGCACTGGATCCCTCAAAGCCAAAGTCTCTAGCAATCCCTGAACTGGCTTGCAAATGGTATTATACTTAGAAGAAAACTTTGTATTACAATGAAATAATTTGTTAAAATTAGAATGGAGGGTGTTTTTCATGAAGATGTTTACATTACTGAAGTCTTAAAAGATTCTGAAATGTCTGAATGTTTTTTAAAAATTGCTTAATTTTATACGGCATTCTGTGTAGTTAGGAGTGATCTCCATACTTTAAAAAAAATTCTTAGCACAATTAATTTGCATTGCTCTATGGATTTTTTACAAGTTATTGCAACTTAATGGCTGAAATATTGGTTCTAAATTATACTTGATTCATGCCATTTAGTCTTTCAGCCTTCTGATATTTTTGGTTTATTATCAAAACACTACTCGTCTCATCTAGTCTCATTCTAAAGATCTTTGCATGCTTTCTCAGTGAAGTCAAAGCTAAGCCCCCTCCTTGTATTGAAAGATATTTGCAGTTAGAAAAGATTTTCATGGCATTCCTGCTAATTTTGTGTTGCTTCTTTAAGAAAAGGATTGAGATGTTTTTATTGATATTTTCATTTTTTTTTCCCTCTGAAAAATTGATTTTATTGTGGAGTCCCACTTAAAAATCAATGACGCAACTTGACTCAGGGTTTGACACTGAAAATCTATACTATTCTCAGTGGACATGAATTTCATAAGCTTAGAAACTGAAGACACATTACACAAAAGGCAAAAATTCTCCCCTGGAGTAGAATGTCAACTAAGTAACAACACATCTTAACAAATCAGTCTAATTGGTACTGTTCCAATACAGAGGATGCTTATCTTGAGGTAAACTATACATACATATTTAAGTGTGTGTGTGTTTGGAAATAACAATATCAAATCCCCCCAAAGTTAGGTTATGAATTACTTCTGTACTTGTTTGCACTTTAGACTCAATTTATTTGTGACATATGACTCCTTAGCATTGTCTCATGGTGATACTAGAAATATTTGGATGTTCACAATAAAGACTGATAAGCTACAATTAATTAAAAATAGGATTTAATTAAGAGTATAGAGTAGACTGAATGGGTGGCCTCATATGGAAATGTTGAGAAGACAGGTTTTCAGTTCCTTGGGATCCTGGATCCATCTTCAGATAGGAGTAGAGGGGGTAGGAAAGAAAAGAGAAAAGGGAAATGAACTAACAAGGATTATGTTGAACTTTGATCAGTTTATGGAAAACATTATGTGATGATTCCAAAAGTTCCTTTCCATTTTACATTTCTACAGCTTCCTCTGAGCCCTGCACAAGACCAACGACATTTAAATGACATTTAAAGGTATCTCAGTGATATTAAAAGTATGACATTCAAAAGCAATAAAGGCTAATATTTTTCTAAGTTGTGTGTATTTGGTTTCAAGGAACTGTTGCCAAAATTTTGCCAAAAAAAGTTTTAAGCCAAAACATAGTTGCTCTGAAACACAGGTTGACTCTTGCAATGCATTATATGTTTTTCTTACATGTTGGAGTAGATATGCCTTACTTGTTTAAATCAGGATCATGTTTTTTACAGTTTCTTTGAAGAATCTTCTTTAAGGCCATCACCAAAACAAATTACTTGATTAGAATGATTTTGGAGGGTCCAGTACTTCCAAGACTCCTGCTGTTCACTGTGAAAGCAACTGCATTGTTAGGGAGACAACGTTAATGAATAGAAACACCCAGCTAATATCATCTATACTGAATGCAGATGATGGAGGCTCTGAGTTCTTGTATCGTCTTTCTGAATCGAGTTGTGGGCCAGGTCACTTCAGGGTGATTTTTACAATTTGCTCTTTTTATAAAAATAGAGATATTTTTATTTTCTTCCTTCAAATAAGCATTTTGAGATTGAAACAAGTTATGCTTCTGAAGTGATTTGTAATATTCAAGTGAAAGATAGAACACGAAAATGCATGATGTGTTTAAGCAGAAGTTGATAAATAGATATCGAGTCAAAAATAGCACCCTGCTAATATTTTATTGCTATTATTTGCATCAGTATTTTGAAAACACTATTTAAAATATTTATGGGATACAGGAAATGTCATTCTACAGACACACACACAAAAAATAGACAACGAAAAGTTAGAATGAATGACAGATCCATGATGACAAATGAGGAAAAATACAAGTGGTTACAGGAAAGCATCATTTATGAGCTAACAGAAGACTGTATCACTGCAGAGTATATAAATATGGTGCAACAATGATTTTGATGACTCTATATCACAACTTTGTGATACAAATTATGAAATAAAATAAAAAAGGACATGGGGCCAAAGATAAGTCAGTTTACATTATGCTATTAATGAAAAATAAGGAACAGCATGGAAGCAGGCAAATATTGCAGGATAAAAAAATGACAACTTTGGACTCATCTTTAATAATCTTAAAGATTTATCACTCCCTTTGCCTGCTGAAGCTCTAGGCAATTTTTCTGTTGTCTGTCTGGTACCTCAAGTTATTATACAAAGAAAAATCAGCAGATACACAGCAAAGATGGAACTGAGGAGGAGACTGAAGAGAAAATATCCCAGAGATGACCACTGTGACCATGTTAGTTTGAATACGCCAGTCCTCACATTTGTGGCAGCCCTTTACTCAGAGCTTATTTGGACTTGTCTAAAACAGGCACATGGATTTCCAAACATTGGTAATAAGTAATGCTCCCTCAGCAGAAGCTCATTGTCAAGAAAGAGTCTGTTAACACGTTTTTCTGATGAGTAACCAACAGCTTATTCCTTGTTACAGTACCCATTTTTGTGAGTTTCAGTAGTGATATCGGATGTTAGTTACAGTTGAGACTAAGGCTGGGTACTGCAGACACAAAGCACTGTCATGAGAACATTTCTCCAAAGTTGGTCTATTGAAAGGCCCTCCTTTTATTCAACTCATGATCTTTTTTCCATTTCCTTGTGATAATGACCTGCATGTGATCAGAAGACAGCTGCCATGCAGGACAATATTTACTCAAAATGGCAATACTAATCATTTCTGCCCATGTCAACTGATACAGGGCTGGCAGGTCTCCACGACCAGACTCAGCACAGCTTTTTACTCTGTTTATCCATCAGAAAAAGATTCAGATTTTTTTTCCAAATTTCTGTTTCCTGATGGTTTAATCTACCCCCTTTCTAATGTGTGTGTGTTTCTTTGTTTGTTTGTTTGTTTTAACCAAGGGTTCCAAATTCATGCCTTGTGGAGGCTTTTGGGCCAGCCAAGAGCATGGCAGACATCGAAGGTCCATAATAGGCACCTTGATTGCACTATTCAGATCCCCTTGCTTTGCTGTGAACTTCATAGAGATGTGTGCTCGTCTAGAGACCCTGTGCTGACAGTTCTAGGCATTTTCTATCATGTATTGTTTCTTTTGGTTTTGGAGCCAGGTTTGACAACTATAACATATGAGTCCATATACAATGTCCACAGATGTCCAGTTATCAGATGCTCAAAATTAGCCTTCAGACTCCAATCTACAATTCTAAGGTGCATTCACAGATAGGATATGAAAAAAAAAAAAAAATTAGAACACATGAAATGCTAAATTATCCTGACTCCACAGCAAACTTCACACGTTACTACAAATTTGGAAGACACCACACTGGTGAAAAATAACAGGATCTGAAGTCCATGATCTAACCATCCAGAGTTTTAGCCACTATAATGCTGAGTAAAGGAGGTAACATGATTAGGTGATAACTAGTATCTGCCACCTCATATAAATATTTGTGGAAATAAAAATTTCTGCAAAAGCAGACTCCTGAATGGATTGGTGTGTCCTGATTGGAGTAGAAGATCCCCTTATCTCCATGGCTATGATACTGGATAGTACTGTGGCTCCTTTTACCGTCTCTGAACTGGGAAGTTCTTCAATAACTTGAAGACAAGGTTTGAGAGGTGAAGGTTGACAGGCTGCCCAGGGAGACTGTGAAATCTCTGTTACAGGAGAACTTCAAAATAAGACAGGAAAAGGCCCTGGGCAACCAGATCCATCTGTAATGCTAGTCCTGTCATGAGCAGGAGGTAGGACATGGTGACCTCCAGCGGTCTCTGTCCCACTGTAAGGCCAATACCCACCTTTTGAATACTGGCAACCAGCTGCTGCCATTGCTGCCTCTGTCTTCAGCTGTGAGGCTCCTACAAATGCAGTGGCACTGCTTTGTGTCACATTAGCAGGTCTCACCCTGTCTCCTTGCAGAGATCAATCACAAACCCTTTCACCCAAACCGAGAAGCAGAGAAGCGTGAAGTTGTGCAGAATTCCAGTACCAGAACAGAAAACCACACTAAACCACTATTTTTGTCTCCCACTGGAAATGAATCTGAGCTGTTCTCCTGAATTCATTTTTGATGGGAACTCAAACTGAGCTGGAACAATTTTGGCCCCTGCTAAATGGAGAAACATCTGGTTCTAGTCCCTGTCTGCAGGGCTGAAGAGACCTAAAGACTTCCAGAACAGTGAGAAACAAGAGGTTATTAAATAGATCCTTTGTGATATGCTTCTTCAATAATCCACGCATGGATGAAGAGAGGTTTGTGGGGGTCACTACAAGCATAATTTGACTGACTGTCTGTGATTGCTGTAGCACACAAAAAAATCTTCTTTTACTTAAAAAGTCCCTTATGCTACTTTTTGAAAATCTGCCTTTGAACTGCTTACCTCCTGCGATTTATGTTCTCAGAGAGAGCATAGAGGTGCTCATCTTCGATGTATCCTTTCATGCACATCCACCCCTCCCCTTGCTCTGTGGCCCCCTTTTCTAAAACTGCAAGTAGAATCATTTCCTTTATTCTAAGATAAAATGATTTATAATCAATTAATAAGCATTGCTGAGACTTTTGTTTGCCTGAAGCATCATTCCCTATTCAGTTTTTGCATCTGAACTATTCAGCATTGCCTTTTGGTTCTCTCTGAAAATACTCTTGAGAAGCCATGCTTATCAGCCAAGAAGCATCCAACAGCAAAGCATGTGCATTTATAAAAAGACTATCACTTTTGTGCTAACTTTGATTGCCAATTTCTACACTTAAAATGAAAATGAAGCTGGTGGTAAAGCCACACTGCTAGATATCTGAATTCATTACACTGAATTATGTGAATTTCCTTTCTTTCCTTCAATTCCCTCAAGTAGCATAGATTAATTTATAGAGTGTATGTGTTTTTAACATCTGCAAAGTTCTCATGTGGATTGATGCACTGAGAATAAAATGTAAAGCAGCCATTACGAGGGTAGTGCAAACATTATTCCCCTTGATGATTTTTGCACACCTGTATTTTTGAATGTCATTTTGGGAAGTGGGAGTGGAATAGGGGCAATTAGAGAAGTTACTTTACTGACACAGTAGGAGAAGTATAATTGCACAGGCCACAAAGCATAAAAAGCCATGTTGAATGTGAGGACTGATTTTCCAAAGAGATTTGTGTGGAGCCATTTTGAATCCACAAAATTTGCTCTCCACAATAAACGACTCAGAATACTTGCTCCTCTGAGCACCTGATTTACATTAGCAATTGGTTACTTAGAGGCACAAGCACTGTGATTTGTGTCCAAAAGCTGGTTTTGTACACAGATTTTCCTCATTAAAATGGGAGTTGCTTGTTTTGAAATTTTTGTCCTGAAATGCTTACAACTAAAATTCAGTGTTTTTGAAAACATACTTAATACACCCCACTCTGGTCACTCCATCGTTTTTTTGTATCTTTAAACAAACCTGGAGAGTAGTAATAGTTTACTCCTGTCATCCTTTGATCACCTGTCAAAATGACAGCAACACCAACCTGTGTAATGATTTCTGGCTATCAGTGACTTAACCAGAAGCAAACACCATGTTTTGTAGATCACGTTGTGATTTAACTTCACATTCTTCAAATTCCCCAATCTATTTTTCAGATGGTTAAAATTAGGGAGAAGGAGCTTGTTCTCCATAGAAGATATTTCAGTAGAGTTCAAAGAGAATCCTTTAAAATATTGGTAGTGAATCACAGAGTAATTCAGGTCGGAAGGGACCTCTGGAGGTCAGTTTGTCCCATCTCCTTCTCAAAGCAGGGCTAACATCAAAGCTGGGTCAGGTTGCTCAGGACACGGTCTGGTCAAGTTCTGATAATCTCCAAGGACATCTCCACTGCCTTTCTGGGCAGCATGTCCCTTTGCTTAACCACTATTGTTATGGAAAGCTTTTTTTATATATCCAGGCAGCATTTTCCCTGCCAAAAAAGTGCAACTGTTGCTTCTTGCCTTTTGCTATGTGCCCCTGAGAAAAGTCTGACTTCATCTTCTCTGTAAACACCCGTTAGGTAGTGGAAGATGATAATTAGATCCATCCTTTGCCTTGTCTTCCCTAGACCAAACAAATCTTCAGGCTTTCCTCACACACCATGTGCTCCAGCCCCCAGCCATCTTAGTGACTCTGCTTGGCTTGCTTCAGCTTACTGATGTCTCATGTACTAAGAGGTTCAAAACTGGATGCAGTCCTTCTTGCAAGTGCTGAACAGAGGGGAATGATCATTCACCTCTACCTTCTGGCACCAGAAAGGTCTTCTAAGGCAGCCCAGGATGTGGTAAGCCTCCACTGTCTCGGGGGCTTGTTGATGTCATATTCAATCTGTTGACCAGCACATCTTTCTCCGTTTCCCAGTTTGAGGTCATCCACAAACTTGGAGGTCACCCCAGTCACTGAAAAAGGTGTTGGGGCAATATCAGCCCCTGGATCAAAACCCATTGCAAGCATCTGCACCTTACTCTGAACTCTGGCGAAGTTACTCTGGCCCCACTTTTTCAGGTGGCTTCTGTCTCCCCTCAGCAATCTTTGTTCCTTGAAGAAGAACAGCAGACTGTTGGAAAGTCAAGCCAAAGCCCTGCCTGTGACTCTAGCAGAGCAGTCAGGTGCTGATCCATAGATTCCCTTTGCTCCTGCTTAAGTATTTCCCTTTGACTGACATGACTTTTTAGGTCCCTGTCCTGTCCACTTCACTCCCCTAGAGACCTGTAGTCAAGAAGAGCGTCTCCCTTGACTGTATTCCTTAGTTCAGGATCCCTTAGATCCTGCAATTTTGATCTCACTGAAAGGTCAGACACTCCAGCTCATTTCAGATGTTGTCATTGACAGTAAAAGATGTATCATCTGTAATTTTTCTCCCATTAACCATAGACATTTTATATTATCTTAAGAGAAACCAGTTAGTGTAATATTTGCTTCTACCTATGTAGATCAATAGTGTGCAAACTGTGTGTTATTAAGGCTCAAACATCTTTTGTGTTAGTTCTGACTACTGTGTATTTTATCCGTACTTCAATAACATTAGTAGTACCTTAAATAAGTAATTAGATAGAAGAATGTTTCATTATAACTATGAAATGAAGCAAATTCCTTTTCAGAATCAGAAGTGTTCAGTGAAAAAGAAACCACTGGGTTGTAGGGTAGACTCCTTTGTTTAAAACCAGACACGCACCGACTGCTCTGCTGGACACAGCACTGAGAAGCATGCTGGAAGTACCAGACAGAAGAAAAGGACCTTAGCTGATCTGCTCATCTCTCTTTATTAGTGTGGGATTATTTGTGGATGGATTAGACCCCTCGGATGCACTCTACCTCTGAATTCCCAAAGCCACAAAATGGGCATTTCGTTTTGAGAGAAGTACTTTACTTTGCATATCACTAAATTTGCCAAGAGCTGCAAATACTGCTTACAGTTCTGCTCTTTCTGAAAGAGAAGAGAGCAAACACAAGCAGTGAAGTTTGTTGAGACTCGCCCAGCTTGTGGTGGCTCAGGAGAGCTCCTCATTGAAGATCCCCATCCTCCCCACGACGCCAGATGCACAGGGACCCTGTCCTGCACATGGTCATTTGATGTCCCAGGATGTCCCTCCTCACTCCCAGGCACACAGGCAAACTGGTCAGCCTGTGGAGGGGGTTACACTGGCTGTGAAATGGTGTCTGCTGTGCAACACTGCGGGCGGTCGCCCTGTGTTCCCTGCCTTGCTTCCTGCCTGGCTATTTTCACAGGGGAAAACTGCTTTTTTTTTCTGAAATACAATGGAAATTTTTATGGGGAAATGTTCTATTTTTAACCAGACTTCACCTTTCCTTACGAAGTCACTAGAAGGACCCTCAGCCACATACACCTGAGCCAAGGCAGATTAAAAGGATAGCATTCTAATCTAATAGCACTTTTTCAATTACTTTCTGTAGCTGTAAATGACAGTCAGACTAGAGCGTGTTCTTCTCAAGAGATCTGACTTAAATTACATCCATATATCATATATCAGCTCTTCAGTTTAGCTCAAGATTTAAAAAATACATTAGCAATCATGTCATTTAACCAAATAAAATTATATTCCCTAGATTTGGAGCAAAAGACTGTTTTAAACTCACGTAAAATGAAAAACAAAACAAAATCAAACTGTAATTTTGGCTTTCTGTGGTTAAAATAAATTCAAGTTCAATAAATAAATACTATTTAACTAATAATCTGAATGGGTATACAAGAAGCTATGCTCCCATATTGAACTCAGGAACTTAATTTATCTCATAATTCAAAATCTAGGCCTTTTTAATGAGTTTTGGGAGGCTCATTTAGACAAATATTTTTTGCTCTTACAAAGTCATCTGGCTTTCCCTTTTTCTCTATTCTACCTTGATTTACTACACCATAATAATTCCACTCTCAATCTTTCATAGAATCATAGAATGGTTAGAGTTGGAAGGGACCTTAAAGATCATCGAGTTCCAACCNAAAAAAGGAAAACTAGCCTGTGAGTTCCTACAGTTAAGAAGGTTCCCAACACTTTGTTTTGGCTCTTCACTTCTCTGCGATAACAAAAACTTTTGTTATGCATAACAACATGGAACAGTTTCAGTGGGAGGAATTGAGATGTCATGTATCATGGGACAGCACTGAACAAATCTGAACCAATGCTCTTAGGTAGCTGATCTTAAGTAGAAGCTGTTTAATGTAATCTTTGCTTTCTTTTTTTTTTCTTTTTTTTTTTTCTTTTTTTTTCACAGAGAGGTCTGAAACGAAGAACAGATACTAAAAAGCAGTGATTTATTCCAGGTAGGCCAGGGATGCACATCTTTCGTGTTTGCTCATCCGCATCGCTTTATGGGCTATACATTTTCTGTCTTTCTCTTTCCACATTTGGTCTCCCACCACTCACATGCCACTGTAGGCAATGTGCCAGACTGGCACTTAAAACATGAGAAATCAGAAAGGAGGAAAGAGAGACACAAATAAAAGGTAGGCCTGCAGCACTCGCATCTCTGTGTCCTTTCCTGACAAGCAGCACTTCCATTTGTGTTGGGGTGCCAGTTCTATCAAACTTCTGTCTCGTATCAATTTTTAGCAGCATGGATAATTTATTGCATCTAGGATGATAGAAAACCAGCTTTATACATCATTCAGCTTGCAAAAGATGTGTAGCTTCAGTTCCTTAATGGTGTCATTTTGGCTGAATGCTATTAACAGATTACCCCTGCCTAGGGCAGTGGAGCATGTGCAGCAGAAAGATAACCTTGTGTTCGTAATTTAATATTAACTGTTTTTTCCATAGTACCTCTTTCCAGTACATTAACAACAAACCAATATGGCCTTGTCCCCTGCGGTCGTATTCTTCAGCAAAAAATGGATTACATGATAGCAAGTTCCTGAAGATTTCCAATGAAGTATTACAAATCACTCAACGCCTGCTCTGCAGAAATGAAAAATAAACAGGCTTAGATTCAATCAAATTTAATTCCTCCAATTTAGCTTTACCGCACTTCAAAGGGTGCTCTTATTAATGTCTTGGTGAAAAAATGTAACAGTAATTTTTCCCCCTTCTTATACTGAAAGCCTCCAGTTGTGTTCAACATATAGTGAGATCAAGAAAATGTGGGTGTTTTTTTTTCGTGAATACTCTGACACAGTTTGATATAAAAGTGTAAGCCATTTACAGAAAACTCTTTATGGAATTTTTATCCTATTCCATTCCCGGGAGCTAAATTTATATCCTGCATTAGCTATCATAGCACTAGAGTATTAGTCTTCTTGCAAGCAGTTCAGGGCAGTCTGAGGGCCCTATCACTCTCTACCACTCACATACACAGGCATTATGGGTTTATCTCATCTTCTGCAGCAAGTGCTAGGCCCAATTCATTCCTTTAGGCTACTTTACTAATAACCTATTCCTTATCAGGGCCTCTCCACCTCAGCTTGTGATCAAAGACCCAATTAATGGAATGGAGAAAGGTGAAGCATTCAAATAATGGAGACAGCTGTTTTTCTCTGTTAGAGAAAATCCATTTGTATTGTTATCGCAAGCTCCAAGTTCTGCAGCTCCTGTTTAATTCAGTCTCCCTCCATTTCTGCTGATGATAAAAAAGTCACAATGAACTCAGAAGAGAATGGCAGAAATATCACCGTGTTTCAACTCAGCCTGGGTGTTATCAACTTGAAAGTGAAAATACAAGCAGATAAGAAGAGGAAATGTCCAACAAAGACCATATCAAATTTTCAAAAAATGTACTTTCATGCTGCATTCTTTAGTCACCTCTCTGTATGTTTTCCAGATCCTTATATACACTCCCTACGTTGGCTGCCTGAATCAGAGGAGCAGAGGGTGATAATATCGTGGGTTCCACCTCAATTGAAAAGTAATTAAAGAGGGAGAGTAATCATAATTGGTTGGCATGAACATTGTCAGTGAACTGCAGCTTCTTCTGAGCCTCGGTGTCCGGGAGCCCACAGCTAAACTGGGTGTTTACATCACCACCATCACTGGATGAGGTTAGTTTCTCCATCTGATAGCAAAAGGGTTGTGCCATCCTTAAGTCTGGTGTTAAACCTTCTCCTGCTTGGAAATCTGCCCAGGCTATTGCCAACGAAATCCTACCCAGTCTACGTGACAGCAACTCATTTCATAAATGTGTAAAGGCCACATTACCATCCTCTCCCTCAACTCTTTGTAATCATGTTGTTACACTGTCAAGTACAGGAATAAACATGGGTAGAATGCTACGATTACACTTGATTGAACCACGCAAGACTCACAGGTTTAAAGTACAATCATGAAAACCAATTATGCATTCTAAAAAATGATGCAATGCAAAAGGAAGAAGGAGGACAAGTCTACCAGATACACTTCAAGTGCGTGACTGTGCAAGGCAAAACCCTGCTCCATGTCACAGAAGTTGTTATTGCTTTTCTTATATACCAAAGCAAATGGTATTTAGAGATTGTGAGGCTATTCACACACTGGGGGATGGCTGGGGGGTTTTTTTTTTGATTAGTTGGGAAACCTCTGGATCTGGTGCTTCAGAAGTAAGGAATGAAAAATTCCGTGTTTCAACTCTCCTCTGAGCGTGGACAATGAGCACAATAAACAGACACAGAGCTACAGTGTGTGCGAGGAGTTAAGACAGCAAAGCCTTTCCCTGGTTGATTGTTCGCAGGGGATCACAGAATCTGTGTTAGGCTGAATGAAGAGAAATGCATTATGCATTTGCATGTATGATGAACATTCACAAGAGGAGTGTGTGGAAACAAAGAATAATTCATAATAAACATGGAATGGTGAACGTTTCAGACCCAGCTGTAGTTTTTGAATCTTCACAGACACAAAACATTACCATTTCAACATAGAAGTTTTATATTAGATATCAAGTAGGCCAGCTGAATAATATTATTTGTTTGTACATCAGGAGTTTCCTCATCCACCCACCCTGTTATTAAACCCGTATCCAACAAATAAAGAAAATAAAAAGCTGCGCTCAAAACAATATCATGCACAACTATCAATAATTTCCCATTGGCACAGTAAAATGTATGGATTCAAACATAATTGTATGTATGTTTGTGAAACGGAAAACACAAAGAATGATAAAAAACGACATTAGAGTCTTTCATCAGCAATAAATTCATAGTTCTGCTCCACCTGTAGACGTCGCTGATATAATGTACCAAAAGGGACTGCAGCTGTGAACTCTTTTTCCATACTCCAGCAGTCTCTGTACAATGAAACCAGTCTTGAGGAATTATTCAAGGGTCTGAGAAAAATCTTAATGAATGTATACTTCTAATAAAGCTAAACCAGAATCATATTTAGTATGTATTGGGCAACCTTAGGGTGGCCTTGCAAGATGTGAAGTGACTTAAGGGTGGTCTCTTGCGTTGGTCTCTCTAGATAATAAAACACTAATGACAGACCATGGTACTGAATGGCACAATTGTAAATTGAAGTCGTGCAACCTGCTCCCACCCCTGCTCCCCTAAATCAAATAAGCAATAAGCCTGGTAAAAGGACAATCCTAGCAAAACAGTTTGAGGGGAGCAAAAGACGTGAATAATTTTCCAATAGCCAAATGTACTGGATTCTACTTTTGGTGAGGGGGGTGGGAAGGAGGATTTTATTCTTACTGAGGGTTAGAAGAAAAGTGAATAAATGCTCCTCCACTCTCAGCTCTAACACTGCACCTGTGGGCTCCTGCGAGAATATTTCTCATGAGAGTATATGAGCTTCCAGTGTGAAATTTTCTCTCTGCCTTCAATATTGACAAATATTTATGTATTCCTAACACATATTTTCTAGTTCAGTCAAACGATTGTACTGCCTAGCCAACTTCTTTAAAGAGCTCTTAACAGAAATAGTAATGAAACTACATGCTAGCTAGTGAATCTTTATGTACCCAACTTAACTCTGCTGTTTTTTTCTGTAGGCCACTATGGGAAAGCATGACAGCAAATTGTGGCTTGAGCAGTGAGATGGCCTGCCTGCTTGCTCAGTTTAGAAGGAGGTTCAATCTCTTCTTCTGGCATGACTCAGAGAGGCTGAGCTGAATGATTGCTACACTCAGATGTACCAGATAAATAAGGATGTTCTCTCTCTTCCAAGGGAGTCTAGAAATACTACATCTGCGCTAATGGAGTTACACTAATATACAAGTAATAGCAAGAAAAGATGTTAGCCTGGGGTTATATTATCAGATTGGGCAGAATATCAGCCAAAGTAAAACCTTCATGAAAACTTCTGATAGGAATTTATTATCCAAATGCCCATTTGCAGTTTTATAGCAACAACTTTGGCTGGTTTCTGCTCCCATTTTCATTCCTGCAGCTGCAGCAGCCTCTACATATTTACAGCAAAGAGCACAATGTGACCTTTGTCTTTTCAAGAATTTGGCCAAGATGGTTGTGCAGCTGCAAATGGATCCAGGTGCTGGGGCCAGCAGCCAGGAGTGGCTTCGACATCAATGGAAGTCGCAGCCTTCACACCTGGTCAGTTGAACTCTTGGATCATCTGTGGCAAAGCAAACACACACTGCCACCACCCCACCACCCTCTTCTGACCTCCCTGCTCGAGCAACTTTCTGAACTCAGGGCATTTTTTTCTAGACTTGTCCCTCTCTTTAATTTTGAGTATTATATTCAGTGGTTTTTATGGGGAGAGCTAAGACATGAAGAGCTAGAGTAGCGCTTATGTCAAAGAATATTCTCCTGTAGCTTTGATGTTTTAAGCTGCTGTTGTACTCAAATCCAACCTAACTGTACTAGCAGGAGAATACCAGTCTGAAAATCACAAAACACAGTAGCTGCCACAGTAAAATCCCATCATTTGATAAACATTGCAACTTAACATCAGCTAGCTGATACCACTACATTTGCTCTTTTGCAAGCAAAAAAATATTCAGGTGTCTGATATCATACTTGGATAAGACTCTGAACTGTCATGCCCCTTTATAATAGAAAAGATTAAATTAAGTCTCAAAATCTATCCATTAAAAAATCATATATCCATAATTTATTAACTTCTTTGTGAACTTATGAACCACGCTCAAACACAGCTTTTTCTTTAGATTTCAAGAAGATGGAAAAAAAAAAAGAAAAGCCAAGTCTGAACAAAAAAGTTCTGTTGTTGGTAAATTATAGGTGTATTGAGACTTTTTAATAGGAATTTTGGGAATACCATACGAATTATAGGGGTGGTCCTGATAAATGAATATTATTCAAGGGTTTACAGTTGGATTTTTTTCCCCTTTCTTTGCACTCCTGATTACAACTTGTCCATGAGGAATAAAAGGAAGGCAAATTTAAAAAATAAATATCAGCTTAAAATAGCAAGTCTTGGGATAATATTTAGTTCTGTTTTAGCTTTACATAACTTAATTCCCTACTTGAAAAATGTTGTAAGTCTTTACAGCTGAATGGATGTTTGTGGAGATTTTGGTATTTGGGTACTTGTTTGCTAGTTTTTATAATAAAATATCATCCATCATTCTTGACTCCATGTAAAGACTCACTCCTGAAGAGCAGAAATCATTCTGGGGCATGCAAGTGGTATTAGTCCCTATTTACCTAGTTACAGTTTGGAGCTGGATGATCTCACACCCTTCTCCTCTAAGACCTTTGCCAAAGTCTTTAGAAATGCCGTATTTCTTTCAGTGCTACCATCCTCCTTATGGTTATAAACACAGTTGAAGAGCTGGCTTGATCCTTGGAAATCTGGTTTTATGTTCAGTAAAGTGACTTTTTGCTGGGCTTAAAGTGACAAAAGCCTTAGAGGTTTTTCCTTCCTGTCCACTATATCATGACAGACAAATGAGGTTAAACAGAAGCAAGACTTTGTAAGTCGAAAGTGCTATTTTCATACTCTTCCTTCCCCATAAGGGATCAAAAAGATGGAGTCTAAGGACAGGAAAGGGCTGTACCTGAGACAAGGGCTATACAGTGGGAATTCTATAGCCTTTATCAAACACCTGGCATGCAAAATTGATAATGTTTCAGTCTGGCGCTTAAATCCATCCCTATGCCTGTCTTCTTTCATCAGCACCTCCTCATCAAGAAGTTTTATGAAATATTCCATTTTTTCCTTCTTTGAGTAATCTTTTTGACTTGTGCTTTTAATATTTAATAATTACCCACACATGATTTAACCCTGCTACAAATGAAATTTCAAGTCAGCATCTGTTCTAACTTCATGTTACTCAGAGACTTTAAGTTACTGATGACATACATATGTGACTTGTTTTGCCAAGTCTGCATACTCCACCAGCACAGCTTCAGAAGTAACTTCCACTCCCTCCCTCCTCTCTCCCTCTCACACACGTTTGTTCACAATGTACTCGGTTACTCCCTTCCCTCATTTTCTCTTGTTCAGGCATCAAAAATAGCTTTTTCTGCTTGATAAGAACTTGTATGCCCAGCAGTTTTGAGATGGATGATGTTTTTTATTTATTATTATTACTGTTGTCTGAACACCTGGAAATAAGATGGATGCCTCATTCATACAAAATTCTGGATAAAATTTTGATTGTGTTGAAATCACTGGAGGTCTCAGCACTGACTTTAGCTCGAACAGGCTTTCCTCACCATCTTTGTGACAGACCGCACAATGTTTGGTCCTGGTTTTCCAAAATTAACCTTGTTTGTTTCCCTGTTTTGTCTTAATCAAAGCAAGCTATTAAAACGACTCACCAGGAAGCCCCCAGTCACCAGGACAACAAAAAAAAAATTTATCTAAACTGGTAAGAGGAAATTCCCTGATGTTGCCTATTGGCTGCACGCTAAGGACAAGCCTCAGGTGAATCAGCCCCTTCTGTGCTTTGTTCAGCTGGTGAAAGGGGCCGTAATATCAATAAACCAAGATAAATGGGTGGGGGTGAAGAAATCCTCTTTTCTATATTCTTCCACAGAAAGGAAAAGCAGTCTTGAGAATAAAAACTATTATTGCTCTCCAGCCATCCAAAAATATCTCCCAAAACACAAGATGTGTCAAGTGGCTAATACCTTTTGAACTTCCCTTTGAGCTTTCCTCTGCAGTCAGGGCCCTCTGAGCTTGGGACGTAGCAGCTGACAGTGATTAAGTTTCTGTATGCACACACAGTTCAAACTGCACTTAGAAAAGCCACATTTGGTCATTGTTTACTTAAGTTTGCAGCAACAAATACAGATGCGTGGATTTGAATGTACACCTGGCATTAATCAGCTGCTGCTGCTGCTATTTCACAGCTGCCTCCAAGCAAGGCAAAACGCTGGAGTGGAAATACGATTTCAGAGTAACTAGAAATCTTTAAGGGACCCACAGAGAGGAGGGGGACCTCCCTAACAGCATTTGCTTCCAGCTTGCTTCAGCCTTCAGAGACTTTTTTTTTATGTTAAATCCCTCCTTATATAAAGAGATCTGCAGTTTTTCAGCTGAAATATGTGTGTATATAAGTACGTATGTGTATATATATGGGTATATACACGCTTTAAGAATCTGCACAGATATTGCCTAAAACTGGAAAAGGACCCACACCTGCTACATCCAGGGGCCAAGGACACCTGAAGAAGCAGGATCAGTAATACTACAGGGGTGCTCAGCTCTTCTAACCTATTTTGGGACACTTCCAGCACTTGAGGTGCAACACAGCCTTCATCAATCAGCTCCAGCTCTAACAGACCCGAGAGGTTAAAAAAAAAAAAAAGTCCTTAACATAATCCCATTTGGTTTAATTTAATCTCATTTCTTCCTCTTGCTGCTGGACATTGGAGGACAACAGATTCAAACGCTGGGAGGAGAGGGGATGCTAGGAGCGCCGTCCCCATCTGCCCTGGGGCGAGGAGGGGACACCCTGGCACCTTCTGCATGGGGCCATCTACCACGGGCTCCTGTGGCCCTGCAGCCAGTGCAGACACAGCGGGCTGCCACCTAAGTGGGTCACCTCTCACAGACACGTGCTACCTGGGCTCCCGGCACCTTCACAGCCTGCTCGCTGCTGCCAGATGGAGTTTGGGATGTTTGGCTTTCAGCTGCAAGCCCCAGTGGGGATTTCCCACCTTTGCAACGTCTTTTCTCTCTCAGCCGTGAAATATTCCTGCGCTGAGTTCAGCAGAAGCACTCAGGCTGAGAAGGTCCTTCCTTCAGGACAGACCCTTCCTTCCAGAAAATCCTTTTCCTCTGGTATAAGGTAGCCAGTTTGTTTGTTTGTTTTTAAAGTTTTCAGATGTGTTGCAACACCAGGCGTATCTGAGAGGGCAGCACTGAAGACTCAGGCTCATTATGCGGCAGCAGTTGTTGATCATCAGCTGCATGAGGTATGGTGGGATATAAGGGGAGGGAAAACAGGCGTTCATCAGTGACAGCTTTTGCTAACGAGGCCTGACATATGTATTTATCTGTTCTCTGGTTAGATGGTGAACAACGTGTGAGTTTTGATGAATTTGGAATATTTCTGACAATAGCTAGGAAATGAAAAACTGAATTTTAAAAGGCAGCAAAAGCAAGAAACACAACCCAGTTCCTGATTCTTCAGTCTGAGGTTGAAGAGGATAAATTCTAGTCAATTGAATCATATACATCTCACTTAGTGAGCATATTTACCTCATCCAAGGGATATTTACTCAATTCTCTTCATCTAGATTACAACCTGGATAGATCATATCTTCCAGATACATAAAGACAGATGCTACTTC
Organism: Thinocorus orbignyianus; assembly: GCA_013400375.1. NCBI lineage: Eukaryota > Metazoa > Chordata > Aves > Ciconiiformes > Thinocoridae > Thinocorus > Thinocorus orbignyianus. The sequence goes on from VXBW01003904.1 coordinate 220,153, forward strand.
TTTGTTTTCAATTTTATGATCATTCTATGTTTATTTTTGTGTGCTATAAAAACTTAAAACTTTCAGAAAAGACAGCAATGTATCAATTACCTGAGAGATAATTTAGCACAAGTGAAAATCCCCCCATTCCTCTTTGCCTTTTGGAAAGTACGTACATCCCAGGCACCAAATGGACTGTGGCAGAGATTAGATAAATGCAAGATCTCTGCCAGCTAGTAAGTGTGGCACCAAGCTGGGGTGTTGCCAGTCCTGAGCTCTGCACATGGCTGTAGCTGGAGTGTCGTTTAAAGCCCTTTCACTCAGGGTTGGAGGTGTTCCTATCCCAGCTAAGCTCACTAGCTTTGGACCCAGGTGACTGGGACCATGGCGGGGACAAGAAGCCAGGATCAATAAGTAAGCTCTTATCATAGAATCATAGAATGGTCAGAGTTGGAAGGGACCTTAAAGATCATCATAGGCAGGGACACCTCTCACTAGAGCAGGTTGCTCAAAGCCCCATCCAGCCTGGCCTTGAACACTTCCAGGGATGGGGCATCAACAACTTCTCTGGGTGACCTGTTCCAGTGCCTCACTACCCTCACAGGAAAGAATTTCTTCTTAATATCTAATCTAAATCTCCCCTCTTCCAATTTAAAACCATTACCCCTCATCCTGTCACTAGACTTCCTGACAAAGAGTCCCTTTCCAGCTCTCCTGTAGGCTCCCTTCAGATCCTGGAAGGCTGCTATCACTGAAAATTTATCTGTGCACAGTAACTGTGGTGACGCCCAGGGCAAACGTGCTCAGCAGGTCTCTGTCCTAGCTCAGCAGCTCCTGGTGTGCTGCCTCGCAGGTGGAGGGTATTGGAGACACAGGAGCTGGCATAGCCACCAGCCTGGCCACATCAGTCCTGCCTGTCTCTTCATCACACCAGGGTTAACCCTCCTTTGCCACTTGCACCTGGCTCAAGGAGGGCTGGTGAGCTCATTAAAGCCCAGCCTGATTGCAGTCTGACCCCTCCAGAGTTGCTGCCCAGGCACTGCATCCTCCAGGCTGGGCATTTTCCCCTTGGAAGGAAACACATTTGGTAGTGGAGCCACCGTTAACTCTCTTTAGTGCCGCCTTCCTTCTTTGTCTTCAAAGTCAGGATAGCCATCCAAGAGGAGGCAGAAACTTCAGTATAACAGAAATAACGAATTAATGGAATATGCTGGGGATACTAGATGACTATGAGTGTACCCTATTTAGCACAGAATGTCTGGTATGGTTTCAGATAGCAGACAAATGAGCCATTTCTCTGCCATTTTCCGATTACCAGCATGAAGAGAAACATCTATTGTGTGTCTGCACACACATTTATGACAGACTTAAGACACAGGGATGGCAAACACAGACTTTGAGAGGATTATTGGTATGGGGAAAGCCGAATTCCAGTATGATGCTGTGGGACACTGTTTGTCTTAAGACCTACATTTTTCAAAGATAAATATACAACAGACATGTGGCTATTTATCTTCACAAAGACCTCTTTTCTGCTGGTCTTTTCTGCATCAGTGGGTGCAGGCTTTCACATTGCCTCAAAAATATCCTTTAAACTCAAGACATTTGAAGTCTCTGTTAAGAATGGTTTTATTTTTAAATGAACCTTTTCTTGCCAACAAACACCTTCCCTGACTCATGGAGATGGAAGGTGTCCCTCGGAAAGAGGGCCAAATTTCTTTTTGAGGGTCAGTGAAATATTTGTGCTTTACAGATGAGATAAGCCCTTCTCCTGCATATCTTTATAAATGATTATCTGTGCTCATCCATGTGTTGAAATGATAGTTGGGATTTAAAGCTTGTTCAATGAATTAAGGCCCGATTGCAGTTCACCGATACCAACAGTCTATTCATTATTTGTCTTTTTAACACTGAAATTTACAGAAAAATACAGATTAATAATTTCACAATTCTTTGTAAGCACTAGGGAAAATAAATGTTTGTCTTAGTTGTGTGGATACCTGGTGACCTCAGCCTCTCTTTCTTTATTTTTATTCAGATAAGAAATTTATCTCAATGTTCAGATGTTTTACTGTAATGGAAACAAAGTTCAAAAAAAGAGATTGGTTAAGCATAGGGTTAAAAGAGTTTATCAGTTAAATATAAATCATGGAACCAGTTTTAGTCTTATGTTGAAAAAACAGAATGGAATAGACAGCAAAATAAAAACTAATCATCTCAGTTAAGGTCAGTTACCTAGAATGTAGGTACCTCCATCTGGTCACACCAGAAGACCTTTATAGTCAAAGGAGGGAAATGAGGCATCTGGAGTTTAGCAAATCTTCTGATTTTCTTTAGATATTTACTGATCTGTCTTAGAAATGCTTGTTTCTTTCTGGTGGCCATACAAGTAAGTCTAGACAACCCAGCTCAAATCCAGGCATTTCCACTGCAAACGTCTCCTTTTGGCCAGAGGAATATCACCCTCAGAATTTACGCTACTAAGTGATCTAAAATGGTTCAGAGTATAATGGATAAGAAAGCATGTCTGTGTTGCCTGACCATTCAGCTCTCTGTGCAGAAACAGACATATTAAAAATAGCTCTATTGATGTTGATATTTTTATCAGTGACCTTTCCTGGTATAGCTGTTAACATGCACTTGGAGTAGAATACACCTTTGCCATAATTTTGAACTTTTTCTTAATGCTTAATGTTTATGCTTCATCTAAAGAATTTTGGGCTTGTAAGAGGGTCAGGTTCTTGGCCAGGGTCAGTGAATGCAGTGCATTTTTAAATGCACATGCTCTGATCAGTTCACTTAAGAGCTTCAGTACATCATTTTGCAATCACACATCTCAGAAATAATTTATACAATCAATTAAAGAGCATTATCAAGGGATGATTTGACAACTGTTGCCATGCCAACCAATGAAGCAGAAAGCTCCTCAGCGTTTAAAGGCTGCACCTGGTGATAGATATAGCAGATTTTGAGGACTCAGACAGAATCGCAGATGTCCAAAGGTGTGGAGGGAACATGATTTAAAGCTTGATGTTTTTCCATTTTTACTGGCGAAAGGGTGTTGATGGCATGTTGTTCACTTTCTCATTAAAATTCTGTCATTTTTCACAAAGTGTTCTGCATTCAGGGCTGAAAATTGAAGTGAGAATGCACTTTACAGACTGATAAAATATGATAGCAAAATGGATGATGTTCATTTGCAGGCTGAATTAATTAAAAAAAAAAAAAAAAAGAGTTTGTGTCAGTGCATTTATGAAAAGCCCGTTAATCAAACACAACTTTACCAGCCTTAATGGACACATCTTAAACACTCTTGCATTAATATTTAAAATTCCGGTTAGCAAATGGCTCTTAGTGCATTGAGCTAAAAAGTAATTAGAATAGGTCATTACAAGAATAAAACAGTGCAAACTAAAAGTACATTTTTTGTTGGCGACAACAGGTTGGTCATTAGCTGCTCAGCCGTGACATTTGTGTTCACATCTTTACCTATACAGTAGCTCTGCTCTTCAGAATCATAGAATAGCTTCAGTTAGAAGGAACCTTAAAGATCACCTGGTTCCAGTCCTCCTGACATAAGCAGGGACACCTCCCACTAGAACAAGTTACTCAAAACTCCATCCAGCCTGGCCTTGAACAGTTCCAGGGATGGGGCATCCACAGCTTCTCGGGGCAACCTGTTCCAGTGTCTCACCACCCTTATAATAAAGAATTTCTTCCTAATATCTAATCTAAATCTCCTCTCTTTCGGTCTAAATTTTTTACCCCTCATCCTATTGCTACACTCCCTGATGAAGAGTCCCTGCCCATCTTTCCTGAAGGCCCCCTTCAGGTCCTGTAAGCTTTCTGGATCTTACTGCTATAAGATCTCCTGGAGCCTTCTCTTCCCCAGGCTGAACAACCTTAACTGTCTCAGCCTGTCAGGCTCAGGAGAGGTGTTATTACTCTAAAGAATGAATTTTGCAAAAGAAAAATTGCCTCCTGTCCTCCTATACTATTCTACACATTCTCATAGCTACAGGAATTAGGGTTAGAACTTCTGGTCCATGTTAGCCAGGAGGCTGGAGCACCCCCTCATTCAGACTTCCATTATTGTGCTTTATACCTGTGAATCTCAGAATAGCAATTTCAGGTGTGCAGCAGATTAGCATAGTTTAGGTTACTGTAGCATCACTAAGACAATTTCGTATTATGAATTTGTGGTCTTGATACACTGGGGCACTTGTCTTGGTCGGGGTCCTTTGTAATGCAAATAAAATCATTTGTGTGCAGAGACATCAAGGAATTGTTTCTCATGAGAATTAAAATCTTGCATAATACCAAATTCTCAATCACTTCCCATAGAAAATCCAGAATTATCACTGTGAGCTATTTCTGGGATGTTCCTCTTGACCCTAATCTAATGAAAACTGTTAGATAATTTTCTAAGAGACATGTAAACCTATTTCTTTGAATAGTTTTGCTATGTGAACTGCTGAAGCTTGCCTTAAAATCTATGAGATTCAACTGACTTGATCAAGGAAATGATTTGCTCCATAAATTCTTGGTCTTTTTCTACTTTTCTCCCACTGACAAAATCTTATATTCTATTTCTCCACTCAGCGAAGACATCACTTTTGCAAAGTTAGCATCCTGCTTGCAAATCCAAACAGATAAAAATGAGAAATGAGGAACATTCACCTAAATACATAAATATAGAAAGAAGTGTGGAAGAGAGCTCCTGGGTCTGAAGCTGTCCCCTGCTATCATGGACAGTTGTATCACAGCATCTTGCCCAATTTCACAGGGCTGGTGCAGCCCTACTCTCAGGCTATTTAAGAACCAAATTCCCTTCATGACTTCAAGCAACTCCTATTTTCCCATCTTAATTTATTCACAGCTATCTTGTGAGGTAGGCTATTACGTGCATTTTCGTGGCCCGTCTCCTGCCATCATTGAACCATTCCCTGTGGTATTCTTTGATCTTAAAAACTGACCATCAAATAACCTATTGGTTGGTGAAATACACCTGCAGGTTATTCACTTGGAAACAATATCTGACCTGATATCGGGGGCTGCAACCATTATGATAGTGGGAATTATCCCTTTCATCTAGATCTGGTGGGTTTTGAGGTGATTATTTAGCAGACTTCCGAACCATTTTATAAAAAATAGACATGTTAGCTAAAAACAAGACCCAAGAATTTAACAAATATGAGTAGTAGGTCCACTGAGATGTTACTTGTACTATCCTGCTGATTTGGAGAACTTGTGGCAGACTATCACGGGATATCACTTTACTTTCTTTGCATAAAAAGATCATTGTTAGATGGGAAAGCCTTGGCGTGCTGCATCTTCTGACATTGCAATAACAACAATCTTAGTCATGTCAGGAGACTGCTGTCATGGCCTGCTGTCTCCACAAATGTCACAACCAGGTCTGAAGACAAACAGCAGGACTGAATGACCCAATTGTATTTTATTTTTCCTCTGATAGATACAACTCAGTGCCTATTTTATATATATAAGTGCAAAGATATTTCACATACAAAAACAGACTGTCAAGAAGCAAGTGCAGTTTCTGTATCATGTTCACAGCAGAAGAAATTATGAGGCTGTGAGTCATATCCAAGCTTGTGTCATAACAATATCTCAGTTCTTCTTCTTGCAGCCAAATGACCTCAGGACTCCAGATAGGTGAAGAAATACATTTAGGTTGATTTGAGAATATTTTAAACACAAATTATGAATAAACATATCCTGAAACCATTCATTGTTCTGGAGCTAATTCTGGCTCCTGATTCTGTGAATCACACAAATCCCTGCTTACCCAGGCCACTCAATTAGCTTTTGTGGTACCTCTTTTCATGCTGTACCAGAACAACTTCTGGCACTTAAGAGACATCAAAAAGAGTCTTTGTTCACATTTTAATGCATTCTGTGAGGTCTCCGATCCTTATTTGACTTTGACAGCATGGGCAGCCCATATTGATGTTACAGATGTGGTACCTTGCTGCAACTGTGAATGCAGTTTCAAAATGGGCACCAAAGAACTGGCCCAGATGTAAGTGGGTACCCAGTACCAAGTCAGATTTTTCCTCTCTGTGGGATTAACTATAATGGATCATCCTCTGCGCAGAGACAGAAGGATGGAGGTATGAAGACAAAATTGCAGGGTTTTTTCCAGGAATAATCTTACGGTTCTCTCCCATCAAAAAGTCCTGGATCTCTCCCTCAGGTTTAGGCTTCAGTTCCCAGCCTTCCCCAGGTCTACTCTAACATCAGTGGAAACCTCAAAAGTGTTTCCACGTGGCCTTTGGGCAGCAGACCCTCATGCTCTCTTTCTCTTTTTGGGGAAGAGAAAAATCCCCTCAGGTATCTCACACAATAAATCAGCTGCTGTGAGATCTCCTTGGATATTCATTATTTCTGGCTTTCTATGAGGGTTTGAGCCTTAAAAGCAGGTTTGCCAATTTCCCCAGGCCATGTAGCTCTGCACGGGGAGGCTGGATGCCCTCCTCTCACATTCCATCATGCCCTCCACTGCCTGCCAAGACCCCAGGGGCCCAGGCACAACCTTACCAGCACCAGAGTGTGGCTTATCTGCCTGCCTGCTGTGTACAAGAAGAAAGTAAAACAGCTGGTGTGTTTTAGCATGATTAACTTTGCTAGAAATGACTTCCAGTCTTCAAAGTTTGGTCATTGGAGCTGTTACAGGCTCTGTACAAGCCTTTTCCCTGTGTAAAAGAGGGGAGCCACCTCAGCCAGCACTCTGGGGTGTAGTGGCTCTCTCAAGGTTGCCAGCATGTGTATCTATTCATCCACTTTGAGTCTATATCCTCTATTAAAATGGTGCTTACTGGCTTTGTTTCAGAGCTTACACATTTTTAAAAATATACCTTTATTTATCCTTGTTTTAAACTCCATTTCTGCATCTCAAAACAGTCACTTAAAAATTTCATACCACTCCTGCCCCATGAGAGTGGTCTTTGTAGTGGGCTGCAGTCTCACTTTTCCCACAGAAACGTGGCCTTCCATCTGCATGGTGGCATGGCTTCAGCACAAGAGTTGGAAAAATTCCTCTTCAACACCCTATGGCTTAATGTTTATGTGCTGTCCTCACTGAGAGACGGTGTTAAGTTTGTCCTCATGCAGGCTCAGGAGGGAAATGAAATCGTGTGTCCCTTTTCATGGATGGCTGTCCTACCTCCTTGGCTATTCTAGAAAGACAAAGGGCTGCAAAGCCAGCATGCCATGGTCTTTAAAGCATAGCCAGGATGCCTCTCACGATTTTTACAGCATGAATTTGTTGGTGGACATAAGACATGTTGCAAGAACACTTAGTTCCCTACTTGCTTCCTCCTTAGTGCCTTGCTCCTGACTGGTTTGAAGGATGAGCAAAGCAGCTGGCTCTCCACACATGGCATTCAGAAAATAACCCTCATGCAGAATCCCAAGCCCCTATGGAGTCTTTGTGCCTGTGGGATCAGCTAGCAGCCTAGCACCACAGTCTCTGTGTCATAGTTTTAAATTTTGGGCCTTCAGATTCTCTTTATGGAATGCTTTACCTGCTTACCTGTAACAACTAACGCCATTCCAAGCCTGTCACCATACCTAACCATGCACCATATTTTTCCTTCCTTTTTTTATAAACTGCACCCACCCACACAAAGTTTTTGTATAGCCCTCAAAAGGGTGACATTGTGTTATCCCAGAACTGTTATTCAAGACTCATAAAATACTTTGGGGAAACAAATCTAACAAACACTGTTGTCTTGAGATGTACATACAGAGTCTAATACTATTTATATTATGTGACAAATTAAGCCAAGTAAAAGAATAGTCGTTAATCAAACACCTTCAGTTCCACAATCAAACATAACAGTAAATCTCAACAAAGTTCCTATCTTGGGCTGGTTTTGTATTTAAAATTACGCATATGAAAAGAATCAATTAACGTCCTTATATCTCATCAGTTTTTGACAATTAATATGAGCTATAAGGGCTTTATGGATTGCTGGTTTGATAATTCACTAGCAGCTGAAGTAATAGAGGTTATGATGGAAAGACGGCCTCATAGCTGCCTTGCAGAGTGCACTAAATGATTGAACCCAAAGAATAATAGGGATGGAAATTGCTGTGTTCATTCATGGATAATATATGACAGCAGTAAGGCAAGCAGCAAGTTAGCAGATGACTCAGCCAAGCATCTATGACTGAACAAAGTGTGATTCTAACCTTCTGTCATTGAAAATATATTTAATGGAAACATCATCATTCTGATATATTGCTTTCTAAGATAAGACATGTTTATAGTACAGTTTCCCTATGATGCTACTATAGGACTAGATTTTTGGCACACTTGCTCTTGCTGAATCGTACCCCAAAATAAATCTACTCCTCCTGGAACAAGAGACTATTCAAAAGAGCAAGTGAGCCAGAAGCTGGTCCAAAGTTGGCTGGAGCCAAATATCACCAGATAAACATAAAGGATCCTATTAAATTTTAATATACAGAGAGGAAGATCTCTATAAACACTGAGGACCACATGTAAGGTTCTTCCTTTGTTACGACTTTTTCAGTCTAATACTAGAGTCCTGGACAACATAATTTATTTTTTTAATTAACAAATATGAACAGCCACATGCCTCAGATGCAGATCAAAGAAGCAGGATGCTGAAGGCATGGATTAAGGTTAGCTGCCTTTTCCCTGCATCTGGGAGAGCTCAGTTTGTACCATATGTATTGAAAGGAGCACTCAGGTGTTCAGCAGTGGAACAGAGCACAAAGTCTGGAGTGTTGTATTAAAGTGAAACTTGCTGAAGGGAGGGGAAGGAGGGTGAAAATGGAGCAAGATAATCTCTAGAGCACATTATACATGTATACTGGTCAGGGATGGCTTGCAGCAACTCTGCAGTACTGTGCAGCAGGACCCTGCCAACAGAACTCATGCTGAAAACATATGTTCTTCTGCTCAAACCAGCTTTCGCTACATCTGGAAACCAAGAGTTAGAGGGGGAGGGAAAAAATAAGGCAGCAGCATATGTAATTCTTTTCTAAGAGAAACCATTCATTTGTTCATGAAAGAAATCTTTCTCCTCATATCACCAGCAGAAATTCTCACAAAGTTCTGGAATGGATATTTAAAATGTGGGCTAGGAAAGCAAAAAAAAAAAAAAAGGTAGGAAGAGTGAATGTAGGTAATGGCAGACATTTATGACTTTTTTTCTAAAGCAAAGTTACGTCTCAATATCAAGAGCAATCTTATTTAGCAAAAAGTGGAAAACTTGGCAAAAACAATGTTTAAAATGACTGCAAGACTTGTAAAAACCCCAAAATAACTCTGTTTTGCTGTCAAAAGCCTGGGAAACACAAAACAGATGTTTCACCCAGCCTCACTTACTCAGCCAGATCTTTCCTTGCTATGCAGGCAGCTGTACCACATGTCTTTTCTGAGAAAGAAATAGTGCTTTCCTTTGGCACTTCTGCAGCATTCTGACTGACCAGCCGGACACTGTCGTCAGATGAAGACAGCTTCTGTCATCCTTCCTGCTACCCGTGTCTGCAGAGTCTCCCCAGGACCGAGCAGCTCTGTGCTTTGAGAAAAAACAAGCATTAGGTACAAATTTAGTCAAGCCGTGGTTCTTCAGGCAATCAATGGGGCCTCTGAAGCTGGAAAGCACTACTGACTGTAGTGGGTGGTGGCAGCAGAGCTCTCTGCACCCCGAACAATGCACACATTATTAGCGCTAATGGCAGCTACATGTATACGTAATAATATAGCCTTGAGACTGCAGCTTGAGAATGCCACAAGGGCAGATTGTTTTATTTTTGTTCATGGGAGAAAGTATGGTAAATAACAGGAAAATCACTTGAGCAGAAACTGAAGTCTCCCTGCTGGATTGCTTAAGGAGGGAGGCATGAGATCCAGGACTTCGGTCTTTAACTGACATTTTGGGGTATTTAAAGACATTATGTTGACCTTGGATTCTCCATTTAGCTGCTACCTCACCCTGGAGGCACGTAAAGCCTCTAGCTCAGGGTTTCAGGATGTTCAGCTCACTGGGACACACATCTGTGTTGGCAGAGGTAGATGTTTCACCCCGAATTCATCCCACCTCTCCCGAGTCCTCTAACAAGCAGTTACTGGTGGTGGGGCTCCCCATCCCTATCCTCCACATTGAAAGAGGTGGTTTAAGCATTTTGCTCTTGGTTAAGTTGTGTCTGTGAATCCTCAGTGCTCTCCATAATCTGGGAGTTAACATCCACTCTCTCTGGGGATACTTCCTTGGGACAATGCATGGTTGCATGGTTACTTCATGTAGGCAGATCACTACCTCCCACCTGGACATCTGTGGGTCCCATTACTGGACATGAAGCTCAGCCTGGGAGGGAAGTCTCAGAACTTGACCCTGAAAATCTACAGACTGCAGTACAAAGCGAGGCTGTGGCTCTAGCCTGGAGTTAGTGTTTTAATGCTGCATTTCCATCCAACGTGAAGTTTCCTTTGCTGGATAACTGATGGTTGCATTTCGGTTGACCAAGTATAACATTACTATTTTGAAACTGAGTCAGAAATCTTAATATATAGTCAAGAAAATGGTACTGTCACCGTAACAAAGAAATGATCTGAATATTAATATAATTTATAAATCATCCTGGAAAGACAAGCGTGGGGAAGAGAGAAGCTGTTGCCTTACTTATCCTCAGCTCATAGGTTCACTATGAGGTAGAGAGAGTTAGACTTCTGGCAGCCTCTTAAAACGATTAGGGAAGAAATGAAGGAGGCTCGCCACCTTGCAGTGGAAGGGGAGGCCTCTAGAGCAGATCAGATTAACGAGGCACCCTTATAAGCTTTTATTAACAGAATCAGACTAAGCAAGATTTGAGAAGAGTGAGGGATTTTGAGTATACAAAAGGGAAATAATGTGGCAAAGCCAAGACTGTTCAGCCACTCCTTGGAAGACATTTTTTGATAAGGAAGATGAAACAGTAAAATCTTTTTCTAGTTTTGATCCTAACCAATAGAGAAGGAGGGGTTGAGAATATAAAGGTAAAAAGCAATTTTTGTGAGAGTGAAAGTGAAATGACAAAGTTTATGATGTTCATAAAGGGAATTTAAAAAAAATGAAATTAAGAAGGCAAACTTCAGTAACCACGAAGGATTGATAGGCAAAGTCCCATGGAAGGCACTTTAAGGAAAAGAGGAAACAAGCTGGCAGCTTCTCAAAGAATCAGAGGGAAAAATCAGCTACAGAAAGATACAAATCTAGGAAAATCATGAGCTCTTCACTGATCTCAAACACAAGAGGAATGTAGGAAATAAACAGTGGCTGAGATTACTAAAGAGGGGTGCAAAAGAATAACTCAAGCATGTAAGAACAGAAGACAAAAAGAAATCACACTGTAGGTATGTTGCTAGTAAGGAAAAGACTGGTGGAGAGAGAAATATTACAGATGAAAGTCGAAGTGGTTAATGCTTTTTTTTCATCTGTCATCCCAGTAGCAGTGATCAGGTGGTTAACATCATTAATTCCAAGGACAAAAGACTATAGTAGAAAAAGAACAAGCCAGAGAGGAATTAGGTAGGCTCACGTTTTCAATTGGCTGAGCTTCCTTGTCTGACATAAGGATGTCTCTGGCTTGTCAGCAGTTATCACTGAGGCCTTGCGGGGAGCAGCTGGGGTACCAGGAGTCTGGAAAGGGTCAGGGGAAAGGAAGGGGCAACAACAAAAAAACACCAGAGAAAGCAGAGTCAGAGGACTTAAATGCAGTCTCCGGAAAATTCTTCACAAATAAGCAAACAAACTTCTGGGGAGGAACTGGAGGGTGAAAAGGTTAGCATCCAGCTTGGATCTACCAAGTACAAATCATTTGAAACAAGAGGAGAAGCAGTGGACAGCAGCTATCTTTGCTTTAATCAGGTTTTGACAGCTGCACATGGCTCACAACCCCGTAAGCAGGCAGAATAGTCTATAGGCTGTGTGCAAGCTGTTCTAGTACCTGTACCCACAGAGCAGTTGGCAAAGGTTTGCTCTCAAAGTGAGAGGATGTTTTGGATGGGGAAATGCAGGACACTAGAGCCAGTTTTGCCCAATGCCATCACTAACTATCTGGACAATGGGAAAGGAGATGTTCTAGATAAATTAGCAGATGATACTTCTGGGAGGAGCTGCAAGTACATTGCAGGATAGCATTAGAATTCAAGGTGCCCTTGGGAAAACGGTGAAATGGCCTGGAAAACACACAGGATGAATTTCCACAGTGAAAATGCAAGGTGCCACGTTTTGACAGGATTGATCACAAATCTGAGGTGGGTGAAAACAAAGTTAAGTTGCAAGTCTGTGTCATGAAAAAGACAAACATTTTGTGGGGTGTATAAAAAACACTGTCACAGGCAGACACTTGGAGAAATACTATTTATTTGTTGCTCAGCATAGATATGGCTGTAATTTGAGACATATGTGGACAAATTTGAGAATGTCCAAAGGAAAGTAACAAGAGGTCTAAAAAAGCATGACCTTGGAGGAAATAGTGAAGGAATTAGCTTGGTGTGGTCTCAAGAAAAACAGACAGGGGGAGGGGATGGTAATAGCCTTTTAGTACATAAAGGCTGCTGTGAAGAGGAAAGGCATAACGTGCCCTCTGCATCTACAGGGGATAGGTCAAGAAGCAGTGGAGTTCAACTGCCACAAAGGAAGTGTATAAAAATTTTCTGAGGCATTAGGGAAAACTTCCTAATGGTACAATTAGGAAAGCACTAGAATAGATTGCCTGGGGAAGCCGTGGAGTCTCCATCACTGGCGGTCTCAACAATTTAGGCTAACATCTGTTGGGAGCAACACACACATAACTGAACTGGCTGGGGGCAAGGGAAGTGACTACAAGACCTCCTGAAGTCCCTTCTAGACCTGTTTTTATCTGGTTCTAATCATTCAAGAGCCTCCCTCCCTGACAATGCTATGCACTTTTGGTTTGAACCATTTGACTTGCTGTTTGATTACTACCCTGATTTCTTTGCAATCCTGTGTGCCTGCAGATAATTCATAGCTTATCTGAAAAAGGAGTAATGTTTCACTTAAAGTTCCTCCAGCAAACGTTAGGATTGCATCCGCAGTCATCTTGTATCTCTGTGTTTAGGCACTCTTTAGGGCAACCTCAGATCCTAAACCCAGTGGTATGAGAGAGGAGAGGAACTGGAACTTAAACCATACGAAGGATCAAGAAGCAGAGTGACAAGTTGGCAAGCTGCTGTGCTCCACATCGGAGAAGAGTCCGGCTGAGCTCTTACGACCTTCCTTTCCCTCCCCTCAAAGGCAAAAATCTCTAATTTCCCATTTACAAGGGGGAACTGGAGGATCAAGACACGGATCTATCTTCCCTCCCTAGCCCACCCCAAGGTCAATGCTCAGAGTGGCTGCTCAGAGCAGGCAGTGGTTATCCAGCAGTGACCTGAGCACAGCCTGAGTCACTGGGATCTTCAGGGCTAGATCTGCATTATGTTTGGCTCCTCATACCCAGGAAAACAGTACTGGGAGACTCTGTCAAATCAAAACCAGAGCAGAGGAGTAGGGAAGAGGTAAAGAAAGATTATTTATATTGACCCCTTGATTTTTATGATCCCAAATTTGAGTTATTAGATTTTCCCAGCATCCTCATGAGACATACTAAACAGAAAGACTTTCTCAGAAATAATCAGCTTTTAAAACACTTAGAAAATACCTGACCTTTAAACAGGAAAGCAAGGTGTTAAGTGGACCATTTACTTTAATGTGATACTTTCAAGTGAGATGGAAGTACTCTGCTGAGGTAGATAGTCAGAAACCTGTTTCCATCAACATTCCTCTTCTGTGACATGGATCGAGCATGCCAGTTCTCAGCTCTTCCCTAGAAACCTCAGCATAGCCTTGGCTAATGCTTCACCTGGTTTTAGCTGGTGGCACTGACACCCCTGCAGTCACAGATGGCAGAGGGAAGGACTTGAGATGTTTTGTCCAAATAGCTGATTTTCTAGCTTCAATATAAAGAGAGGGAGGAGAGATCACATGTAGATGGAGGAAGTATAGCTCGGACATCTTTGGAGAGCCAGTGGCTCTCCAAAGACCATAAGCACAAAGAGAACAGGGTGGCCAACGCTGACCGCCCCCCCCAACCGTTCTTAAACTCATTACCTCTCCTAGGGTTTCACCTTCCCACTGTGTGACTGTCTTCTTTCACACTAGCTGAGTCAGTCTGCCCTCAGCCAGTTCTTGTGGTACCTCCAAACTCCTCATTCTTTATTCTTCATTCGTCTTTCCCCAAATGGACTCTGCTTGCAGCAAGCATTCATTGCTTGCCAGCTTACTGAAAGAAAACTTGAGCTTTCTGAATTCTGTGGTGTCTTCAGAACACAAAACTCCAAAATAACTCTGCCTCCTCAGGCACTCACTCTTGGTTGAGAGAGACTGTGATAAATTATATTTATATGCAAGAAATTGCTGTTCATGGTTGATTCTGAACTGGCTTGGTGCTCAGTGGCATATGACTCCTACTCCAGTAGAGCTTTAATTTGTTTAATAGATGAGTGACTCTGTCTGGACACGGTCCAGGACAACTGGCTTTAGGTGGCCTTCCTTGAGCAGGGTGGTTGGACCAGCTCACCACCTCCAGAGATCCAACCTCATTGCCAACCTCAACCATTTTCTGTTTCTGTGTGTGATTCTGTGATGCTGTACCTCCTGAAACAGGCTGTTTCTCTCTTGACTAGCATTTCAGGTGTTGCTCTCCAGCCTTGCCCATTAAACAGGGCAAACCCCAGGAAATTGTGCAGCCCTCAAACCAGGCCTGCTTGGTTCTCCCATAGATTTTGCTATATGGGACTACATATCCAAATCTCCTCAAATGCTGAACACAACCCCTGCTCCACACCCCTGTGAGGCACACACAATTTCAGGACAAGCAAACCTGTTGTGGGGAATTTAGAGCATTTAAGAGAATAGACCTTTAAACTGCAGAGGGTTTTCAGACTCGGTGCCAGCAGAGATGCCAGTTGTGCTACCATCCCATACATGCAGCTACGCATTACAAAGACAAGGGGCAGTCACACAGAAAATGGTGTCTGTGCTGTACTTGAAACCTGCTGTTCTCCTGGTAGCATCAGCAATGTATTTAGGTCACTTTTTTTAAAAGGACAAATTAGGCCTCAGGGCAGAATTGGATCCTTTGACTCTGTAGCCAGATTCTACTCACTCTGGAGTAAATAGAAGGTGATGGCTTTAGTTTGTGGGAGATAACAAGGATAACAGGGATTCGAGTGCATTACAAAGGAAAGCAGGATTTGATCTTTTAATAGAAAAAATGATCAAAAGTCTTCACACTGTTTCCTCAAGCTTCATTAGCAGACAAAAACATGAACAAGAGTAATAATTCCTTTTTTCCTTCTTGTTTCACTGAAAATGAAGTCTGCCCCCAAAACGCTCTACCGGGTTACATTCATTCCTCAGTAAAGAAAGACCTTAATTTGCACTGAGGTCTTTTTCCTACCGCTAGAAGGAATCTGTTGCAGAATTCCGTCTAATAGCACAAAATGCTTCCAAAAACTTCTAATAGCAAAAAATGCTTGCGAAACTTCCCAAGGGAGAGGAGTTTCAGCCAATGTATAACTGAAGTTATGTCAAATTCTATCTATATAATACCAGTTAGTGGTAATATACAAATACAGCTATTCCTTTTCCCCCTGATTTTGCTGTTTTCTTCGTCTGTGTGGTTTGATCACAACTTTAAAGGTCTTTATGTCCCTTTCTTTTTCTTGGCAGAATAAAGAAATTATCACCCCCCAATCAGTTGAAATCATTGTCCTGCTCCCATCACAAAAGGTCTGTGTAACTTTGCACCCCTCAAAATACTGTCTGGAAATTCTGCAATAAACATTGGCCACAGAAGGAGGTTTTCAAAAGTATGTCTTGAAAGTGATTTTCTTAAACTGCCCCTGCATGAACTCAGGGCAAATCCTAATGATGCTGGTAAAAAAAAAAGCCCTATGAAGCAAGTAAGAAACCTTTGTGATTTGGTGGACAGTTTAGAGACATGGCTAATACAGGACTGTCTTGCGAGAGCAATCAATTTCGATGGGCCTGTCAATTTCTGTCCCTTGCCCAGTGCCTGCCTGACGCCTCTGCCCTTTGTCCTCCACCTCCAATTTGTCTGGGGTCATCAGTGGCACTGACTACCTTTTCACGAAGAAATGTGAGGCATTTGAACAACTTCTTTAATAGCTTAGATGCTGCTCAAAAGCATGGCTTGTTTTCCCAGAAAAGCAAGAAAGTACCTAAGATTTCATTGTTAAATCAATGGAAAAGAGAGTCAGTTGTCAGACCAGATTTTGCAGCTGTGCTTCTTCCCTTGCCCAAGAGCAGGATTGGGAGATTTTGGAGCTGACTGTCTTCTTCTCAGGTGATATTTGCAGGCAGCCCCTTGTACCCATTAGGTAAGAAAGAATATTATTTGTTACAAAAATATATAAATTAATGAAACTATCTAGGACAGAGCTAAAGGGAATTGCTCAATGGAACATTTGTGATTGTTTTGTTAGTGAGGTAGCAGGTCACCAAACCTTGACTCCACCTGCAGGGAAGAGTCTCATTTGAGCAATGACTTTAAGCAACAGCAACAGTAAGCAACTGCTCACATCCCATCTTTTCAAAACAAAATGGGTTATAATTTTGAGATGACCCTCTGATTTCAAAAGGGGAGTTATTTTATACTCTTAAAGGAGTTTAAAAATATAAATACTTAAGACAGAACTAAACCATTCTGAAATTATTAAAATGAACTTTTTTTAGAAGGATGGCCAGAAATTTGGTTTGGCCAGTTGATTTGCAGTGAACATTTGCAATTTTTAAATATTTGTGGCTTGGGTTCAAATGGGATAAAAAAAGCTTACAGATGGCATATGCATGTGGATGAAAGAGAAAACGAACACGGAGATGTTGCTATGTGCTTATTTCAGTATTTGTTGTTATCTTAGCATGAACTGAGGAGGAGAATGGAATAACTTATCCATAGAGGCATGTATAAGAGACATATGAAAACCCTGTTGGTGTTCAGTATGCACTGTGTCCATCACTCACAAAGTCCTTTCTTTTTAAGGACAGCATATGTTTTAATGCTAGAGCTTCCTTTGGTGGGCTCCAGTTAGATATCTTCTTTTAATCTCTCTAGCTTATTTACTGAGGGATTTTTTTCTTAACCTTGGAATGAAGGAAGTTAATTGCCTTTAGGAAGTGTGCCCTGGAACACTTTTTTTTTTCACACTAACAACCTCTTTTGTGTTTTTTTTCACTCAGCCTGGATCTGTGTCCTGTGAGTGGGCTCCAGCAAGTTGGAGAGCAGAGAGCTGCTCTTCTAACACGTCAGCAGCATATGTACATGTCAATCCATGTTACACAGGAAATAAACTAACATCCTCATTTCAGTGAGGAGTTCCTGTGATTTTCAGTTTCCATACTAACAGGAAAAATAAGACTCCTTGGGAAGTTTATGGCCTGAAGAGTGACAAATACTTACCATGCACACAGACATGGTTCCCAGATAGTCTCTGCTGCAGTACAGCTCTCCAGCCCACATGGCTTACATCAGGCACTGGAGCAGGCAGAGCAGGCTGGGGGCTAGAGCTTGGTATGAGGAGAGGAAAAATGGCTGGAAATAAAAGGGATGAAAGCCTTCCTGAGCAGGCTGCTGAGTGGAAACCTCTGCCTTCTACTGAGGAAGAGTTTCCAAGTGGATGTTGTCCAAGACTGCTTTGCTTTCCTGGCGAGGTCTGTACCCGGGTTGCAAGGCGCAAGCAGTGCCCATGCCTGCAAACAGCTGTCCCATTGCCTGGCTCCATCTGGGAACCCTCTGGAGCCTACTTCTCCACTCCTGCCACACTCGGCAGCTCCTTGCTGGCTTCAGCATGGCACGGTGGGGCAGACGGCAGCGCCTTGTGCCACCTACTCACAAGCTTGTCTGAAACATCCACGTGCCACCGTCTCCATGCCGGTTTGCAGGGCAGGAGCTTGCTCGCTGCCTTCAGCCAGCACTATCAAAGAAACAAGGAGGAGGTCAACTGGGTGCAGGGATGGGCAGTGCTTTAGAAAAGCAAGGACCCATTCCTCTGAATACTTTTATGTCATTCCTATCAAATCAGATGTTTCTTCCAGAAGTAATGGGCCAGCAACATCTTGTCTCAAACACATGAAAACTGGGTGACAGCTGCTGGAAGGAAACTGTTGCCTTCCAGCATGCATGGCCAAAATGAAGACAAATAAGTGTAAACAGAGGTGGCCCATCTGACAACTCAGTTGGATGCCCCTCCCCAGGAAGGCTGGATGGGGCTTTGGGCAACCTGGTCTAGTGGGAGGTGTCCCTGCCCATGGCAAGGGAGTTGGAACAAGACGGTCTTTAACCAACCAACCTGAACCATTCTATCATTCTATGATTGATTCATCTTACACTTGGCCATAGAGGGTACGATGCAGGGCTCAAAAATACCCTGAGTGAACTATACAAGGTCTCAGCACACAGTAACATTGGTTTAGCTGTTCACAGACAGGAGAAAACAGCAAATATTTGCATTTATGCAAATGCCAAGGTATACCTGCCTTCTTCACATCTCTCTTTCTGGGCGGCCCTGAGGCTTTTCAGGAGGGTTTTCCTGAAGGTCTGTCATCATATGAAATTATCAAAAGCCTGGTTCGCATAAGGGAAGATTCTGCTGAAAGAGTCAGTGATTTCCTCCCTCCCTGTTCCCTGGGACTGGTTGGCTGCTCCCAGAGCTGTGGCGATGGTGTTTATTTCCAGGTGTTGAATGGCCACTGAGAATGTACTATATATTCTCTAGCTTATATTAAAGGACATATGTATTGTCAGTTTATATTTATGTATTTCATAACATAACTGCATGTGTTTCATTACAGTGTGAAGTGTAATTTCAATATATTAAGGATGTGGAAGTGCACTGTCGTGGTTCCGACAAATCAGAAAAAGCAGATGATATCCCCCCTCCCCCCTTTAAGAATAAAAGAGGAGAGGAAGAGATTTAGGCGTTTAGAATGAACTAAACTACTTTAATAAAGTATTAATACTAAAATTAAAGTAAGAAGAAAATACTGAAATGGATACAGTATATACAAAAACATATCAAGCTCCCAGGATGACATCATGTCACCAGCAGACATCAGCAAAGTCCCAAACTAGACTCGGTGATTGACANTGCACCCAGTATGGGATGCGACCCTGCAGGCATGCCACAAGACTGTACAACTTCATCTCCCCAGCCTGGGAGACCTGCAGGTGTAGGTGAGCAGGAGCGAGGGACAGGTGTCCCCATCAGGATAAACACACTGTCACTGCCAAGGCCTTGGGGTCCTGTCGAGTCTGCACTTACTGTCCTTTTCCTGCATTTCACAGAGTGACTGTATTTATAAAATAACATCTTTTTCTTTCTCTCTGTTTTTCTCTAAAACTTCTTAGCTGTGCTCTGTTTCTGGCTCACATTTTAAATGTGCTTTGGCAGCAAGAAGAGGCTCTGCTTCTTTAATTTATTACCTCTGTTTATGGAATATGGATATTGGGCCAACTTTACTTCTTACACTAAGTGAATCAGTGCAAATGCAATCACTTTTGGACATCCACTGTATAAAATACACATATTTAGATGATCAAATAAGTGTTCCCATATGCATGTTGGCTGGTATTTCATGCTGGTATAGCATTCTTGTTTTTCTTATGTGGTGTCCTTTGTCTTTTTTCCTTCTCTTTTTGACTGTGTTTGGTCAGTCACTCAGGAACAAAAAAATTGCTTGTACCTTAAAAGAAATACTGTCTATTCAGCATATGGCATTTATAGATCTTTGGAAATTCTTTTGGGAGACGTGCTTCAGATTAGCGGTCTTTCTCCTTCGGGGATGGTTTTAATTTGTTAGCACTTTAGATCCGTAGTCTTGAGGTAGCTCCTTTTTCAGTCAATAAAATGGTTAGTGAAATGAGGGTAAAATATTATAATTGTGTTCTTCAAATCAGATTTTTATGTGAGGTTTTTTCCTCCTGGTATGTAAATCTGTCATTCAGAGAGGATTTTTTCCTGTTTTCTTTTAATCTTCGGTGTGTGTGCCAAGAATGATGATTTTAACCATGAATTACCACAGTGACTCAAAGCCAAACTGCTGGGAGGCCACTACCCTGGGATGAAAAGGAAGCCAAAAAGCAGCCCGGCTTTGACTCCAGCGTTTCCGACCGAAGTCTGCCACCCTGTCTACGGCTCTCACCTCTGCTCACAGCACATTGGTACCACATGCACAACTCGAGGCTCAAAGCACCAAGCCACTCATAAGGAAATCCAGCCAGATTAGTAAAGACGAGGGTGTACTCAAACTGCAGCAGCTGCTGGCTCCCTCCAAAGCAAAGTCTCTGTTGTAGCCACCACAGCTCATCCATTTATCCACCTTTCCTCATCATTGATGTGGCCAAAGCCCTTAGGCCAGACACTTTGGAGTGAAAGGACATACCAGTGCCACCAAACCCAGGCCAGCAGCCAGCCATGGCAACACCATCAGAGAAACAGCTGAAGATGGAGTCAACAAAAGGCCTGTAATCTGCCATGTCGACACATTAAAGTCGTTGTCCAATAGAAAGTTTTGAAAGCAGCATTGTATATAAAGAGCAAATGAGAAGGGAAACAGAATGACACTGATTTATTGCAGTAGCCAGGAAAGCAGGTGTCTTCAGGACTTTGGGACTCTACCCCAGTCCCAAGACAGAATCAGTTGTATCTTGCCAGTTGGGCAGATGTTTGTGTAGCCTGACCCTAACATCCCTCTTGTTACAGGGATTTCACACCCTCCCAGCTAGTTTTTTCTGGGGCTCAAATCCTTCCCAGGAAAAAGCTTTTCCCAACATCTAACCTAAAATATTTCTGTGTTTTCAGCCCATTGTTTCTTTTCCCTCACCCATGGACATGAAAAACAGATTATTCTCTTCGTTCTGCAGAGGCTTTTTACATGCTACTTTTAAGCAATGCCAGCGTCCACCTTTCCTAGAGCATTTACTATGGGCTTCACCTCTAAGTGAAGATCAGTCTACATGGTCAGTTCCTTCACACAGAGACAGCATGCAACTTGTGTGACAGACACCATACTAACAGGACAGAAGAAGTGGCTGACCAAAGAGGCCACTGAAAGGATGTCTAAGATGCCTTAGATGTGCAACAGGCCATATCTATTTCTGCCATTATTTCTGCTATGTGCATGCCTGCATGGTTTGGGGCTGTGGTTTTCTTAAGTTTTACAAATAGTGAATTCATTTCTGTTGCATTAAAAACCTGCAAATGGGTATCCCCTTTTCTCTCCTCTAAAGTGTTCATGTAAATAGAACTGACAATAACATTTCACATCAGTCAGTGGATTCAGTGGTAAATTGTACTGTAACTTGACCATTATGATTTGGAAATTAACAAATTACTTAGCAAGCATCCAGGTCCCTCTGGGGATGGGTGGTAGAAAACCAGCTGCAGAGGAACTGCAGAGAAGGAAGGTGCTCATCCTTATCAGCAGCTCCCCACAGGTAATCAGGAATGTGTCCCAGGGCTGGGACTTGTGATTCGGGTGTGCCAGTTATTGCTTGGAGCATCTGGGCCCATTGTGAGAGGATGATTTGCAAGATATCTAATGTCAAAAGCACCATGCTGAGTAAATTATAAACATGCCTAAAAACACAATAATGAACAAAAGCAAACACACAAACTCCTACAGTTTCCTTTCTCTTGAAAACCTCTACTGGTCATGAGCTCTTTAAGAAAGCAGAGTTACTACTTTGTCCAAGGAAAAAGGCTTCTGTTTGAAGTTAAAACAATTACTAGTTTTATTATTTAAAACAAAACAAAACACAAACTAGAGAGAGGTGCAACTGAATAGCATTTCATAACATATAGGAAGTTTCCCAATTACATTTGACAGGAACAGAATAGGCTGGAATCAAAGGCGTATGTTAACAACTCAGCATATCTCCCCCTTTGGAACTAGTATTACTTTACCATATCACTAAAAAATAATAAATCCTTGCAAAAGGCAGCAGTTGCTTGCATAGTCCGATGGCAAACCCCGGCTGGTACTATTGGAGAAGTAAAAAAGGCAACATATTCTAAATGACATTGTTAAAACACCTACAGCCTGGTTCATTTTCATATGCTATCCATATGTAAGCCCTTGGCAATAGACAGCCACTTAAAAACTCTCTTGTTCTGTGTGTGTGTGAGAAAGAGCAAGCAAGAGAAGTGAACATGGAACCCTGTGTTCTTATTTTGACATTTTCAAGTGCAAAACCTAACTGGGATGAAAATTATTAAACTGGATAAATAAAGGAATAAATATAATAGCAAGTTTTCACATATAAAAATTCCTGAAAAGTTTTTAGTTTTATCAACCCCCTTCCACACCCACCAGAGCATATGGCCCTCTGTTTGTGCAAATCAGCAGTCTTTGCTTAAAGTGGATGTTGCTATTAACACTGTGACTAATTACTGAAAACAAACATGTGTAAGTATGATCTCTGCTAACTGCCTCTGTCAACCCATCTTTTTCTTCTTGCTATTCATCCGAAGGGATTAAGGTTGCTTGCAAAAGTAGAGCAGACCTCTGTTTAGCCCGTTAACTGGCATGAATAAACAGAGCCCATCAACCACAATTGACGTCAGGCATCAAGAAATGTTGGTTTTTTTACATTAGTTTGAAAAAAACACAAAACACCAACAAAAAAGCAAGAACCACCCAAACATAGAAAGTTTTAGAGAATGTTCAAACACTGAAGGTGAAGAGCTTTAGTGTTGGATGTATCAGGCTGCTCTGGGAGGGGGTAGAGGGGGCAGAGGCAGTGCCTGAGCTCACACGGGTGGCAGACACGTCGCACTGAGGATAACCAACATTGTCGCAGCGTGTGGGTCTGGACATACGTGTGTGCAGAAGGGGCATCCAGAGAAACTTTCATGTCAGTCTTTCTTGTGGTTTTCTCCCATCTCCCAGAAATAAAACCAAACCAAAACAAAAGGCTCAAAGCATCCATTTGGTCTTTGAAAGATACAAAGATGAAAAGACGCAAGCAGATTTTTCTGCCGAGTGTCCTTCAAAAGCCGCATTCATCTGCTGCTGTGGCAGCCTCACAAGAGTGGGACACAGCAGCCCACATGGCTCCTCGTCATGTTGCCTACTTGGGAGTGGAGGAAAGAGAGAGCCAGGTCCCTTTGGAGCACGTGTGGTTCTTATCAGAGTAAAAAGAGGGGGGGGAAAAAGCATCTTTGCGGTACAGCTCGAATGCGTATGCTCTTCACAGCCCCCATTTCTGGGCTGGCTGTGGCCCTGGAGAAGCTCTGAGCTTCTGCGTCTGGTTGTGAAACTGGGTCTTGGTGGACTTCTTTCTCATACGGATGCTGACTACTCTAAGAGGAGCCAGCTCTACGGAAGGGAGATAGAAGTGGTAACAGCATTTACACAGCCATGCTCCCCACCTCTCCAACTCAAGAGCTGTGGGGCCAGGTCTCAGCGTATTTTACCTCCAATTGTACACAACGTAAAAACAAATTGCATGCTGGAAAACTGCACAAGTCTACATCTGCTGATTTTTCCTAGTGCGTAGTATGGTTGGGAGCCAATTCCCTGTCATTTCTCATCTCTTGCACTTTACGCAGGGTGTTTCCTTTATAAAACAACTTGCCTTTGGGTTTAATGATTTCTAAGGAAACATAACTCTGTCACTGCACTCTGGTGTTTAATTCCTCCTTTGTCATTAGTGTCTGCCCGGTGCAGCCCAGGGACGCCAGCGTGCTCACTGAACTGTGCATGCACTTTCTGTTCTCTTTGGGTCCATGCCCATGCCTGGGAGCTGGTGTTTGATCTAGACTGAACAAGATGGCCTTAACCTTCAAAGACAGTGTGTTTACATTCCTCTGCTCTATCTACCCTCTTTTCTTTTTTTTGAGTGCCCTCAAGATAGGTGTCTTGCTGTTAGAATAAATACTTACCTTGTGTATTGGGCTTTCCTCTGGTGGCCTCCGCCTGCTTTTGCAGAGGTGGAATCACCATTAATCACATCCATTTTATGGATGGAAAAATGGCAGCAAAGTGCTCGGACCTGCAGGGAAACACAGTGGTGGCCGGGAAAAAACCACAGGTCTCTTCTCACTTGTCCTGATTCAGGTCCACCCAGTGAACTGTAGCACTTCTGCCTCCCCTCCAGCCACCCCTGCCTCAGCAGGTCCTTCTCTCCCCCTCCAAACCAAGTCATGTAGAAGGCAGAAAATGGGGCAGCATAGCAAAGGGTATGCAGAAAGTCCTTACCTATTCATTTTAGTGCAACAAGGGGTTAGAAGCAACCAGAGCAAGATGAGCTGTCTTGCCTGCTCTGTATGTCTCACTGGCGGAGAGCTGGGTCAGGTGATAAGGTTCCGTGAGCAAGACTGGTGAAGAGAAGACACAAAAGGCGGGGGTGGAGGGAAATCCTTCCTGAGAACAGGAGGTGAATGGGTTCAGTGCTCAGCTGGCTCTGTCTCCCTCCACACAAAACTGCTTTGTAGGACGGCAACAGCAAAACTGCTATCAAAATCCACCCATTCAGACTCAAAATT
>VXBW01003904.1:252241-267608 GCA_013400375.1 Thinocorus orbignyianus
AAATACCCCCGTTTCAGAATCAAACAATGACCTAAATCCAAAACACTATTTTAAGGAAATTAGACATTTAATCAGAGTCAAGTGGCTTCCTTAGAAAATATCTGTGTGTTAGTTCCATCCTCCCGCTTTTTGCTGGTTTTGGTGGGCTTTTTTTCAGTTGGTTGTGGTTGGGTTTATTTTTTGGCATAGGCACATACTGGCAGATGGGGGAAGAGTAAGTGTCCAGTGCTCAATTGCTCTTTGAGACTGGTATCAAACGTACATGGCATTCTCAATTTATACTGATTAAACACACAGACTAAACCAGGTAATTACAGATACATGTGTTGGGGGCTTTTTTTTTCTTTTTTTTTCTTTTTTTTTTTAATTCAAAAAATTGTTCCCATCTTTAAAAACACTTTTTAAAAAAGGTGGAATTACCAACACACAGAAACAGATGTTTCTGGTAGTTAAATGTCAGGAATTCAGACTCCTTGTCTGGCATCACCTGGTTTTGATTCTGTATTCATTGTTTCAGATTCATTTTGCTCAAACTCTGTCCAGTGCTGGAGAGGTAAAACCACCTTTTGGAAAGGGATAGCCATACTGTTCTTGAACGCCTTTTCTTTTAAAGACCTTTTGTCCACACAATGAAAAACAACTGTAAGTAATTTAGGACACTGTACATGAACTTGTGCACCCACAGATGTATTTACACACACACCAAAATGACCTGGGAAGTTTGTATTTGCATTTTAAAGAGACACAGTGCCTACAGTACAGAAAGAGAACAAATTGTGGTATACCTGGGTTCTCCTTCTTTTGCCATACTAATATTTCTCAACAGTCGCATCATACTTGTGAAAGTTTCATTTTGCCAGCTGGATGTGATCAGTACCACCGTGATGGGTAAACATGCTGTAATTCACTCCAACTGTGCTTGCACGGAATTTCCACCTACTGCCAGGCTTTCTGATCTCCTAGCTATTCATGTCCAACCAAATTGCCAGCCCTGGGTTTGGCCCGTACTTCCCTTTATGCCCTCATCTGAAAACAAATACACATGTACAAAACCTCCCCATGCAAACTTTTCTGAAAATACACTTTTCCCCACATGGAATAATGCTGAAGTCAGCCAGCACCTGCCCAGGTGCAAGAATCCTTCCCTTCTGCAGATACAATTGCAAAATTGAAGTGTGTGCTTTAATTGTACTGGAATTATTATGAGGATGTCAAACGTTTTCTCTTCAATTATCTGTTTAGTTAATATAGGCCACCTCTTGGAGAATCTTCATTTTGCTCCCCTTTTTGGGGAAGGCCTATCTGCACATACAGAACTTTCTCCAGATGTGACCAGGGCCACCAAACAATATTTCACTGTCTTATCACAAGATCTGCATTGATGTCAGAAAACAGTCGTTTAATTGTAACAGTATTGGTTCAACTTACTTATTAAAATACTCATCGATTAACTATCACCCTGTACAGAGCATGAAAAGTGACATCTAAGTGCAAAATTTCAATAAAGTGACAAAGCTTGCTCCTTACATGATTACTTAATGTGTCCTACACGGTCTGGTATGTGATTCTGTCCATCGGACATATTATTTCTAATTTAACAGGTCATTACAGCTTTAGTGTAATTGTGGGAATAAAAGCACATAAAATACAAGAATTTAAAAATACAATCTACAGCTCGCATTTATGCAACAACTTACTGCATTTAAAAATTACTCCAGTGCAAATTAAGAAGCACACGTGCCACGGGGAGTCTGCACTGTGACAGCAGCTAGATTTGACACACAGAACTCCCTGTCCTACACAGTCCTCACCACTGTGGCCACGGGCTGCTTCTTCAGTGAGAATATCTGTTCCCATTGCTGAACGAAGAAAACCCAGGCTCATGGTGTCAGCCCAATGGCCTGGGCTGTGCTTCATGCATGCTCAAGTATTTCCAGTTGATTCAGATATCACGGACAGAGCTTGAGTTCACTATTGGATTGAGCAAGGTCAAGGTATCTTCCCTCCTGGGAAGCTCTGGCAGGTACCAGCAAAACAGAGCACCCTGGTTGAACTATGTAGGCATCCTCTCACAGAACAGGGGACCAAAATGTCATGCTGGTGCCACACAAGGTGGCATTCATCATATGAGAGCATATAAGCTGGACCATGGACTGCTTTACACCTGAGTAAAGACTCTCCACCTTCTAGCGCTGGCAAGACTCAGCCAGGAGTACTGTCCAGGTTGGGATGGTGCACTTCAAATACAGCAAATGAAAGAAGACTTGAAAAGAACACAGAGAATGGCAGCCACAATAACCCAAGGTCAGACAAACACAAGCTATGAGAAGAGACTGAATGAACTGAGACTGTTAAACCTAAGGAGATACGGTAGCCTGGGAGGGTACAGTGACAGCCAAACATCTTGGACGCTATTGCAGCGAAACAGGCAATGACCACGTCTACATGGATGAACAGGGGAAGAAATGGGATCAAACATCTGCAGATTCTATGAGAAAAAGTGGAAATAGATGTTATGAGAAATCTCTTTAAGGACAAGCACAAATTGCCTGATTCCAGAGGCACTGGAGAATCTCCATTGCTAATGCACAGGTAAAGCAGGGATCTTACAGGAATGATACAACTAGAGTTGATCATTCACTGGGAAAGGGAGTAAAGATCTCTCAAAGCATCTCCTGGACTAGCTTCTCTGTCTTTAGGTAGTGACCTACACTGCACTTCCAGCTCGTGCTTTATAGAGTTCCAGATGTAGCTAAAACGACGAGGAGGACTTTACAGCTGAACTCTGCATTGATTTTCCTGTGAAACAGTGAGGTTATACAAAAGGCCAGATTCTCAGACTACATAATTCAATTTAACTTCACTACCTTGAAAATGAATTAATGCAGTGAAATTGGGCTAAATTACACCAGATGGGAATCTCACTCCGAATCTACACCACCGATCATATTTCATCCTCCTCTTTCAACTGACAAGGAACATTGGTTTTAGGTCAGTGCCTTATCTTAGGTCAGACTCTTAATTCTCATGCACTTAAGCTTCCATTTTCAAACAACAGAACTCAGAAACTTCTGTTTGCCATCATGAAAATTCTTAAAAACAAATGGTCTCCATTTCTGTGGTCTCCAATACTAGGACACATACTTGTCAATAATTTTGCCCATAACATCACTTTCATGTCTGAAATACTTAACCACAATTGAGTATTTGCTTTCCTCTGACACCTCCAGCCTGAGATTCAGTGTAGAGCTGGCTTAAAGAAGGAAAAAACCTCAACCAAACGGACTGTGACATGTCAAAGAGATGATGAAGTCTGTAGTGCTGTAATACAGTGTTAAACACTGCTCTGTCATCTTTGACAAATTCTGGATTTCCCCAGTTTACCAGGAAAGGAAGCATGGCCAGATAGGAAGAACCCAGATTTTTCCCAGTTCTGCAATTCCCATGGCATTCAAAACTGTATCACTGCTAACCACAAAAAGAACATCTAGAAATCACTGAAACCGCAGTGGCGTAAATGAAGACTCTCTGAGCCACTGAACACCAGTGCAAAAAAACCCAGTAAATTGTTTATGAAAATCCTACCCAAGACCCGTTAGAAAGAGAAACACATCAGTACTTTGGAAATTCCCACACTGTCTCAAAATGCAGCACTACACACAAAGATTCAAACCTTCATGTGCTTCTGGTAAAGCTACACCTATCACCGAACACTCCAGGCTTGCCCAAGCCACTGTTTATTGTGTGAAGTACATTTATTATGTTCATACAAGCCAGCGTGAGAGAAGCTAAACTCTGAAAACAGAAGTGTGGAGAAGCAAGCATACGGAAGCGACGTGCAAGCTGGCTGGCCAGGCTCAGCTCAGGAGTCTGGGGCAGTGCCAACGTTCCCATCACATCTGGACTGATCCTGCGCAGAACACATGGCTCTGGCGCCTCTGTACCACCCACCACTGCAGGGGATGATGTGCTACTTTCTGAGAGATGCCCAGCCAAAAACATTAAACATTAGCTGACATATGTATTAAATTTAATACCAGCCTAAAAACTGGGCTTGCCTGAATCCTAGCATCTGATGCTTGGAGGCAGGTTTGCTGGCACAGCCCTGGTCTCAGTGGATTGGTAAGCAGAGATTGAACCCAGCTGTCTTCAAAATGTCAGGTAAGTGTGATATTCACATACAACATAAACGGCTGCAATATAAACAAACCCTAACATTACACATCTCTTAAAAGCAGTGTTGGACCAGTTACATACTTGTTTTATCTGAGCAGATGTCAGCATCTGCTTTAAGTAGAAGAGAACTGAAACATTTGTGTTCCTTCCCCAGCCCCAGCCCCCCCCCCTCCTCAAAAGTGAGGAAGAACACTGAGTGTCAGATTTTTCAGTGGCATTTTATACAAGAACAGAAAGACAGATGTTTTGATGATTTCTGCCCCCCTCCCCAATCTGGGCAGCCAGTCTCTTTGCAAAGCTGTTCACCCTTACTCTTAAAATTGATTTGCACAACAGTACATTGCAGCCAAAGCAAGCACAGCAGTCATTAAAGAGTAGGCTGCTCACACATGTTTCTCTACTCGGCCAAGACAACTACTGATGAATGGGTCATCTTTTGTCAAGCAACTGTAGGGAACTGGTAAAGAAATTATTTGTGGTTCATGAACAGCCATGCTGACAGGTAGGCCTTCTCCTGTCCTTTTGCTTTCCAACAGCAGTGTGCTCTGTTCGCTGGTCTTCAACTAATCACTCAGTATAATAACACAAATAATGAATGTGTCCTGGCCAGTTGCAAGGGCTTATGAAGGGGAACTATGGAAATCTTTAGAAATTAATCTTTTAGAAAGAAAACTTTAGAAAGAAAGTCTTCAGTGCAGACACTGAAGCAGCACTGCAAATTCAAATATAAGCAAAGAACACTAGTTTAATAAGGGACTAGGTGAGAGATAGGAATTGAAACTATACTATGTGACGTGGTAATTCTCAAACTATTGCTGACCACTTCTTAAAATTAAACATGTTTCCAAATATCACACATCCCATATTAGTCCTCTCACTGTTAAAAGCCTCCTTTATTTTGCTTCAGTCAGCTCAACACGTCAAGCTTCACTGTTTTCTTGCAGATAATCTCTCAGTCAGGGATGCTACTTTTTCTGAGTTAAAAACAAAGCAAAACAAACCACAAAAAGACCCCAAATAAAAACAAGAAAGAAAAAAGACAAAAACCAACCAAACAAACAAAAAAAACCCAAAACCAACCAAACAAACAAAAAAAACACCACCAGAACAACAAATACCAAGAAAACAACATACTTCTCATTGTGAGATCTCTGAAAGGTCTTGGATAAGAAGACTACATATTATCTTAAAATTACAATAATTACAATACCCCTAAATCTTAGCACTAGTTACTATTATGAGATCTGGAGAAGACTGCAATAGGAATCATGCTACAAAGTTCTCACACCAGAGCAGCTTCAAGAAGCCACAACCAGGTCCAGGTTGCGTTTTAGTGAATAAAAAATGAAGAGCTGTAGGGGAGAAGCCTTGCCAATAGACAGGGAGTGGCCATATCATGCAAAAATTATATCTGCTACACTAGAAATCTGGTGCCAAGTTCCCATCTCCATTCATAGTTTCCACAGCCAAAAGAACAAATGACACCCGTGGGAGAAATATTCTCTGTCAGGAACTGCACGGAGATTACATAGCAGCCTATACTGAGTTCTCTTACAAGCCTTGGCATAATGTCCTGCCAAGGATAAGAAATGAGGAGTGATGCTCAGCCTTCCTCTAAACCTGTAAGACTGCACAAGCTCCTACTTCAGCACCCTCATATTTGGAAATGGAAATATTCTGGCCTTGGAAATACTACTCCAGTGTTGCTGGAAGCACACTGCTGAAAGATGTAAACATAGAGAAGTTTATGGAGACTTACAACCTAGACAAATGAGGAGGGACATTCACAGAGAGACTGAGAAATAATGAACAGCAAAGCAAATGGGAAGTTTTATTCCTCAACCCCAATAGACATGAGGTTTCATCTCCAAAGAAAGACTTTTCGAGGACTGGCAAACCGATCTCCTGTCACCAAAGATGAAGGAAAAGTCTGCTCCATTCTTACAGGAGTTATCAGAAAGAAAAAAAAAAGAAAAAAGAAAAAAAAACAAACCAGCTTGAGTTAACAGGTAATCAGGTAATCATGAGAAGCATTGCCCTAAGTATTCTGAGTTTGGCATAACTAAAAGCTGAAGACAAACTAATTATAAAAGCTTAATAGACACCTATAACTCTCAAACAAGTATCACTGTCATCTCTCCTTAGAATTAACCGAGCACCTGTAACACAAACTGAGCAAACTTTAGTTCTCTTTGTAGGTTTACTAAAACCTGCATTTTTCACCTCAAAAACAGCCACTCTGATGTGCTACTCATGACCACAAGGGTGAAAAGCTCCAGGACCAGGATATCGGACTTCATTTCTATGTCCAGGAGGCTTGTGTCCTCCCTGAGGATTCAAGCCCTGAGAACATCTGTAACCCTATGAGACACATTTTATTAGAATGCAATTGAAAGAATTACTTGTCTTTTTTTAAAGTCCTGTTTCCAAGAAGTGAACAACCTTGCAAGCAATTCTGCAGGAGAAGTAAAGAGGTTTGTTATACAGATTTTTGCAGAGCTATGACTGCTCAGAAGTTAATTACAGCACATGAACTCCCTACACATTCCCTTGGGTGCACATTTGCTTGTGGAAGAATGGGCTGCATGTACTGGCATATAAGTACTTCCTCTGTCCTGCCTAGACTGTATCAGTTCACTAAACAGATTTAATTTGGAGTTTCCTCCAATTCCTTTGGAATTTTGGAGTCTCTTGTATATATACACACACCAAGTGACAGCTCTTTAATGATGCTAAATCAGACAGATGCCCTTTCTACGAACAGAGTGCAGGAAAAATGTCCTTGAGTATCTCAGATACAAAATGCCAATAAATTGAATTTATGTCTCATTTAATCTACAATGGAACAGTTAGTACTTAAAGGGTACATACACTTCCCCTAGTCCCTTTCTTCCTGAGAAACTTTCAGATGCTGAAAATCAATTCCTTTTGTCTCCTTGTTATTCATCTGCTACACATTAAGGAGAAACTCTGGGCATTCAGTGATCCCACAATGGTCTTTCATCTCCAGAGAAGCCTGGTATGAATTAAAATCTTACGCTCCCTCAAATTATGGATGCATACTGCAGCATGCCACTGACTTATCTCCTCATGCTTTTTGCCAGTTTTCTCAGCATGCTGCAGCTCACTCATCTGCATCTTTCAGCTTCAGTGACTCTTCTACAACGCTGCCCATCCAGCCCGTGCAGTGCTTCTGACACCAGCATACACAAATAAATGTCCCCACACAACAGGTACCACTATCTATTATTTTTTCTTCCAACTCCCTTCCTTTAGAATTTATATTAAAAAGTAGCTTCCAGCTAGTCATGCTGCTGGATGTCCTGAACCACAGCAAGTCAAGGCTTCCTCTCCCAGGTCTGAAAGTGAATCAAGGCTTAACATTTCTATTCTTGTTCTACTCTCCGTTGCTCTTCTAGTCTATTTTTCTCCCTTCCAAATGCTGTTTTCCCACTTCTCAACTCTCAGATACTCCCTGCAGCCAAAGCAACGCATTCAAAACATGGGAACACTTGTACATCTACATTCACAGTCTGTCCTACAGGAACCATCATCTTTTGCTGATCGCTTCTACATCCATCGCTTTCCCCAGACAAGCTTTTAGCCACCTCACTCTACAAGCTCTTAAATGAATTGTGTCTTTGTTTAAATTAGATTGCAGCGTGAAATATTTTCCACCAAGCAATCTTGTTATCTATTCAGTATGGTAGTTTGAAGAGCTGTAAAATAAAGCTAGTGAAAAACTACGTTTGAAGAGAAATGTGTGTGCTACATATAACCCTGAGCAGCAGTTAAAAGGTGAGACTGCAGCTCAAGTTCACTCGCTATTTTGGGCTCAAATTACAACACAGCCAAGAAAATTGTACACGTACAAAGCTATTGTGCAGTTAATAGTGGGCACTGAACTCCGAAGTCACACGAATGGTCCATGTCACTTGGATTAAAGCTGGCCTCGACGCACCTATGGTGTGCTGCCAGAGGTGATGCCTGCCCAGCAAGAACCTCACCTCGCTCGAATCCTCCTGCTGATTGATGACAGCTAGTGCATCCTCTGCAGCCTGGCGCTTGGCTTCTGCAACGGTGCGCTCCATCTTGGCTCTCTCTGAAGTGATCATGTCGTGAGCTTTCCTCTCTGCCTCCGACACTGCCTTTTGCAACTCGGCCATCGCCTGGCGCTTTACTTCATTGACAGCTTCCTCTGCAAAGGAAGGAAGAAATCCCCATTAGCACACGAGCTTGGCACTAAGCTATGTAGGGCTGGTGCATGAAAAGCAGCAAAGACTCTTATATTGAGAATCTTCAATTTGAGAAGAAGGACACAGAGGAACCTGGTTCTTCAAGACTCTTCAAGACCACCCAGGTACTTCTTTACTTGTCCATCACCAAAAGCTCTCACATGTCACTGAGGCTTGTGATGGTTCTTTGCTATTTTGATTCATGGTCAGTACCTTTTTTAAGTATTAAAAGCATAATAGTTAAGTATATTAACTTTTTCAGATTTCAGGTGCGTTATTTTTTTGAAATCTTTTCAACATTTTACTTAGAAAATTGAGTTTGCAGCACACCAGACTGACGAGTATTTTTGGCAAACATTATAATTTAAAACACAGTATTATAGACTTTTTAAAAAAAAAAGTATCTTTAAGCTCTGGAAATTAAGAGAAGATTTATAGTCATTAACAATTTCTTCCCATATGTTAAATACATGATGTTAAAAAAAAACCCCAAGAGTTTATTTAAAATTTTTAAATCATTGGTCTAATATCCTTTCCCGGACATATAATTTTTACGAGCCAAAATTAAAATTTGTTTATGAACATTCATTTGACCTCTTGATCTCCCTTTCAAACCCACGTTTACACTGTGAATACTTGACTTCCTGGCTGCACCGAGCTCTTGAGCCTCACCACAGCCAGCAAGGCTTCGGCACACAACCAGCCAAGCAGAGGCACACAGCTTCATTAAACTCAAACCTTCACGCTTCTTGCTAAGTGACTAAGACACTGTGAGCCCTTTCTTTGGGATCCACTAGCATCATATCATTTATTCCAGAAAACACGGATTGTCACAAATTAGTTATTTGGGGTTTGATGTAGGAAGAGTGAAAAGATTTTACTAATGAACAGTCTTTTAATTGACAAGTAAAACAAGTAATTTCTTTTTTTTTTTTTTTTAATTAACTGGTCTAATTAACAAGGAAACCATCCTCCCCCTGAATTAGTTTATCTAATTTTCATCTTTATTCAAAGCAAAATGACAATGATTAATTGAAAATTTAATAAGCAGTAATTATTAACTTGGCAAACCTAGTACCAATTAACACTCTATTAAAACTAATTATGACATGTTTCATTCAAGTGTTTGCACTTAATTGTTTCATCCACTTAAAACCCACCTTAATTAAATGTTCTGTTTAATTAAAAACATAGATTTCTAATAAAAATGTTTTACTGTAGATTAAAATCTAAGTATTACAACTGTGAGGCGGGTTTGAGGTTTGGTCCATGTATTCAGCCCATGTATTCGTGTGCACACACAGGCACAGACCTAACTCTGACACACAGATAATAGTCTTTTGAGTTTTTATGTCTCATAGCTATGTGTTTTTATTTTGAAAAAATCAGTACATGAAGTCTCCATTTTCAGTTATTAAGTGAATTACAATAAAGACTTAACTTTAAGCCATGTACTGAGTAAAACTGAATTAATTAAAATGAAAGAAGAGTTCTATTACTCTGTGTATGTGTATGTCTGCAAGAGATGTTCCAACTCAAGTTTTCGAGGGAAGGGAATTTAGAGATAAAACTTATGCCTTTATTTTTATGAGGCTGAAAATATGCCCTTATATTACCCTACCATAAATGTTGTTTAGGGGAAAGCCTCAGGAGAGGAAAAAAAAATCATACCCTTCAACCATACAGCCAAGGCTTAATTTACTTTGAATATTCAAGGTGAATTAAAATTCTATCTAAGTGGCAATACAGGACAATAATTTTTGCTTACGATCAAAGCTGCAGCTAGACTAATTGTATATGCAAATCAGGCAATTTATATTTAAATTATGCATTCCTATTCTAGTCCCACAGGCACACACAGATCAGCAAAGGGAATTGGTAGGACGTTTGCAAGGTGCTTGAATATTTATTACCAACTGCAAACATTCACTGATCGCGAGAAAAGAAATATACACAGGCAAACATACAGACGCAATTTTATTACCGTTTCCATAAAAATGAGGGAACTTAAATACAGACGTTTTGTGTCTGTGAACTGCAGTTATTAACAGAGTAGATTTCTTTAGAAAAATCCGTATTCTTGCTGATATTTGCTATGAATACCACAATGCATTTTCATTGCATCATTTATTTAGTTTTACACTGAGGTGTTGCAGTGGTTAGAAGAGCCAGTTGTCAACTATTTCCTTAAGCAGAAGAAGAGTACTCCAACATTTTACAGAGAATTCTAATTTTATCACTTTTCATCCTACGTAATCTACTTCTTTTCAGTTCAAATACAGAAATTGAACCTTACCTTCTAACTTCTATATTGCATACAGTTTTTTGCAAAGCTTCTGAGAGTGTGAAGATGCTAAAAGTGCTTACAAGGCCATATGCCGGACTGATACATTTTACTTGGCATAAACCATGGGTTAGGTTAAAGTATTTCCTTTAACTTCGACAAAAGAACTTGTGTTGTGCTGTATGAAGTGTGAAAATAAATAGTTAAAATAATGTCAGGGGTTTTGGTCACAACGTGCCATCATTATTTCAATATTGTATGAACTCATGAACACCCAAATAAACTAGACAAAGTTTCCTATCACTGATTTGCTGCACCTCTTCTTAAAAGAAATGTTTCCAGTACCTACAGGTATTTTACAGATGCAGAATGCAGGCTTCATAGTTTCAAATAACAACAAAACTGTAATATCTGTGGAGGAAATGTTATGGGTGACAGTGAAAAAGGTTTTATTTGCCTTGACAATGCTGAGCTATGAGGACCAAGAATGATTCCAGTACTCTTTCTCTCTCTGCTCTTCCAGAGAAAGGAAGAATGATTAGATTCCAAGAGCAGAAAACATAAATCCGAAGGTTTTTAAAATGAAATACCTAAGATGCATGTGTCTGCACCCTCAATTTTCCCACAAATGCTAAGCATTGTTGGCAAAAATTCACCCTGTCTGCTTAGGAACGCAACTGAAATCTTCCTTCCCTTTCAGTAGCGCTAATTCATGAGAGAAGCTCCAGGGATCAAAGAGCCTGCGTGGAACACAGAGATCTCTGGAGCTGACCCAGGAGAGGTACTCAATTCATCATTCCCTGCTGTAGATAACCCAATCCAATGACTTGGCAGCCAGCTCCTGGTGACGTCCCTCCCATGGTGGGCACACTGAGTCCACGCAGGAATGGTGGTGGGCAGGGGCCACCGTGACACTTGTGACATCTCACTCTCAGACTGACTGTGGCAAAGGCAGCACTGGGATTTGGTGACATGGGTTTCACGCTCCATATTCTTTCTCAGGACTCCCCTGCAGAATGTGCAGGGTCTTTACTGTCTTTCACAAATTTTTTTCATTCTATGCTTGTTTAGTAACTCCAGAGCTGAACTCCAGCAAGTAACTGGAGTAACTGGTAACTCCAGTCCAGGACTGCCATGAACAGTAGGCCGTGCTGTGTGATGGGAGATGGCCGGTAGACAGTTTCCTCACGACACAGAAAGAAACTAAGGCAGCAGCCCACAGTGGGCCTGGGATCCCCTCAGTATTTAATAAAGAGAAATAGGTAATTCCAGAGAGCAAGTCATTCAACCTATGATCTGACTGACCCTCTTCACCTGCCTGCCTCTCTCTTGACTACTGAGGGACACCAAGAACTTGTCTTGGGCTCTTCATCTACATACCCACAATTCAAGGAGATGAATCGGGACACTGATGACTTTCCACTGATGTATGAAACTCAGTTGTTCACATGGCTTTAACTGGCAAGATGCTGCTTACTATGTGCTTGCTCAAAGAATCACTAAAGAATGTATGTTGGTACAATGTTTAAAGAATTGCGCTGGAGCCTATCAGTCTCCAAAAATTTAAGTGAATCCCTTTTTCACAGGATTTTGAGGCTGCTTGTTAACCATTTTTATGCCAAATTCTTTCAGTTCAATCGATTCATCCTAATCGCACTTTTATATTTGATTCAGCTGTCTGCACATTGGTCTTTAGGGACGTTTGACATGCCAGGATATCCACATCAAGCCAGCAGAAATGGCTTGTGAGAGATTTGTGGCCTTCTTGACCGGCAGTTGCAGCCCAGCCAGGAAACTACGGAGGATCTCAAACAGCACTAGAGACCTATTCTTACAGAGCTGAATTGCAGCTTTACTGCCATGAACTGATTAGAAAATTGTGGAGACCTCCAACTTCACTGCACCCTCCTGAAAACAAAGGCCCATGATTTATGAAAAGCAGTATGTTTTCTGATGTTGTACTACTCTCAGTAACAGATACAGGTGTGCATCCTGTAGAAAGTCAGACTTTTTTTATTCTCCAATTCACAGACACATGCAGTTAATGCAAGGATTTAAATCCACACCGGCATGAATATGACACCAGAAATGGGGCCAAAGGAAAAACTTTGTTTCAAAGGAACTGATGACATATATGTTCACAAGATGACATGCCACCATGTCACTACCATTTGTGGATGTATGCAATGTGAATGCACACCTGATTGTATAACTCAGGTCAAAAGCTTCCTTTAACTTGTACTGCTAGCTTATGTAAAAATTCTTTTTCTTCTATGGAACTGCATCTAGGAGTCATAAATGACCTGATATGGCAAACAACATCAACACCTAGATTTTGCAAGAAGAATACAGTTCCTGAAGTTCAGCTGAATAATGCTCCTCGTACTGAGATTGCCTGGGACTGCATACTTTTTCTTATTTTTCATTGAAGATGTTGACACAAATATGGCAAAACAAAACATAAAAATACTTGCAAGTACACAAGAGCATTGAGCTAAAAAGGCTATACTTTCTTTCTAAAGAAGAAAATGTTGTAGATTATTTTGTTATTTTTTCATATAAACTACAGCAGTTTAAAGTCTTAATTAGCATATTGACAAATGTAGAGCTTACGTGTCACACAAATGACACAACTTCTTGCCTGAAGCAAATATATGACAGCAGAACATTTTTACACATATCTTCTGTATCTAGTTTAAAATATACCAAAAAGCAGCACGCATTTACAGGAGATTTGATCAGAAAACATCGAAACTGCTGCATATTTGCCATTTAATCATTAACTCCTGCTCAGACAGCTGCAGTAGGCTTCATGGTTATACAGGTGTTCAAAAGGGGAGGTGTATGAGTGTATACATAGAAGCTCAATTACATTGCTGCAGTTCAAGAGCTACCTCCTGGCCCCTTTGAAAACAAGGAAACTCCGATATTGACATCCAAAGAGCAAAGGTGTAGCTCCAGCACCACAACAGGATCCTTGCCAGGAAACTCCCGTGCTCAGGTAGGTTTTACAGTGTTGAAGAAAACTCTGTACAACCACTAAATCTGCCCATGGTGCTTTTCAAGCTCAGGGAAGATACTGTCAATGCCTCTGCAACCACCCAGAGCAGCTGCAGAGATGCAGTCTTGCATACTTCATTGAAAACTTTACAACTTTATGAGCATGGACTTCATTGAGGTCTGATGGGCACAAAATCTCCTTAAAATTAAGAATGGTTACGTTGCATAGGTGGAGGGGTTTTCTCTCCATTGGGAATTCTGACCTTAACTAGGTAAGAACCTTGAAGCTTAAGAAAAGAAAAAATCCCACACGAACTTTTTTTATTTTAAATTGCTAGCAGACTGGAACTTCAGCATATCAAGTTTCAGCCTGAAACCATTATAACCCCAGAAAATAGGGGTCCTTAATGGCAGTACTGATATCCCCCTAACTATAGCAGCAGATGCTTCTATTATAAAGATTATTTCATGTCCTGATCAGTTCCAGTTCAAGATTATTAAAAACAATTTTTTCTTGTTACTAGTAAGGCCTCCTCTCCCCCACTTTTTTTTTTTTTTTCATTCCTCACATCAGTGCATTAACAACTGCACACAGCTGCCAGAAGACTAAGCTGGTGTTTTTAAACAGTCCTTACCAGCTTTCTTCCAGATCTCCTCTGGCACGTATCCAGACGCAGGCCTGTGAAGGAATTCCCGATGCGATTCTGCAGGAGGAGGGGGTGCGGAGGGAGAAAGAAAGAACATCATAAACAGTGCTTGCTTGTTGAGAACAAGGCTTAGAGAAATACCTTTTCCCTCTACTTATCACTCAGACAGAAATATTTCTTTACTCGAAATAAAACGGATGTCGTGGCCGTAGCTCACAAATCTCACACAGACCAGATCAATGTTTAGGACTACAACGTCTCATCTTAGGCCAAGATGAGACTAGCTGGCTTTATTTTTATTTTACAGCGTTTCAAGTCAACTCTACATGACAGTTTCCACGCTTTTAAGGCTGGCTTTGTGAGACCAGCTGAGGGAGTGACGTGCTTCATCCTTTGCCATTATGTTTATGAAAAGGAAGAAGAAAGAGGGCAACAGTCCGGCTCTTGGCACTTCTGCTCTGTGAAAACAGAACGGCTACTGACGAGCAGAGATAAAAGCCAAGATGTCATTCCAGTGATCAAATAAACTGTCTGCAGAAAAAGAAAGGGGTGTTTCTACATGCTCAGAGCTATGCTTTCCTATATCTGAGCCTGTGTTGGCAACTGTAGCTGCACAAGTTTGAAGAACCGAACCTTGAACTTTAGGTTAAGCCCCTAAATACATATGCTGCCAAACAACCTCACTGGAGCTGGAGCTCGTAACTCACCCATATATTTCAATCACATTTTGACAGCTCTTTTCCCCCCTCCTCCTCTTTTTTTAAAGGGTTTAACCTCTGGGCCTGAGCCTAAGAGCTCTGGAATCAGCAAGATCCCTTCCACACAGACTTCAAAGACCCAAGATCAGACAATACAGAAAGAAAATTCACTTTGGCCTGAAATTTAGCAAACAGATTCTCAGCAGATGAAAAGCTGCTCTTTTCTAATACAATTTAAAAACTGATTAACTATTTTTCAAAGTAACAGAGGAGAAATTAAAAAACAAACAAACAAACCTCCAAAACTCCAATTTCCACTCTTCCCCC
>VXBW01003904.1:269626-289626 GCA_013400375.1 Thinocorus orbignyianus
GTCATTCTTTCAATGCTACTTTTTTTTATCTTAAAACTATTATTTGATAACTCGGTGAAAAGTAGTATTTGTAAGAAAAATCGTTAGGTTTTGCAAATAATTTTTCATACTTTTTTACATGCAGTGCTGTTTATATACAGCAGGCTACAGCTGACCAAGATGGAAATGATAGGGGCTGTTTCAGCTACGCAAAGAGGAGGGAATCCCAGTCCCTGTGCACTGTTCCACAGATGCAGTTTCTAGCACGTGAATCTGCAGACACCGATGGGATGGACTGAATCTTCCCATCTGACAGGCAGCTGAGTGGATTTCCCCAGCTCTTCTGTTTGTAGCAAAAGTACAGGATGAAAATAAAATGGATTTTTGTAGGCAGAATTTCACACTTCTTGAGCAGAAAATGATGGGAGGGCATATGTGTGTGTGTGTGTGTGCAAGATTCTGCAAAAGAGCAAACTATTTACATTGGTTTAATGAATTTGATAGAGGTGTTCAGCCCTGATGCTGTAAATGGGAAAATTCTCCATATCATTTGGCTTGTATGATTCTGGAGATGACAAGTATCCTTGTGTACACTTCTCTCTTCCCTTGGAGGCTTTTAGACTTATGGGCACAGTGCCAGTTCAGTCAGGGACAGAGGCAGCGGCAGAAAACATTGCTTGAAAGTTCAGGAAAACTAAAGACAAAAAGTTAAACCCCTCTTATTTTCTCTCCCTGCTATTCCCAACCAGACTCCTCCAAATGTGGCAAAACAAGGGGCTCGTTGCATCTATGTCTCACACTTTGTGTTAAGTTTTCCTGAAAGGTACCGTCCACTGCAAGGGGATCACAACGTTGATTTAAGTCCTTCACTGTGTTACTTAGTATTAAAAATAGAGATGTGGCGCTGATTCTTTGGTACACATGACTTTCCAAAAATGGAATTCAATGACATAAATGACCAGATTGCCAGCTAATTGTTAAAATTTCCAAAACATAAACATCAATCAAGCTCTTATTCCAACCACAAATTATTTACATGAGAAATGAGATCCTCTGCAAGAAGAATTAAAACAAGAGCTTGTGAGAGACTTTCCCATAGTTTGGAATGGCGTACAAAAAAAGACAAGAAGCACTTATGAAGATAATAAAAACCATATTTTCCAAGCAAGAAAAAATATTATTAACATGGCTATTGTTTAGCTAGTGGTGATGAGTCCATGAAAACAATCTTCTTTTGGGGGCTAAACAACAGGACGGGGCCAGAGGATGCAAGGCTTACATTACTGTTATTTTTAAGATAAGGTGTCCTTCAGGTTAAGAATCACAGAACTTGCTCACTAAAACTGAACACAAAAGATCTTAACTTGGTTGTCTAGCAAACTCAAACCAAGTCCCTGAAATATTATATGCCAAGCCAAAAGACATAATGAGAAAAAATGCATTATATGAACTGAGTGACTGCAGCACCTAGCAGCCTCAGTAAATTCTTCCTGGAAGGAAACAGAATGAAATCAGACAAAATCAGGAATAACTTGAGGCAACGAGGCAGCTCACACAGAAAAAGATAACAGAAATTTACATGTCACACATAATAAAAAAGGTTTTTAATGGTGACAATGCAACAATGCCATTATGCAGAACAAGGTATGTTTTGGAATTCACAGCAAGGTATGGTTTGAAAGCACTTGTTGATAATCAGTCGGGTTCCTACTGAACCAAATGAAAAAGGCCAACAAGGAAAATAAAAAGCATATATACATATGACAGCAATCAGCCCTTGTCTGATTGAGCTTAAGTAAAGATCTTAAGTTAAATAAAAATAAAATAGA
This sequence comes from Thinocorus orbignyianus, assembly GCA_013400375.1. Classification (NCBI taxonomy): domain Eukaryota; kingdom Metazoa; phylum Chordata; class Aves; order Ciconiiformes; family Thinocoridae; genus Thinocorus; species Thinocorus orbignyianus. Next base: position 271,435 of record VXBW01003904.1, read on the forward strand.
TTTTGACATAATGGTGTTATTTTTTAATTTTTTTCTTTTAATGCGAAATTAAACTTTTCAGCAAGAAAGCTGTTGAACTGGGACATAATATACACAAGGAAAAGACAAAAATTTGTCAAAGTTTCAGCCCTCACATTCTCTTGAACAGCAGGGAACAACATAATATATTACTGTGTAAAATATATAGAAAAAGAACTATTTTTAATCTATCTTGGATGATTAATTTTTTTTATAAGAAACGAAACATTCACCAAAAAAAATCCCAGTATGGTGCTGGGTTCCATATGGGTCCTGATGTGTTTATTTCAAGAACGTATTCAACTATAAGAATCATGAACAGTCAATTGATCAAGCAATTTCTGGAGTTTCAGGAGTAGAAATATCTTGTAGACTGCTTAGTTTTGGTGGTTTTAAGATAAAAAGAATAGGTGCTGAAAGTACTGAAAGAGAGAGGCGGAAAGTTTTAAGAGCAGAAGTAAATATGAGTTTGAGAAGTGAAACTGAGACAAAAAGTTAGGACCAAATAAAGGATACGAACTCTCACATGATAATAAGGACCAAACAAGAGAAAATAGAATAGACAGACTTAAAAGGAGAAGATGTGTTCAAAACTGTCAAAAAGCCTATATATCTATATTTGGAAAGAAGGAACAGAAGATGAACTGTCAATACAAAAGAATGGAGGTTTTTATCCCTGGACAATGACATCCAAGCCTATAATAACAAAATATTAAGAAACTGAGATAAATAGCAGGTTTTTTTGAGGATCTTTTATAATTTATTATATTTATGAAACTACTGGAAATGACTAACAACACCCTATATGTCACAGTGAACATTAGGGCTAAAACATAATAAAAGCTGCAAATAACTAGATCTGAGCTATAGATTGTTTTGTATATGAAATATATATGTTTTTATATGTATTTATATGCTTTTCATATTTCATATGCAAGCTTTGTTTCACTCTGCCCTATAATAAATGTAGAGCCATTGGTGGGACACAGACAAACAAAAAACTTCTCAGAGCCACAAATATCAAATATTCACAGCCTTGTCTGCAAAAGTCAAACTCAAAAGCGTGCCACTTCAGTTAACGACATATAGATACAAACCTGAAGAAGCCTGATACTGAATGAAAATACCTGCTAACCTTGCTGGAGGACAGGGGTTTCAAGCATTTTTAAGTACATCTTTGCCCTCTAATACATTTTTTTGTGGCCATTACAACACCCCTTGAACAGATGTGAAACTGAGTTTAAAAAGTAGTTGTGGTCTCATTTTAAAAAAATAAGAAAAGGAAAACCACACAGGTACTGTGTTACTGAATCATCCTCAACCACGATCAAGTCAGAACCAAATACTGAGAATAAAACCATGCAATGTTTCAGCAATTGTAGCCTTATCTATCTAACAGTATGCAAGCCAGTACACCACAATCCAGCCCAAATCTTCTGTGCAGGAAGCAGATCAGGAGGAACATTTAATATCATCAGTGACCAGTATTACACAGGCTTTACATTCTAGAATTACAAGTTATAAATGTTACTGTGGCATTCACAGCATTCCCGTTAGCACATGTTGAGAATATCATGCCTATCACAGGATGCTGATTACCTGAAAATGGCAAAGGAAAGGTTTTATAATTGCAGCATGAACAGACATATCAGCAGGAATGCCATGGTTAACACTGAAAGTATGAGGGTGAACAGCCTTTGATAAAATATAAACTAGCTCTGAAAGGGTTAACATGTAAAAATGTGTTAAGAAATGGCTAACCTACATTAGCCATTTTTGACAAATTCAAACAGTTCTGAGAATCCTGGCTTCCTGGGGCAAATCCTGCCGGTACTGGCACTCTTCAGTCAGAGATTTCAAACTCTATTTTGTAAGATTTCCATTCAGATAAATTCCACCGACAGAAAACATCAGCTTCACTGCAGACCTTCTGATGTGTGCCTACACCACTTATCTAGAGCCACAGCTGCACTCAATAAGGTTATAGATCTTATTTATAACCCATGATGTTGAAGAACCCTCATCTTTAATTTATCCGACTGTGTGTATTTCAGTATACGGTGTCTGATACGTGTAATTATTCACTATTAAGATGAAAGTTGCAGTCCTGCTACAGTACATAGTACTGAAATTCTTCAGCAGAAATGGAGGAGTCGGATGATGTATTACTCACTTCATAGACCATCACAGTTCATCAAGTGAATATATATAAAGTCTGAGTCATTTTTAGACTTTCATAAACATGTATTATTCAGACTGAAAAGAATGGATCCATCTTACCTTCCACTCACTCTCAGAGAATAATGAGAGCTTGTAACCTATTGTAGACAGCTAATGTGTGTATTGGATTACACTGCATTAAAGCGAATCAAATATTTCATTTGATTTCTTAATTAAAAACATCAACAGATATCTATTGATCAGATACTGTGAATTGTCAAGCTCAACATGATTTATAGGGGTGTCAAATTAAAAGAAGCACAAAAATCTTTGGCAGAAAAAAAAAAAAAAAAAAGTCGTCTTGTTCAAAACGACCAGAATCTATTTCTTTTGGACCCAAACTATCTATGCTAAATTTCAGCTCAGAGATCTTCAACAAGAGCTATCTACAGAGACTGTGGCATAATGTTTAGAGTGAGAACTTATTTCTTCAGTGATGATATATTTTAATCTTCTAGAAAAAGAAACAAAGGCACAGACAATGTAGCCATACGGTCCTCTTATTTTTCCCTTATGCCTTATGTTAGTAGAGATGACAAGATGGATTTAAAGGATCCATTATCTCCCCTAAAAAATACAAAGGGAAATCACTGACGTTTAGAATCCTTGCAGCAAAACCCAATATTTACATGTTGTGGCACTTCAGTTAAAATATTGGAAGAATTTTTCAACCCCTTCCTCTTCACCTCAAAACTAAAATAAAAAGCCCTAAGCAGAACAGCATCTGAAGGCTCACACAGACACTGCTTCAATTATATTCTACCTCTGAATGTTAGTTTACATTCTGTTAACTAGATTACCACCAGACTTACGGAAATATAGTGATTACCTCTCCATGGACTTCAAAGTAAGTATTTTCTGCCTTCCACATCAATACATAAAAGCATTTCTTGTCAGTATTTATGACTGACATGGATGCTACACCACTGAAGCAATCCAAGACTGATGTCCATGAGTCTAAGGACATTGTTTTCAAAGCCAAATAAACAAAATGGACATGATAAAATTGAAATGGATTCACTCCAGGCAGTTCAGTCGTACCCATAGCACTGCAGAGATGACTGGTGTGTCCGTTGATGAAAGCTGTGCCTTATGATGTCTTTTTAAGCAAAAAGACTTCGCCGTTTCCAAAAATTCATCTTGACAAATACACAAACAAAATGATAACATAGAGATCTAACGGTATGTTTGATCTCCATTTTATCTTTTGTTGCTCTTGTTGTGGTTATGACTATTTTTCTTGAATTGTACTATTATCTCTAAAGATTTAATGAATGTCTTGAGTTCCAGTTTCTATGGGGAAATAATAAAAACTCTGTTGCCTTTCTTTTACCAACTAACTATACTTACAAGCACCATGACCTGGCTCTTTTTGTATCACAGCTTTATTAGAAATGGCTGCTACTGCTTTTGATCTAGGGGCTTCCTCACAAGTGTTCTTCCCGAAGCTGCAGATGTGATCAACATTTCAGATGCCATATTTATGACTCTCTCTTTACATTACATTTAACACTATTCATACAAGCCATTACCTGAATGCTTCTTTCTGAGAAGGGCTCCTCTAGGGACTAGACTTATTAGTGAAGTTGGGAACAGCATTTCTATAACCATTCCTTTCACTGACTGAAGCTAATTTATAGAGCTATTGGTTCAGATAATTTGATGCAAACAAACAACCCCCCCCAGAAAAGGTATGTTTGTTATCAAGAGGCACTAAATATTATAGTAGGAACTCCAGAGATTTACCAAAAGGAAGATGAAGAGGGCATTTGATTTGTTTTTCTATTTTTCTACCTGCAATTAAGTAAGTTGTAGATTTAATAAGTTATTCTTAAGGGCAAAAAGAAAACACTGCTTCAAATAAAAGAGTTGCAAAATAATGCACACATTCAGCTTTACTAATGGCCACAGTTTATGATGTTTTTTAGTATGAACCTGCTGGACTGAGTTCAGAGGATGGCCACAAAGATGATCAGGGGTCTGGAGCACCTCTCCTATGAAGACAGGCTGAGAGAGTTGGAGTTGTTCAGCCTGAAGAAGAGAAGGCTACGGGGAGACCTTACAGCAGTCTTCCAGTACCTAAAGGGGACCTACAGCAGAGATAGGGAGGGACTCTTTATCAGGGAGTGGATTGATAGGATGAGGTGTAACAGTTTTAGAGTGAAAGAGGGGAGATTTTAATTAGGTATTAGGAAGAAATTATTTCCTGTGAGGGTTGTGAGACACTGGAACAGGTTGCCCAGAGAAGTTGTGGATGCTCCATTCCTTGAACTGTTCAAGGTCAGGTGAGAGGTGTCCCAGCCCATGGCAGAAGGTTTGGAACTAGCTGATCTTCAAGGTCCCTTCCAACTCTAACCATTCTATAATTCTATGATACAGACAACCTTTTTTTTTTTTTTTTAAGATAAATGTTAGATAAGCAATCATAGTTTGCTGTTCTCTTCAAAAGAGCAGAGAACAACATAAAGGCATCATCAGGGTGTGTTTCTTTGCCATAAAAGTGAGGGGATGGGGCAGAAACAGGACAATGTATTAATAAATCACAGAAAGCCACAAAATAAAAGCTTGTTTTTATACAGCAGAGTCATCTTGGAGTAGTTGTATGAGGTATTGTGTGAGTGTGACCATGAAGGTCTGCAGGGGCTGAAAGTCCAACTGCTTGGTCTGGTCCTTGTAAGCTTGAGCTGAGCTCTGAGCAGCAATGTGTAACTACACAGAGAGCAGTACCCAAACTAGCTGAGACTGTGTGAGCTGCAGTGGTGGACACAGACCTAGGAGGACCACGTGTGCATGGTGGTGGGCATCCCAGGACTTGTTTCTTATACAGAAACCAAGTACAACTAAGAAGTGCCCATATCTTTATATCTCACTTCATTTCCTTAGAAGGACAACTTCCAAGTTAAGTCTTTGATTCAAGAAAGTGAAAGCCCTTGTGCTAACAATCCAGAAGCACCTACAGATTTCCTTAATCAAGCAGGCAAGGGAGGGAGATGGAAGGGACGGAAAGTCACTGTCCTTCTGCCCCACTGCTCTCAGACACTGCTGAATGGAAAGCAAATTACCAAGCATCATGCAAAAATCTAAGCCATTCCACATGTAGACATGACTATTAGGGCATGAGAGTTACAGTTAATTCATTAGAGAGGAATATTTCATCGCTATCACACAAGAAGAAACAGAAGAACAAATATGAATTTCATCTAGCACTTAGCTGAGCTGAAAGAGGACCGGCAAACAATTTTAAATGAGGATACTGTACCTAATGTAACTGGATCTGGATTCACTGGACTCTGCTGTCTGGAATGACTACTGCTGCTGTTACCGCCTTTTTTTAAATCTTCTGCATCACTGTACCGCCGTATCCAGTAATTCAGCTCCTCACGGTCTGCTTCTTGACATCGCCGTAGTACAGTGAGAGATCGCCTAGTTTTTTCCACCATGTCCATTATGCAGTTTAACAGCTATTCACAGAGATGGGTGGAACAGAGAAACAAAAAAAGAACATCTTATTCATAAACTGACAGAAAAATAAAGAAAACATTTCTGTGCTGAGTGACTGGGTTTTAATGAAGGAGGCTCTTCTTGTTAACTCAAATACTGCTGAAAAATTCTAGTCTTTTTTTAAGAATGACAGTCCCTTCCTGTTTAACTGGTGATTCTAAATGGTACAGATATGGATTTCTTGGGAAGAGGGTCAAGACAAGGAGCAACAGACTGAACAGACTGTAGACCCACCACTAGTATCATATAGCACCACAGAGGCCAGGAGATCGGGTCCAAAACTGATGCCAACAAATATTATAAGAGCTAAGAAACTCAAAGAATAAATCCAGTGTGCCACCAATCCAGGGTGTATAGAGGGGTGTCCATTTCCCTTTTGGCAGCTTGTAACAAGGATACTGCAGTTGGCACTTAACAGCAAGGCCTGGTGTGAGTGGGGAGCCTAATGGGGAACATCAAGCCCTCTGATTTAATCACCAACAGTTTCAAAATTTGTCCTGGGGTTCAGATTTTTTTTAAAAGTTTAAATTCTGATCTTAGAAGTATTCCTTTCAGGCAATCATACAGAGGAGAACATTTAAGCCTTACATGGTCAAGATGTTTCCACTCTTCTGCCCATTCTCTGTCTGTTAGCCTGTGATCAATCATTTCTTCTTGACGTGTGCCATGCAACCCTGCCAAAAAGGAGCAAATCATGTTTAAAACGTTTGGAGTCCTCAGAGGGGGCAAGGAAAGAAAAAAGAGCCTATCAGACAAATAAATACAGCATATATTACCTGGTATACTATCAGGAATGCCACCACAAAAATAACTGGATGCTTAAAAACTTCACTCTAAGGTCCCTAGCACATTTCCCTACACAAGATGATGTTTTACTCACTTGATTATCTTCAGTTCTGCAAGTTCTGTACATTGCAAGATGACCTCTCAAAAATGGACATATTCCTTTCTGACTACATACAATTTTAATACATATTGCTAGCATGTAATACCATAACTAATTTTTCATTTGCCCTACTTGAAGAAGTCAGCAAGACAATTATTTGGTAACTCAATGTATCGAATACTAGCCGCGCTTCGGGGAGTTGAAAAAAAAATATTAGTATAAACTCAAAGTTATTTCACTAAATGCAGTAATTACTACCATGTCAACAGAGCATCATTACGGGTTCATCCCTTCACAGATGTTTAAACAACATGTGGTTAAAATGTAGCACATATATCAGAGCAGCTGACAACATGATACAACCAAGCCAGTATTTATTATCAACACTCAAGAGGAACTGACACTTGCTCTTTGTGTAGCCTCCTCTATACAGATGCTGAGTATTTGTACATGTGCCTCTTTTACTGAAGATTTGTTTAAAAGGAGGCAGAATAGTAAGTACAGATGTGAAAGAGCCATCAGACATCCCATTAAACCAAAATGTGCTGCAAGGGCAGACCGGCTTGGGGTGTAGGTTGGTGCTTCTGCTGTTTGCATCTTCTGAGGACATCCCCGTGCCGCACCACGTTCCTCAGATGCCACACACAACATGCTTCTCCAAAGGCTAATAACTTCCTCTGAGTCAAAGCTGAAATCAAGTTATATCGATGTTGTCATTGCCACAAATGTGGCATTAGAAGAAAAATAAAAGGCTCTATCTATCCTGAGTGTCCATGCCATCTACGCAGCTGCAAAAGCATGGGTTACTCCTCCTTCTGACTCTTACTGCAGCGTACTGAAGACACAATTCAATGCACTTTTACAAATAAAAGTCTGAAGTAAGGCTATTTGAAGAAGCTAGATGGACAAACAGCTATAAAGGCTACATCTGAATGGCAGGCATATTTAAATCAGCAAAAAAATCCTGTTCACAATACAGAATGTAATTACGAGGAAAGAAGAAACCTGGAAAAAAAAAAAAACAATGCAGAAAAATCAACATGCCTTACCCATAGGTCTGTTTCTGTCCCTGAGGTCCCTGTGGTTGGGGTGTCTGTATGAGTCCCTGTAGTGGTGGGCAATGGCCATATCATCCAAACGATAATGCTGAGGTGGAGGTGGGGTGGGATGAGGCAGACCATTGGGCTGATAAGATAAGCCATTATTTGGACTGTACCGCTGGCCTGGGCTAATAGTGCAGGGCCGCTTGCTTGGATGCTCTGAGTGCAAAGGCTCTCTGTCAAAGCCATTTTCTTTGGTTCTGAAAAACAAAGCAAAGGAACTTCAATTCCCCTTAGTGAGCAAAGCTGCTCAGGAACACGCACCCCCACCTACACGTGCAGCTTCAGAAACTGAAGTTTGTTCTTCCCCTTTGCTCCAAGTGTGTGGTGTAGCAGAACACTTCATAACACTGCTCATTCAAATTACACAAAGGACACATTCTCCTCATCTATCTATCTATCTCTGCAACTGGAGAAATAGTAGCAGGGTGAGACTTCTGAGAGCGAGCAGCACACATCGAAATCACCCGCTGATGGGATGGATACACACATAATTTCAGAGCTTGAAACAATCAACTGATACACAAAGCTAGAGGCTGAGGAATTCCTACTTTCAGTAGTGTAACAGTATATAGCGACTAGAGAAAATTCACAGCTAAAGGAATATGGGGTTTTTCCAAGAGGACAGCATACAGTCTTAAGGTAGTGTGTGTCAGTGTGCTGAAGGTCAGTCATATGCAATGCCAGGATGAGTTCCCACCAAGATCAGTGTCACTCTAAGACTTTGGGCAAGAATTACTCAGGATGATGAAAAATGCTTCCTTCTACCATCTGGGCTATTTCAGTCAAAGGTGCTGTCATTAATTTTGCAGGAAGATGTGGTTAGACTCAAGTTCTCAACATTCAACACTTCCCACTCCACTACTCTTAGAAAGGGGTTTTATGCTCAGGCAACTTTGAAGAGTTACCAGGGACAAGGGTGTTTTTTTACATTATAGATACTCAATTCAATTAATTATCATTACAAAGAAGTCTCTTCTTCGCACCTTTACCTGAGAACCCAGAATTCACACTGAATTAATTTTCCATTAAAATAAAAAAAGGAAAAAGGCTAGAGTTACTGCAAATCCTTTTAGAGAAGCTTCATTTCACTAAAGTATAGGGTTTTTTTACCACTGGAATAAACAAAGTCTACAAAATATTAGCTTTGAACAGAAAGGTTATTAGATATAAATACTGCAAATTGTTGAGGTTGCATCCCTGCCTCCAAATCCCTTTATCAAACAGCTGGCATATTCTAGCCTTTTTTAAAAGAGAACTTTCTCCTGTGATTTATGGATGGTATAATATCTCTTTCTAATAATAACACACTTTTTTTTTTTGACAAGAGGTAACTTTGATTTAATTTTCTTGTCTGCCTGCTGTTAAAACCAACTGCACTTCAACCACCCACCCAACCAATCAAACTCGAGAGACCATCTGTGGAGAAACACTCAATATATTAATTGTTGCCCCCCAATAGGTTCTCCTTTACTGTCAATGAGAGGAAGGATGAAACCAAATCTCTGCCAATATCCACTCGGAGAAAGCATCTTGCAATTACCAGTAGGAAATTAAAACATGGGTTGCACCGTTTTCAGGAGTGAAGAGATTTTCCAGGGCCTCACCACAATCACTAATGCCAGAGAAACTGCAGGTATATGCATTTTATTAAACTTTAACTCAGCAAGGAGAGGAGAATCTTTCACTGATAGAACAGGACAGCTGTTCTAATTTTGGGCGGAAATATACAAGACGTATTTTGTTAAAGTGGAGTATGTACGTCGTTCCAAAGTAAACACAGAATGGCTGTGAAAACTCCTAATCAGGAAAACCTGAGGACCATTATACATTTTTAATGACTTTTGGCCTCATAGAATTGCTTGCAATAACTCCCAATGGGTAATGATGATTTCGACAGCTCTCCAAGACAAGTTTTGTATTTAGTTGCTGGTGTGTGTTTCCTTTGCACGTGTCTGTCTACTCAAACCCCACATCAAGGTCTTTCAATTGTAAAATATGGACTTTTCTGTGTGTGTAAGCCACACTATTCATTTGCCAAAGTTCTTTATTGCTACAGTAGAATGATCTCTAACAAAGATCGGGGGGGAAAAAATTAAAACTGTAAATAATTAAATAACTACATTGACTTCTTATGATCACTCAGTGTAGGAAAAGCAAAGCTTTCCGAATTATATGTTAAAATCATATATTTTCATACAAACATACATATTTGCACCTTACTTTACAAGTACGTATGTGGTTTTTAGAGGAATAATTTATACTTAACAAACATCACTGAAATAAAATGCATTAGCTTGGACAACATACCAGCATACCCATTTTTATCTTGAGCCCTGAGTTCAACTAACACAGAAATTAACACTACCATTGAAAACACATTTAGTGAAATTAAATTCCTATTTTTGCTATTATACTGGATAATGGCCATTGGGTATTTTCTGGGTGTTGAAATCCTAAATCTATAATTTGCTGTTATATTTTCTGCACTGGGCAAATTAACAACTTAGCAAAATAACAGAATGAGGCTGTATATGCACTCATTTAGTGTATTTGACCATATGAAGTACACAAAAATGTAACAATTTCCAAAGTCTCATCAGAATGGGAATCACTGGCAAATTGACTGTATCTGAATACACTGAATATAGTAATACAAGACAGTTGAGTACTGAAGAGGGCCACAATTCAGATGCCCTGAACTCAACCTACTATTCTGCTTCTGATTTCAGTCTCAGTCATCCTTCCAGGTCTCACCACCCTGGGACAGCAGCATTTCCCTAGGTGCCTGAGGAAGTGCTCCTGTTTCATAGTAAATGGCAGATCCGTGTGAGTACTAGTTCCAAATCCAACGCCCCCACAGCCTTCACCTGATTTAATCTGATCCATCTGATTTTGTAAAGCAACAACAAGCTGTAGAGAGGATATAACATTTAGTGTGTAGGAAGCTTTTTTCTTTCTTGCTCTTGTTGGTCACGTTTTCCTTGACATGCCAGGTGGTTGACACCATCATTTGGAAAATTTGCAGTATGACAAAGATGGGGTCCTTCAGCTATAAACATGCAAGTAGTCATTTTATTTGGAGTCATGAATTACTCAGATTAAAGATAGCAGAATAGATACTAGCCATTAGTCTGTACCCATTTGACACACTTCATGTTGTTCGTAAGTTACCATTTCTGTTTCAAGTTATTGCAATTTATGGAGAATTTCCTGGGTAGGAAATCTGACCATGCAAAACTGCCTTGGCTGGAAAATTAAGTTTCACCTGATTGAGTATTACACCAATTTCAAAGAACTGAAGTCAGCTTGCAAAGACGCAAAACTGCTCATCTGTTAATTGTGCAAGGTATTTTGATTTAAATTGGACTTCCACCAACAAACTCTTGATGAGCAAAGATGTGATAATGCTTTGTTGGAATAAAATGAGTATTTTGTTTATAATATTGTGTGACAGAAAAGATTAGTATTTCCTTGCTAACAGATGATAGTAAGAAAATTTGTTTAAAATTCCTCATAATTATTTATGGCTTTTAAGAGGCACCGCTATAAGAGCTGTGAGCACCCTTCACCTTATTGAGATGCAGAGGAACTCCTCAAAACCAAAAAGAATCGCCTAAGAAGTCAGTCCCTGTTTCCAGTTACCTTCAAAATGAATTCATCACCAGGGGTGGCAAGGGTACAGCAAGCACAGCAGCACTTTCTAAAGTCAAAAAACAGTCATGACCACTTCTGTTTTCTAGAGATACCCTAACAATTTTTTTTTTTCTTAAAATGCCCTATATTCACTTTGCAGGCAGCTGTCATAAACATACCCACTATATGACACACTCATGTGCCATACAGCCCTTCCCAGAAAGCTCAAAGGATGACTAATTAAGAAAAAATCTTTTGTACTTAATGTATTTAAATTCATGTTATTTATAACCAAGCATTCATTCCTAAAAATAAAACCCCACATTGGTCCAAGTTCCTCTGCTTTACTTCAGTAGCATGTAAACTCCAAAAGTTGTAAACAAAATATAGTGAACACTTTGTTCATGACATGTCATGAACAAATTACCAAAATGTGTTGTCTCCTCAGGTGTCAGTTTTTCTCTCTTGCAGTGACTGATGGTTCCCAGTGTTATTACAGAAACAGATTGATCTTTTTAATGAGCTAGTTTAATAGACTCCAAAATCTCACCGTGGCTGCTCATCCGTGTCAGACCATATGCACCAAGAAAACATTCAGTAAAACACAAAGCTCTGCTGTCAGATTGCTCTATAAAACCTCACATACAGTAGATTTGGATATGCAGATAAATAACCGGAATTGGAAAATGCATATGCAAATAAGGTTCTGAAATTATAAGCAGAAAAAAAAATTACTGTATGTGGATTTTCTTTAACAAAAAATCACAAAGTGGATGTGGTTATGTGCAACACACACGCTCCATTCCTTTTGCCTAATCCCTTGTTGTATTTTACCTCTACTGGAATCAATGGTATCTCTGCCCAAAAGAAAAATGTAAATATGGAAGAATGTGTATGTTTCTAATACAAACATGTATGTATCATATACACATATCTATATTATTTATATATATATATTTATTTACATACATGTTTTATACAATGTGTGTGTGTGCATATGTATATATGTACCTCATATATCCCTTGGGAAGTGAAAAAGATACCACAATTTACTTCAGTGAGAGACATACCTCCAAACAGAATTATTCCAACTACATTTAGTTCCCCTGGAAATACGTTGCCTTTTATTTATATTTTTCCATATTCTAGCAAGAGAGTCACAGTGCTCCTCTTAAAAGGATGCTTCATATCTTCTGCCATGTTTCTATTAGTACATTTGAAAACTACTTAGATACCTAAACAAAACGTATATTTATTTACAGATGTTTCCTGATGCTCCTCTGTAAACAATTAAAACAATTAATAGTGTAATGAGTATAAAGCCAGACAAGTATTTGGTTTCAATACTCACTCAGTCTAGGCATGCTGTGACTCTGTGGACTGTTTTTCGTAGTTGATTTACTTACATTATCCAAATTAAAAGGTATGCAACCTCCCATTCAGTAAATTTAAGAATCTTTCCAACAGGATCTGGTTCTTTTTCACTAAATCTGTAGTACAAATGTTCCTGAGTGCATGAAACAATTCCACTGAACGTGGTTCAGCCAAACCTACCATTATGAGTTTATTTTTTTCTGTATAGCCCTAATCGTAGTCAATGGAGAAACAGGCGTGACTAACCAGTGACAGGATTGTTTGATACTGCAAAAAAACTTCATTTTTAAACTGAAGGCCCCATCCAGCGGGTGAGCTGGGCAGTCTTTCACCACAGCAAAAAATCTCAGGGTCAAAAAAGAAAGGATGAGCTTTTCTGAAATGTCGCTTCCCCAGAACTGAGGAGTCTGGTTTCAAGCAGTGATCAACAGAGGCTGCAGGTTGAGAGCTTTGGCACCTCAGAGTGTGCAGGCCAGTGGGACATCCTGCATTACAGCCCCTCCCCGGACCCCAGGAATTCAAATGCAGGGTCTTACCCACAGCAAAGGAAATTAAACTGTCTGCCCCTCACCCCCAAAGCTGCATTACTACAAGGAGAAGAACTGAAGACTCCTGGATGGAGCCAACGAGAGACTTCAGTTGTGAAGGTAAAGGCACTCTCTCACAAAGCAAGGACTTCTGAATTTCAAGAGTACCAAAAAAGAAACACTGAGAAAAAAATTCACACACCAGACTTAAATCCCACTAGGTCTAGGCCTCAGTTTTAATTAAAAGATTAATTCTGACTTTAAAATCCAATATTCTTCTGACCTGCAGCCCCCTTATGGGCGACTCCTATGTCCTTTTTGCTATAAGACTAATATGGAGTCTTTTCATTACTCATTTCTTGTATCAGTCTGTACCTGCACCACTCCTCCTACACAACCATGACTGAAACTACCATGGTGAGACCATACTTACTACAAAATAATCAAAAATTCAACACTGTCAAATTGGGTCTTGAAGAGAGGGGAAAGGGGTATTATTCCAGAATGCTAAGGAAGAAAAACAAAGGAAATACTTTACTGTCCATTTTCCCCTTGTGACCCATGGGAGATGTGAGTAATACCACTCTACTAGCAGGGAAAACAGTGAGCCAGGACTGTCAGGTGAAGGCACATCCCTCTCCTCTACATTCCCACCAAGCAAGACCTCATGGGCTTATGAGATAATTCAATGCATGTCCATCCACTTGTAGGAAAAACACCATGTCTGCTGCTGACATTAGATCACAACATGCTGATATTTAAGTTATTCACCAGATGCACAAGGCTTTAAGAGGCTCTTTTTACAAACATCTTGGTACTGCAAAGACTGAGGATATGCAGCAGAACTGCCCCAGGGAGATAAATTTCAGCTTTGGAAATGTTATCTCTTTGCATAGAGTAAGAGACTACATGGAAAATATCTGAAAATTAATCATCTTTCTTGGTTACAGTTAGCAGGTTTATGTTAATGCTGATGGCTGTATCAGTTTGGTGTAGTTGTCAGGAAAAAAGGGTGAAAACAGGATACATGGAAAAGGGTTTATCTGCTGTTATCATTATTTTCTTGCTGGTCCATAGGTATTTCCCCAATACACAATCTAAAGTAAGTCCATTTCAAATACTTTCACATTTTCTTCAATCTAATGGCTACATTAGTTTAATTTTTACTGTTCACTTCTGGCTATCAGCAGCTTAAAATTTTTACTACACAGACATTTTCAGTATCTTGCATCTAGATCATGAATATCTCACTTTCATATATACTAAAATATTTGGTGTTGAATTTCTGTCTACCAGCCTCCCAAACTTTCAGACTTCATTTTCTCCATACGCTTTGTTCCATCATGTCCTGTCCCTACACAAAAATATCACCTGTACAAACTTGCAAGCCTTCTTGACTTTGCAAATCTTCATCTTTCATTGAAATGATACCTAGAAGAGTTGTCATGCCTTGCACATGCAGGCAGTGACATTTGACAGAACAGTACTATAAAAGTTTTCCACGGTATAAAATCCATAGCAAACAAAACTAAGAAAAATCTAGTATTTGGGCTTCCCAAATGTAACAGTTATATGCTACCTGCATTTCTAACATGATCACAGGAAGACAGTTAAAAATAAATAACCACAAGAGTCATTTTCTTGTAACACTAAACAAAGAAGTTTATTCAAATAAGAAAAAACGTCCCATATCTCTAATGGTACGGTGCTTTGCACATGTGCACTTGCTTGCCCTCTTTCTGCACGGACTCTGACTCAGCTCAACAAAAAAACAGATTTCAGTGAACATTTCTCCTGTTTGGAAATAATACCCTTATGCATATTGGATATATGAATATGGAAACGTGGCACAGCAGAAGGAATCAAAGCCCTCACTGCTTTTCAGAGCTTCCCTTGTACTTCCCAATAGGAATACCTAGCCATTTTCCCCATATTTACTGTTTAATCCAACAAAACGTCAAATACAAGGGGCTCGCATATGGAACTGAAGTGATCTGCTGCTCACCACTATATGCTGCAGAGAAACAGTGTGCACCAAATAGTGTGGTGCTGGTGGGTTGGTATTTCTACGTAGATATGACCACAGTGTGTACTGAGGCTGCCTGAGTCAATGTGTGGGTACGTATACATATATATATACACATATATATATGCACACACACACTTATACAAAGGCAATGTGGCCACTGCACAACTGTAATGATGGCAGGACCCACACCCAGGAAAACCATCTCAGATCCCCCCAGGTCCCCATGCACACACAGAGCTTGGTCATGTTCAACCCATGGGGACATTTCTGAGGGGGCGAAAAGCACGGCGGTGCTCACCTGTCTGGAGTTCGCCTCTTCCCGTTTTCGTTCACATCGAGAAGCAGCTCTGAGGAGTCAACAGGTGAGGTGGTGCTGGCATCCAGAAGCAGCTGTTCGTGCTGGGCGAGGTACTGGGCTGGGTTCTGCTTGGCTAGCCTTGCACAGTGCAGCAGCTCCCGCTGCAGCAGGGGCAGATTGGCCTGCAAGAGCATCACACGCGTTAAGGGGGTGGGCTTGCAGGCAGAGAAGAAACAGAAACATCAACTTTCAACAGAGAGGAAGCAGAAACATCAGAAACAACAGGCAAAGCCTGCTCCAGGATGAACTTGTTGCAAGCATCCTCAACTAGATGTGTTGCAGTTAGCTGCCTGGAAGCAGGTGGCCTCCTTACGGGGTCATGGCTGTGGTATGTAAGCATGGAATGATGGAAGTTTACTTATGAAAAGGGAAAATAAAACTGCAAATGCTGTGACAAACTAGGTCTGAACTGCTCCACACCTTTAGAAGCAGAAAATGCACTGCCCTGACTGACTTCAGCTCCTTTCTTACTATCCAAAACCTGAGTTCCTACAGAGCAGCAGTCTTCAACAAGTGACAAACCTTCAGCATTTGTTTCCCATTCAGACTACAGCGAGTACTTAGAAATTATTTGAAACCATAGGATCTGTGGCTGTATCAGTTGCCTCAGTTGCCACCCCTCAATGGTTCTGGGGAAAACAGGATTTCCCTCAGCTTTCCCATGACACTTGCAGTTACACATTAAGATAAAGATTACAAGAAAATCTCATATTCCAGAGCTCGGAGGGCTACAACTCTCCTTGTAGCCAGATAACACCAGAAGCATTTCTGAACCTTCCTCTCAGGGCCTCACTGGGACTTGGGTCTCACAGAGAACTGAAAATGCCCACTGATCCCCAGGTGGTGCATTCTGCCCATCTACTGGGGTCATCCTTAGTCATACTTTTTGCCACATTTGGAACCAAAGTGGAATTGTACGTCCTTCCCACTGGAGGAGATAAGTTACACATCCTGGGAAACATCTTACTTTCTTTGCAGCACATACCTACTACATCAGTACAAAGATAGTCCTAAGTCCTTTCTTACCTACTTGTTTGTGTCGTAAGGTGATGTGCCTGACCCTGCTTGTTTCATGCCTAGTGCACAATTATTTGTGGTCTGGGGATTTTCAAGTATTGGATTAAAGTCATGACCTTTAGTAACTAGAAATAAGACAAAGAACTCCAAAGGCAAAAAAGAAAAAACAAAAAACCACCCAGCAACTGCTATCACTTATTCGTCTTAGGCTGGGAGGGCAGCCAGCTGTGGAACATGAAGTCTTTTCAGACTTTCCCAGAACACAAATAGTTTGTGAAAGTGACAAAGAAATACCTTCTTTTTGGTTATTATCTGTCACATTTTTGTCCAGGGCTACCACGTAGTAGAGAGAGATATCAGAGGTTTTTTCACTTGTTTTCATTTGATTGCTATTTTTTAAAAGCTTACACAGAACCAAAGTCAAGACATCCAACTACCTAAACTGCCTCATGTGGCAAAAAATGATTGCAGAAATTTATATATACTTAGAAATAAGTATCTGGAGGAAATACTATGACCAAACCTAGGATTTTAGGAGGGATACATGCCTGGAAGATGTATCACCACATCTCAGCATTCCTGTGAGGAAGAAATGTTAAGTCCCCACTTTGCAGTTGAAAACCAGCACATTTGCTTTCCTTAACTACCTTCGCAAACAAAAGGGACCTATTTCAGACATGTGCACTCCGGGAGACAACCAAATTTTGAACTGGCTAGCAAAACCCTTGATTTATTTTACTTCCTATCCTTCTCCTAAAGAAATGTTCATTCTTGGTCTTTAAACATAAACATAGAAGATTTGCAGTTAAACATATCCTTTATTGGAACGTGTGGAACGAGTTTTCTGTGCACAGAACAGATGTGTACAACTTTTAATACATTTATTAAACATGGATTTAGTCACTTTCTAATTTTTTTTAGAAGCTACTACATAAAACTGTGAATTACATGCCTCATAATTCAGAAGAGGCCTTTTGGGTTTACAATGGCATCAAGCAATTTTTGGACCAAAACTTACAGTGAAGAAAAGCAGTATTTGAAAACATTTAATTCAACACAACTGCTATCAATCTGCTCAAGACATTATGTTAAACACTCTTTATCAAATCATATAGTAAAAAGTAATTGGTTTATTGAAAGAAAAAGAATCCAGACCTCTCTACGGCTAGGTCAAGTTTAGAGACTGCTTCTGGTCACCATAGCCCCGATACACACATAAGAACTAGTTTTTTGGAAGCTGGATGCAGAATGAAGCACTCACATTCTCCCTGCTGTTAGCAGGGAAAGATCAAGTTCCCAAGGCAACTCAAGCATAATCATACAGGCTCTGAAACCGAAATGGCCTCGGACACAAAGGCTTATGCAGAAGTTCAGCTCTGACCGTAGAGGCAGTTCTGCCAACGTACGTTCAGTAGCACATGTATAGAACCATAAAATCACAGAATGGTCAGAGTTGGAAGGGATCTTAAAGATCATCAACTTCCAACCCCCCTGCACTCAGACTTCTACTCTTCCACATGCAAGGG